>OY757016.1:88196478-88796478 GCA_963580285.1 Lucinisca nassula | reverse complement strand
ACTGTATCAACGTAGACATTAATACATGTAACATGAGGCAAACGTTTCGTGCATCTTTTGTCTCTGGGGCATCCAACTGTTATTGACTTAAAGTGTGGCAAGTCCCGCTGTACTTGCAGCAGGTACGGGTAATCGGGGACTGTTAATATTTCTTCTGTTTCTACACTTCTACACAATTATTTTTCCTCATGCACACCTGTCCCTAAGTTTCATCAGCTCTACTATCTCTTCTTTTTCTTTTCTTCCTTTTCTGGAAAACAACACAAAATGACCTACAATGATTAACGTGTCGTTAGACCCAAACACGATCAATCATGATTCAGATTCAGTTAGTAGTAACTTTGTGTCAGTTGATTAACAATCGACCCAAACAATGTTTTAAACATGCAATCAGATTTTGTTACCATATATAAGTAGGATCTGCGACGGTGTTCATTAGTGACAACATGACATGAATTGAAATTAGAAACAGTCATCGGAAAGGGACAATTGTACTCATGCAATTGCTGTTCAAGGAAAGCATCCGCATTAAATGAGTGCATTTACTACGGTTTGCCGTATCTTTAGATATCTAAAACGATTCTTCTGCAGAAATTGAGGTTGTATAATAAACAAAATTACCATTTCTCTGCACCGGATATTACAACGAAATTGAATTTTCAAACTGATCAGTCTAATTGGGTTGCATGGCTGGTGTTAAGTTGTGACAGCAAGTTGGTGCTAAAATCACTTGACCCAAATACAAGCCACGTCAGGTGAAGAGCGGTATTAGAGGCTGGCGACAGGGTAAGACGAAACGCACATAAACCCTACTTTTATATTGTAAAACTGGTGTTCACAGGGGTAAACCTTATTTTTCTTATTTCTGCTCAAAGTATAGAATGTGGCTACACGTTAGAACCGCCTCGATCTCAAAATATAGAGTGTGGCTACACGTTAGAACCGCCTCTTTTCTTATTTCTGCTCAAAATATAAATTGTGACTACACGTTTGAACCGCCTCGATCTCAAAATATAGAGTGTGGCTACACGTTAGAACCACCTCATCGAGACGGTTCTAACTTGTAGCCACAATCTATATTTTGAGCAGAAATAAGAAAAATATCACAATTTTTCATCGTAACGTTTTCCCGCTCAACTACACAGACTATCAAGAGTTTTCAATATAAGAATATTACATGGGGTTGAGGGGTGGATAGAAAAATCCATCGCGAGGGTCATTATCCGGCATCACGAGGCCTGCCGAGTGGTGCCGGAAAGTGATCACGAGGGACGGGATTTTCTATCCACCCCTCAAAAACCTGTAGGATTCTTTTTCTTGCATACCTTCCATTTCTGAGCGTGAGATTTTAATACTGCTGTCACTTCGATTGCCGACGTCAGCCATATTGTGATCACACTACAGTACAGTGATGTTTAGTGATTTCACTGTGAGGTCTGCCTTAACGACGGCACATAGGGGGTCGTATAAGTGAATTATCAAATACGCGACAATATTCGATTTTGGGTAAGAACACCAGGGTTAGAACAGAATTTCTATCCGAAGCCCAAAACTATGGACTTGCTTCTCGGGTATGCAAGAATGATGCATCTGAGCTTCAATGGCTTAAACCCCTTTGGGATCACAAAAATATGTTGGAGACAGCAAAAGTTGGAGCATTCAAGAACCAGATCTGAGCCGAGTTGTTCAAATTATCTTTTGCTTAACAAACTCATTAGTGGGCCAATATGTCTATCGAGTGTTATACATTACGCTGTTGTATTTTTGCAAAAGCTACTTACATTTTTACAGCAAAAATATTAGCATATTTTCCATATAAAATGATCAAAGTTTTAACGATATGTCAAATCGGCCCCGACCATCGGGGCTTAATAAAATTGATGGGCTGCATGATACTGCCAAGAAGAGCTGAAACCGACCGCACACGAGTAGAGGATCTAAGCCTGCCCAGGCAAAGCTGTGCGAGTCCATGCTTATAAACCCTAATGGTTTCATTGGGCGACAGGGCTTGAGATGTAATTTCATCTCAATGTCGGGTAAAAGTCCCACAAAATTGGAAGCAACGTCTCCAAAATGACCTATACAGTGTTGAAGGGAACGTTAAACATCAAATCAACCAACCAACAATATGTTAGCTAACGACCTCGTTAGTTTTAAACAACTGACCCCTGGAGGTATAACTGAGAGATAATATGTCAAACTATATCTTTTATAAAGTAGAAGAAAAAACAAAGATCAGGAATTGATACAATTAACTGACTCCACCCATAAAAGACACCAAAGGGAAAGAAATACAAACATTAAGCGACCAGGCCATAATGGAAACCTAAACAAAGGAAGGCCATAAGGACAGTTACTTTCCCACAAAATGGCCATATGGCCATCCAAAATTAAAAGACACAAGTGATACACACAGTAAGTAACAAACAACAACATAAATAAATCGCCACAGAAGAGCCGCCTTGGAACGGTCAGTGGAAGATTTCCACTGGGGGGGGGGGGGGGGGGGGGGGGGGGCTTAAATCGATTTTACGTGGCCACAATCCTCGCCCTTACTTCCGTCGCGATTTAGACAAATCATTTGTTCAGTCCGCATGAAGGCCTCCTAAAGGTTTTGTTCCATGTGTGTTTGTACTTTATGTAGAGAAAACTGGGCTTTACTTCACTACAGCTGGTGTGTGGGAATGTGTGGTGGCGGTAAAACGTATCCCTGCCCTACATCATAGTGTAGATTATATTTTCTTGTCCTTTGGGATCATTGATTCCATTGTGGAATTTTGAAAATATCTGAGGGTCACTGATGAGTCCTAATTGGCCGAAACTAGCTAGTCTGGCCCAGAAAACATGTACACTCCATATTTTTCACTTCTGTGGTGTATTCCCTGCTTCCAAAGGATAACCCTGTTATAGAACATATTTAACTTCACTACAGCTTGTGTGTGGGAATGTGTGGTGGCGGTAAAACGTCTACCTGCCCTACATCATAGTGTATATTATATTTTCTTGTCCTTTGGGATCATTGATTCCATTGTGGAATTTTAAAAATATCTGAGGGTCACTGATGAGGCCTAATTGGCCGAAACTAGCTAGTCTGGCCCCAAAAAACATGTACCCTCCATATTTTTCACTTCTGTGGTGTATTCCTTGCTTCCAAAGGATAACCCCTTTTTAGAACATATCTACAGGGGTATTCATTATTTTTATTATTCCTGCTCCAAGACATAGTTGTTTGTACTCATTAGGACCGCATCATCAAGGCGGTTCTAACGAGCACCCTCAGCCTATGTTTACCGGATGTGTAAGACAAACATTTTCATCAGAAAAGTAGCCGTTTTGGAGAGGCGAAAACAAGCACTTTGTCGCACAACGTGGTATGCGAGTGTAAACAGTTACTGGTAGAATAAAAGCTTATGATTTTCGTTGTGTATGTAAATAAAATCATTTTCATTTGCAATCACTGCAGATAAGGCAGTAATAAACACTATGAAGCCATAAATCATCTTCTCTTTTATATTTCTCGACAACTGATTTATTCATTGTGTTGAGGCGACGCATCTGCATACAAACTCTTCAAATTATTAATGCACCAAATGAGTCTCTATCCTCGTTTCACAATGAAAGGTAATGCCAGTCTCCGAGAAGGAATTTTATCCTTATTACTGAGATATCAAATCAACATTCTTCTGTCTGGATTAATGATTCAATTTTATGGGCTGCGCCAAGAAATAAAGGTGATTATAAGCTTATCCGACCAGCGAAGTCTGCTGTACACTGTATGGCGGGGAGCATCACGAAAACACGCCTGTATAAATGTAACCCCCTTAACCCCACTTTTATATAGCAAAACTTGGGTTTACAGGCCCGGGTAAACCTTATTTTCTTATTTCTGCTCAAAACCATAGATTGTGGGTACTCGTTAGAACCGCCTCGTTGAGGCGGTTCTAAGGTACTCGTTAGAACCGCCTCGTTGTGGCGGTTCTAACGAGTATCCATAATCTATGTTTGAGCCGAATTAAGAAAAATACAGATTTTTTTTTATCTGATTTTTTTCATTTTTTGGTGGTAAAATTTGCACTATATTTTTATAAGCGTGTTTTCGAAATGGTCCGGTGACCATGAAATTTCTCATGCAGGCGGGGAAGGATGTTCCCCCTAGTAAAGAGAGTGTAAAGACCGTGCGTTGTCGTTAACGCAGATATCGCAGTGTCGTTGGAGCACAAAGAAACCAAGGGATACGACAGGAGATTTTATTCACATCGATTATGACATCATATTTTTTTTTCTCCTATTACTGCTACTCGCTCACATCTGAGCATTACGAACAGGATTTCCTAGGTGGTTACCAGTACTTTTTTTAAGCAATGTGAATAAAGTGCCATGCTCAAGGGCACAACACTTTGGCCAGCGTGAGGCTCGAATCCGCAACCTCTCGATCACTAATCCGATGCGCTACCAATGCATCAAAGCGCTCCACGTATCAAAGCGCTCCACGCACCTCATCACAGTAATCTTCGTGAAAATTGGAAAAACAGATATGAAAATGCACTAAATAACTTGTTGCGAATACGATGTCTTAATACTCAATACCGCATGATATTCAATTTAGCAACACGACAAACAGGCAAATAGCACCGAGAAAAATTCACATGCAAAATCGAAAATTGCAAGAAAAGACATAGTGCGGGGGCAAGAAGGATTACCTCCTTGGCTCTTTGATCGCATTGTAGGTTTTTGCACTCAGCTGAGAACTTCGTATAGCGTAGAAAAACGCAAATGTTGTGTGCTGCCACACCCAGCAGTTAACCTTTCAGAAAGCGCAAAACCAAGCGGGGTATCTCTCATGCCCTTTGCAAGAACATTAATACCAATACCAAAGATATGACTAGAAAACAATGTATTTCCATAATTTAAACATGTGGTGATACTTACTTATTCTGTTCAAATAATTCGTAATGACTAGACTCATTCTTTGGCACCAGAATGTTGTAATAATAATTCGTGTTCGGCAAATCCAATAACGGATCCCCCTGGCAAACGAATTACCGCAATCCCCGTGGAATACGGGCAAAACATAAAGTCGGCATCACTGCCGTAACATGGCTCCCCTAAAATAAAGCCTTTCATTTTTTTTTTTTACTTTCTCGCACGCACACGCACGTACATATAAAAACAACAACAATTAAATCCACTGTATGTACAAAGTTATCCTGGTAATGGCACCAAACGCACATAAAACTAAGAAATAAACTTGAAACTGTATATTTCGGCTCCCTGTTGGAGAATAATCCCAACATTCTACCAACAACACTACTTTGTGTATCGGAAACTCTAGATATCGCTTGCTGACAGTACGTTTGCCTTTGTTATCTAAGGAACTTGAGCATATTTCTATTCTGACCTTACGAACCAATGTGTCATCATAAGGGTACGTTTCTACTAAGCGTCCCATATGCCATTCATTTCGCGGAAGATTCTCATCTTTTATGATAACAAAGTCTCCAATTCTGAGATTGCGTCTTACTCCCGACCACTTGTTGTGCAGTTGTAACTTCTGAAGAATATCTTTGTTTAAGCGCTTCCAAAATTCATTCGCAAGCTATTGTACTCTTCGCCATCTCTTGCGAGAGTACAAATCAGGACGCTGAAATTGCCCTGGAGGGGGCAATATGATTTTGGATTTCAGAGTCAACAAGTGTTATCTAAGCTTCAAAAAAATCCTTATAAATAAAAATAAAAAATTAGCTCGTTTTATAGGCAATTCTAGTTCTTGTACGACAACCGAACTTTCTAAAACACTTACGTCATGTTTAACAGCTATTAAATATCATGTTTCTAGATACTGTGAAAAGGTTTACGAAAATTCTGGCATTAACTTATTTTGGTCAATAAAAAATTCAAGTGAAATGTTGAATAACTGAAAGCAAGAGGTTTTCGTGGATCTAGTTTGTCGACGAACGATTTTTCTAATCTTTACACAACTTTACCTCATAATCTGATGAAAGAAAAACTCTTCACTTTAATTGAAACTATTTCTTTTCGCGAAAGTGTCTGTTTTTAGCCTGCAATGATGGAAATGCTTATTTTGCTTCTTGAGATGATAATAATCGTTATGTATATTGGACATGCCAAGTGGTTTGTGGGGCACTTTCCTTTTTATTGGATAATATCTATGAAAGATTTGGATCTCAATTATTTAGACAAGTAGTTGGTACTCCGATGGGTACAAACTGTGCTGTCCTTGTTCCAGATTTGTTTCTGTTTTGTTATGAAAAAAAAAAATAATAAATAAACAAACCGATGTTATTTAGGCGTTTAACGCTACCTCTCGATATTTGGATGATCTTTTAAATATTGATAATATTTATTTTAATCAAATGGTTGATAGAATTTATCCAAAAGAATTAAAGTTAAATAAGGCTAGTTCTGATGACTCTGAAGCCCTATTTTTGGATTAATTTTGGACTGTTTCTAATGGTACTGTCTCTTCCAAAATTTATGATAAAAGAGAAGATTTTAATTCTGGAATTGTAAATTTTCCTTTCTTGGATGGTGACGTCCCTAAGGCTATGTCTAATGGGTTAATATGTCACAGATTATTCGTTTTAGCTTTTACTAATTTATTTTAGTTCGATTGGGATGAAAGCTTCAAGCTTATTGAATCGCTCTCGAAAATTCATTCCGGATTTTTTCACGCGTGCGCGCGAGAGAGGCAGCGGTTTTTACACCACTATCACCCATTTACACCTAGGTGGAGTGGGGCAGTGTCATTAAGTGTCTTGCCCAAAGGACACACCTCGATACCCATGGCCGGATTCGTACGCACAACCTCTCGATAATAAGTTGACCGCGTTAACAACTGCGCTTATTCGTTTTGCTAAGGCTTGCTCTAATGTTGACGACTTTAATGATGGCAACAGACTTTTACCAGCTGAACTTCTAAAACAAGGCTATCGGTATCATTAACTGCGCAAAACATTTTCAAAATTTTATCGTCGACATTCCGACATTATTTCTAAATATGGCATTTTTTGAAGACACTTCTGCAACGGGGACTGTCGGAACTTGAGTTTTATGGGGATTTAGTTTATAAATTCGGAAGAATACTCGGTAGTGAAAAGTGTTGTGGTTAGTTAAGAGGAATTGTGGCTAAATACAAAGAAATTGGTTATAGCATGGATGTGGTTGGATGTCGACCCTTTTACAGTAGATAACTTTGCTTCGCTCTTTGGTTTCACGGCGGTTCGACGGATTCCGGACTCTTTTATGACGGTCCCACCCTAAATACTTTGAATTCGGGAAGGGTGAAGCCGGATATTTCCTGCTGAGTTCGACCCTCTGTGATCTAACTGGTGGGTTTTTTTCTTCTCCTCTGACGTTGGATTGAAGTTGTGTCCTCAACCCTGATTCATGATAATATTAATTTATACATAACCATTTTACCATGTATATTATCATGCCTCATGGTTGAGCTAGAAAGCCTCCATGCGGATCAATTTGTTATTGTTATTCTGTTTGATACTGTAAAGGAACTGAGAGCGAGGGTTGAAGTTTCATAAACTCCGGAAGTGAATCCACCCCCCCCCCACCCCCACACACACACACTCCCAGTAGTTTTACTACTGCCCGTCCCAAAGCAGTCGTTCTATTGCAGTGTCTTAACTGTTATTTAGCTTTGTGCCGTTGGTTCATTTCTCGTCTGTTGTTGTGTGTGCCTCGGTGTCACTTTCTATAGGTGACTTGAGACGGCTGCGTTCTTGGATTGTGACCTTTCCTGGATGACCTTTTCTTACTAGTTTGAAATGAGAGGTTCTGGTGATAATAGATCATTAAGGGTTTGTTTCTTCTGTGGCGGTTTATTTATGGTGTTATTTGTTACTAACTGTGTGTATCACTTGTGTCTTTTTATTTTGGATGACCATATGGCCATTTTGTGGGAAAGTAACTGTCTTTATGGCCTGCCTTTGTTTAGTTTTCCCTTATGGTCTGGTCGCTTAATGTTTGTGTTTCTTTCCCTTTGGTGTCTTTGATGGGTGGAGTAAATTAATTGTATCGATTCCTAATCTTTGTTTACTTTCTACTTTGTACTGTTAATGGATGCTATTTATTATTGACGTCGTCTCGCACATGGATGTTCTTAATGATTCATCGTCAAGCTGCGAGCCAATTTGATAAAGTAGAGTGTTTAACAGCGCACCGACCTATCTGTCTTTCCCAAACATCCCCATATGACTAGCGGATGGGACGTTCATTTTGAATTCGAAATAACAGCCCTGATGTTGTAAGAACTGACTCACACGAGGGATATTCAAATCTCTAATAGCCTCCTTAAGTTCCCTGGTGGCACCCACAAAGTAGAAATAAAACAAAGATCAGGAATTGATACAATTAACTTACTCCACCCATAAAAGCCACCAAAGGGAAAGAAATACAAACATTAAGCGACCAGACCATAATGGAAACCTAAACAAAGGAAGGCCATAAGGACAGTTACTTTCCCACAAAATGGCCATATGGCCATCCAAAATAAAAAGACACAAGTGATACACACAGTAAGTAACAAACAACAACATAAATAAATCGCCACAGAAGAGCCGCCTTGGAACGGTCAGTGGAAGATTTCCACTGGGGGGCTTAAATCGATTTTACGTGGCCACAATCCTCGCCCTTACTTCCGTCGCGATTTAGACAAATAATTTGTTCAGTCCGCATGAAGGCCTCCTAACTCATCAGTGCAACATCTCCGTGAACACAAAAAATCAAAGAACCACAGAGGTGAGACAACGGTGAGGACTCGACAGCAAGAAACCACTGAAATGCTGGAGCAAAAGAAAACCAACAGTTAGACTCCGATGAGCCCGACCAGAGACAGAGCATCAGGCACCAACCAACATTATCTCTCTAATTTTCAATAAGCCTTTATGTTGGAGCCGTCATAGCATCTGAGGCCTGACCCACCGGCGTGCAATTAAAGAGGGAAGCACAAAGTTTGATCCCTGATCAGACCTGGGCTGACGAATAGGTCCACGTATAGAAAGAAACGTACGCAATGCATTGTTTAAAGAATCTGTATCTAAGTAATTAGCTGTTTACAAATGTACCGCTCTGCATGATAAACAAGTAAACAGGACACCGTACTGTTTCAGTTCTTTACGACCATCCTTGATTTGCCATGGTCCCAAATAGTCAACTGCACTAAAACAAACGGAGGAGTATTTTCTAACGTATCAGGTGGGAGATCAGACATTTTCTGACCTAGGAAAGCACTGCGTAATTTCCTACAAATGACGCTCTTGGATATCCAATAAGCAACAGCCGAGCTGCACCCATTGACCCAGAAACCATTTGCCCAATTCGAATTCAAAGTCAAACTTCGACCTTGTTGTAGACAAGACTCATGAAGGCGTTTGATAATGAAGTCTTTAACACGCGACTTCCTAGGTAATATGATAAGATGTTTGAGATCAGAATGGAAAGTACCCAATCTCAAGCGACCGCGGACACTAAGAATTCCTTTTGTTTCATGGAATGGGTCCAATTTGTCCAGGGGTGAACCCCTTTTAAGGTATTTTGTTCTAGATTCTGCCTTATCACTCTCTGACTCCTTACGTTTTCCTTGCCCGAGAAGATGAATTTCTTCTTCAAATGATTCAGCTTGCAGCTGCCTGATTATCTCCATCTGTGTCTTTTCTTTGTCAGCAATCTTTCTGATCATACTGGGGCGGGGGTGGGGGGGGGGGGGGGGTCACCCCCATTACTTTCTTCAAAAGTATTTCTTTAAACTTCCAACACCTGGCAATAGCCTTCGAGGTCCGTTGTCAATCTGAAAAGAACTTAATTCGCTCTAGAAGTGTAGCCTGGACAATCATATTTGTCTGAAAGACCTGAGCCTTCTTCACCCCAGTGTCATTCAGAGGAAGCTCTCGCACATCTTCCTGAGACTGTAAATCTATACCCTCCCAAACAACTTGGGACCACAAAGCCACACTGACCGATTTATCAGTTCTTGGGCAGTAACAGTGAAGCCATATCTGAAGGATTTTCACTTGACATAACAAGTCGCCACTGAGAAGGTTCAGAGTGCTTCTTTACCTGCTGTACGCGATTTGCGACAAGGACATGAAACTGTCATTTGCAATATGACTGAGTTCAATACTGCTATCTGTCCAAACATAACCTTTGATTCTCTCATACCCCAACTCTTTCTGTAATAATGCACTCATTTTAACTGACATCAGAGCTACAGTAAGTTCCAAATGCGGAAACGTGACTGATTGTAACAGGCTACAACGAATATGTCCTTGTTCATCTATTAAACGCATGTACAAACACTGATCATAGCTAGTTTTGCTGGCATCTGAAAAGTGATGGAGTTTGACAACGCTGACTTCTCCAAATTCACTCGGTTTTACACATCTTTGAACACTGAAATTCTCCAGCTGGCGTAAATCCAGTATCCATTTTGCCACCCTTGCTTTAAACTGTCAGGGAGTGGGCTGTCCCAATCTGCTTGTTCCTTACACATCTGATGCAAAATCTGTTTACCAGTAAGCAAGACTGGAGCAAGAAAACCAAGAGGGGCGTTCACTAAGTCAAGGCAGATAATATAGTAATTATCACGCCTAGTTAACGGATTGTCATTCAAATTGACACTAAACCAAAAAGAATCCGACTCTACACACCATTGTATACCAAGAGCCCCCTCCACTGGAAGTGTGTCGTTCAGAAGATTTAAATTATTCATTCCCTTTGCACAGTTTTCTGTTGGAATATGATTGATAACTGCCTTAGAATTTGACATAAAATGCAAATTGAGACCTCCTTTAGCACAAATTGCTTTCCGTTTGTCTATCACCTCAATAGCCTTTTCGACTGTAGGTAATGACTTCAAGCCATCGTCGACATTGAAATCTCTACTGATGAAGTCGACAACCAAAGTCCTGAACTCTTCTTCGTTGGCATTAGCAACTTCTTTTGTTTTGTATGATTTGAGGTTTAACATCCCCATCAACACTGTATAGGTCATTTTTAGACATCGCTTCCAATTTTGTGGGTCTTTTACCCGACATTTAGATGAAATGACATCTCAAGCCCTGTCGCCACATGAAACCAACGGGGTTTATAAGCACGGACGGTCCGAATCGCACCGCTTTGCCTGGGCAGGCTTAGATCCTCTAAGCTGTTTACCAGTACTCGTGTGCGGGTCAGTTTCAGCTCCGCGTGGAAGTATCATGCAGCCTATCTACTTTTTCAAGCCCCGATGAGCGGGGGCCGAGCAACTTCTTTCAAGCCGTAGTTCGCACAGCCAGGCGAGGAAACCGCTCAAAACAGGTGCACACACATGCGGAATTCTACCGGTTCCTTAGAAATGTCTTCATCCTTCAACCATAGAAATCTGAGATAAACTCTATCTTCCTCATTTACTTTGAATTGATGGAACATCTGTTGCACATGACAAATAAACGCAATAGGCTCATTGCGAAATCAGTTTAGAACACCCACTAAGGAATTGGTTAGATCTGGTCCTTATGAAATGTGATCGTTCAGGGATTCTCCATTATATTTAGCACTACAATCAAACACCATCCTATTTTTTCCCTCTTTTAGGATGGTATACGCCGTGATGTGGTATGTACAGATACGCCTGAGAAGAACTTATCCATTTTCGCGTTTTGTCCGCGGCATGAGATGTCATTTCATCTCAATGTCGGGTAAAAGTCCCACACAATTGGAAGCAACGTCTTCAAAATGACCTATACAGTGTTGAAGGGGACGTTAAACCTCAAACCAACCAACCAACAATATGTTAGCTTACGACGTCGTTAGTTTTTAACAACTGGCCCCTGGAGGTATAATTGAGATAATATGTCAGACTATATCTTCCATAAAGTGAAGGTTTTGTTTCTTGTATGATTGTACTTTATATGGAAAAAACTGGGGATTGCAGGGGTTTACATTATTTTTCTTATTCTGATCTAGTCCTTATGAAATGTGATCGTTCAGGGATTCTTCATTATATTTAGCACTACAATCAAACACCATCCTATTTTTCCCCTCTTTTAGGATGGTATACGCCGTGATTCGGTATGTACATGTACCAACATGATCATTTGCTGTGATTGTTTGCCCAGGTACTCGTTCAGCATGGCCTTTATCTTTAATGTCCCTCATGAAAGCAAAGTAATGGTTTCAGTATCTTTCATCTGATTCTAACTTCTTGCGAAGATGCTTTAAGCGATGAAGAGCTACCTTCTTGTTATTAGGAAGATGAGGCTATCCAAGCTTGAAAGGCAACACCATCTCGTAGTGGTCATCACTCATATGTATGCCTTCCTTCATAATGTTCAAAAACTTATGGTCTTCATTGGACAATGCAGTTTTGTCTGCCCTGTTCTCACAAAAGTCAAGCTCCATCACGTTGGCTACATCAAACGGTTTAATAACTCTTTTGATCCTTATTTGAAAGGATATTAGAATCTTTTCTGGACAATCAGGATCGCGGTACTTGGCACGCCACAATATTGTGACTGTCATTACGGTAACACACCCGTGCGACATAGTGCATTTTTCACAGCTCCAAAATGGCCAGTTTTCTGATGCTATTCCGTGATATTTTTCTTATAAATACTGCAAACATATTGAGGCGGTTCTAACGAGTACCCACAACTTATGTCTTGGAGCAAAAATAAGAAAAATAATGTACACCCCCGTAAACCCTAGTTTTCTCTATACAAAGTGGGGTATAGGGGGTCTTCATTTCACGGACTTGTCTACGTGATGATCACATGGTGTCATTCGCACCATCCTCAACAATACCAACCTTTCCCCATGCCAGGTCGGTTTCTTGGGCATACGGCCCATTCCCTTCTGGTGCAATCACATTCCTCGGTATCAGCGCTCGAGCACAGTTAAAGCCGATCAATAATCCTATTTCACAGTTTTGCAAAAACAAAAGTTCATTCGCAACAGACGACAAATATGGCAGCCTTTTGGCCATATCAGGTGTCGGTATGTAAGCCCTTTTTGCAGGCATTATCTGTCTCGAATACGTGACTGGAAGTTTTATTTCTATTGACGAATTGAAACCTCTGACAGACACATCTTCTATGACTTTTCACCATTTTGTTTTCAGCATGCATTGTTGAAAGCATCAAATTAACCTCTGTACCGATGAGAACAAGAGATCTACATGTGTCCTCTAGAATAAATGTTGTGTCTGACTGTGAATCAAGTAACTTTAAAGGCGTATACATGTACCAGTCTTTCCTTTGCTCGACAACCTTTATGAGACACATAATCAGGCAAAATCAAAGCATTCATATGACACGCACTGACATAATTTTAAAACACAACACCACATAACATTAAAGCGCGTCGATCGAGCATATTACATCCTATCTTCTATAGGTTTTTTCCAGAAACTTAAAACAATTGTCTATAGCATGACCCTTTTGACATAAAACACATCGCTTCTGTTCAACCGTTGGACTTGTTACCGGTTTGGTATTGCTATGTATTTATCTCTGTTAAGAGTGTGCGCCCTTTCCATGGAGACTTCCTATCTGATCCTGGACGGTTAACTGTCTTGTCTATGTTACTTCGGCTTTGGTCTAATCTTAGATAATAAAGTGACGTTACAGGATCACATGCAATGTTTGATTGCTTTTCCAAGAAAGACACAAATTCTGCAAAGGGTGGAAACTTTTTCCTTTTCCTTCCATTTTGCAAGAAGTCTACTCCACCTTTTGGCGAGCCATTCTGGAATTTTAAGCAACATTTCCCGATTTTCCTGGCCATCATTCAGAACACTAAGACCCTTCACAGTACCCATAGTAGTAAGACACTGCTTCAGAAAATCTGAGAACAGACGCAGACCAGAAATGTCTTTCGCTTGAATTTTTTTGGCCACTTTTCCAACTTATCCCTAAACGCATTACCAACAACGAAGGCTTTCCCCAGCAGGCACATACGTAATCATGACGTCACATCAACCTCGGTACAACGTCATGACGTTTATGCAACGTCACATCAACGCCGGTGGAACGTCATGACGTTGCTCGGACGTTGATTTGACGTTGTCATAGCGACGTGTGCCTGCTGGGTTCTCTGCTTAGAAACAATCGACCCAAAAGTGACGTCAGTGCTTTTTGTTTATTTATAGTACAGTTCGCATTCTGATTTCCACTCTGGGTTCAATGTTTTCATCAGTGGCTATCCCATTAATACAAAGATTCTTTGAAATGTTGAACAATTCATTTTTGTACTCTATTAGGATATCGATAAAACAGGAAGGCGGAAACAAAGCCAGGGAAAGCAAAACATTTTGTTAGAAGGGATCTTGGTTTGTATTCCCTGTCGACACTATTTAGGTCATTTTGGAGACAGTCTTCCAAGTTTGTCAGTATTTTACCCCGACACGAAGTTGAACTGTCATCCAAAGCCCTGCCGCTAAAACAAACCAAAATATTTATATGTCGGGACAGTCCGATTCGCACTTCTTTGTCTGGGCTCTATGCGTATAGCAATTAATTTCCTCTTAAGACATCACGAAAACATGCCTATATCATTTTGAACCCCTTGAAACCCACTTTTATATAATAAAACTGGGGTTTACAAGGTTAAACCTTGTTTTTCGTACTCTGCCCTCTAGGGGTTCTAAACTATATCCACAATGTATAGTTTGAGCAGAAATAAGAAAAAAAGGCCCCAATTTTTCATCTTAAAATTTTCATTTTCTTTTTCGGTGGTAAATTTAACAATGTATTTGTATAGGCGTGTTTTCATTTGTGCTAACACACAAGGAAAGAGTCCGTAGCATGCTCTGATTTATTCTTACGATTTGTTTGTTTGATTTGAGGTTTAACGTCCCCGTCAGCACTGTAAACGTCATTTTGGAGCTGTTGCTTCCAATTTTGTGGGACTTTTACCCGACATTGAGATGAAATGACACCTCAAGCCCTGTCGCTCAATGAAACCAATAGGGTTAATAAGCATGAACGGTCCGACTCGTGCGCACCGCTTTGCCTGGGCAGGCTTAGATCCTCTAAGTGGTTAACCAGTACTCGTGTGCGGGTCGTATTCAGCTCCGCGTGGAAGCATCATGCAGCCCATAGATTTATTCAAGCCCCGATGGGCGGGGGCCTGATTTATTTATTCTTACGAAAACACGCATATACAAAAACATCGTAAACTTTACCGCCACCCCCACGGCACCCCATACCCCCAGCCCAAAAAAAAAAAAAAAAAAAAAAAAGAAAAAAAAAAAAACGAAAGTTTTCAGATAAAAAACTTTCTTATCTTATTGCTGCTCAAAATATAGATTGTGGGTACGCGTTAAAACCGCCTCGATACCGTCTCGGTGACGCGGTTCTCCCGAGTACCCACAATCTATATGTTAGACCAGAGAAATGAAAAATAAGGTTACCCCGTTTTCTCCAGTTTTACTGAATAACCGTGGGATAAAGGAGACCATGAGTATATAGGCGTGTTTTCGTGATGCTTTCTTCACATGCGGATGTTTAGCCACTATAAGAACAAGATGCATAATTGTTTATTGTGCTGTGATTTTACGTCACCGTCAACACAACTAAAATCATTCTAGAAGCGTTGCTTCCGAATTTGTGTGCCTTGAATGACCCATATATTTTACACTGAAAATAAGTTAAACAAGAATGCGTTCTTGTTTATATTGTGACTCCCCCCCCCCCCCCACACACACACACACACCTTCCGACACACAAAAACATTGCCCTTGGGGCATGGCCCAGGATTCGCTGCCAAAATCCCGTTCAATATGTTTTTCATATTTCATTACTCATTACCTCTGCCTCTGCAATATTCGGTATCAAAAGCTATAAAATTGACATTGTAATTGAATTTTATTGGTATTTGACCTTTGGACCCCTACCAAGGGCCCCTGGGGGCCGGGCTCAAAATAAATGTGCTCTTGCATACTCCACTCATGTAAGCAACCCACACACCAAATTTGGTTGGACTCCGACTAACGGTTTAGGAAGAGATACATGTAGCATAACGTAAGGACGGACGGACGGACGGACGGACGGACGGACGGACGAAGGCGATTACAATATCCCCTACGCTAAAGCTTGGGGATAATTATCATCTTTGAATAATTGAACCGGCGCATATCAAACCTACAATAAGACCGGTGTGACCAGCACTGACTCAAATCAACCTGCGCACCAATCCACTATTACAAGACCATATGCTTATGTGTCTTTGCATAGATATTAGTTTATAGCAGGTGCATGCGATCAGCGAAGACTCGGATCAGACTGCGCGAATGCGCAGGCTGATCCGAGTCTTCGCTTGTCGCTCAAGACGTCTTCTAGATTTTGTCATGCACTGGCTCATATCATAAATAGTGTGGGCATTTTCTGGTGTACCGAACAACTGAAGTCCTGTCAGGACTTTGGTTTGCTATTAGCTTCATTGTACTAATGACTAGTAAAATTATTCTGAGATATCAGTTCTGCGTTCAATGTTCCCATCAACGGCTATCCCATTAATACAAAGATCCCTTGGAATGTAAAACAAATCATTTCTATGCGCTTTAAGGATATAGGATTCTACAGGAAATAATTACACATTCAGCGGAGGCAACTATCTCAAAATAGGTTTGCTCCCACGCCCACCGGGGCTGGGAGAAATAGATTGTGCTGTATGCGCTTCCGCGCAAGGCACATTGGAGTACTGGTAAAGTTAAAACCATTGTTTCCCGGTGAACTTTTCCATTTCTATATGTTGGACGAATACATTTGTCATACAAGGTGTATCAGGCCTATATATTTCCGTTTTTATGATCTTTTTGGCGGAAAATTCTTTCACCAAATAGTGTAGGCCCTGATCAGACGCCGCGTTCTGCGGCGTCTGATCCGGGCCTTCACTGTTTGCCAATGTACCCCTTGAGACGTTTTCTGCATGCAATTGGTTAAGTGATTTCTTTCGGCGATTGAGCTTAAGATTCGTATCATTTCGTCTTAATATCGGGTAAAAGTCCCATAAAATCGGAAGCAATGTCTCCAAAGTGACCTAAATAGTGTTTACGAGGACGTAAAACCTAACAAAAGCAGAATCGTGTTGCTTTTCTTGTCAATATATCCAAAGATAGTTTGTTTGTTTGTTTGAATTGGTGTTTAACATCCCCGTCAACACTATTTACGTCATTTCGGAGACCGCTGCTTCCAGTTTTGTGGGACTTTTACCCAACATTGTCTACGTGGAAGCATCATGCAGCTCATCTATTTCTTCAAGCCCCGATGGGCGGGGGCCGATATCCAAGGACAGACCCATTAGTTTGAGCGTTTAACACTGGTATGTCGATTGTCTCTGAGTGTTGGCTGGAAAATGGACCTAAAGGGGGACTTAGAAGACCTGGAATGAATCAGTGCAGAACCTGCTTAGACGCCACGTTCTGATCTGGGTATAAACGTTTTGCCAAACCCAACATATGACACCAGTCCAGATTCTAAAGATAACCCTCTTACGCAACATTCTGACCTTACAGCTATAAGAATACGCGGCTTTTTTCTATATATAATCTTTACATAGCAACGGATAGTGATAACTGAAGGATAATTTTGCTTATTTCTGTTTTTAAACCTACGTTGCGGGTATTCATTTGAACCGCCTCGCGGTTCAAATAAATACCCACAACATAGGTGTTTATACCGGCCCCGATAGCTCAGTTGGTAGAGTGTCCGCTCAGGGGAACGGGAGGTCTCGGGTTCGATCCTGGGCCGCGACATACCAAAGTCGTTAAAAATGGTACTAGTTGCTCCTCGCTTGGCACTCAGATTTACGGGGTAGAGCTAGGACTGGTCGATCCAGTGTCAGGATAATGTGACTGGGTGTGGTATCATGTAATGTGTCTGGGACATGATACTTCAGTGAGGCAGCACTATAAACGTGAGCATTGAGCTCACTGTCGCAACCAGACACCGTCGTGATATGACTGAAAAATTGTTGAAAGCGACGTTAAACCCGAATTCACACACACACACACACATAGGTGTTTATGTAGAATTGACAAAAATATCCTTTAAGTATCACCAAATTACAACATTATCTGTAGCTATATGGCGTTTTCTGGACTTTAAACAAATCATTTATAATCATGTGGACATCAGCAAAGAGGAGCTCCTGTGCTTAGTAACGATGGGTCAATTTACAAACAATCGAACCCAAAATGGCAGAAAATATCTGAGATTTATCCACTTTCCCTAAGAACTGAGAATTGGCATTAATTCCAATCTTCACAGCAACACTAAATAATCATTTGCTGCCCGAGTTCTCGGTTCATAATCAAACGTTATCTACAGCAGCCAAACCACCGCTTGAGCGATCACTGAACTGCGATTGTCTGCAGATTAAATGAAATCAGCGAAAGCACCATTGGGTCAATTGCCCTTGAGTATCGTCTGAAATCAAAACACTGACAACGCTGGTAGGCTGATTTTTGTTTGTTTGAATTGAGGTTCGACGTCCCCGTCAACACTATTTAGATCATTTTGGAGACGTTGCTTCCAATTTTGGGGGATTTTTACATGTACCCGACATTGAGATGAAATGACATCTCAAGCCCTGTCGCCTCATGAAACCAAAAGGCTTATATGCATTGGACGGTCTGACTCACATCACTTTTCCTGGGCAGGCTTAGTCTTTCAAAGTGGTTTCCCAGTACTTATGTGTGGTCAGTTTCAGTTCTGCGTGGAAGCACAATGCAGCCTAATCAATTTCTCAAAGCCCCGATGGGCGGGGTGATCTGGAAGGTCGATTGTCTCTGGATTTAGGCTAAAACAGTTGTCCTGAATGACGACTTAGACCTTTAATTCTTCTATTGTAAGCAAACGGTGTCGACCATGATCAGACGCCGCGTTCTGCGGCATCTGATCTTGGTCTACATTATTTGCCAAACCACCGCCCCCGCCCATAGGGGCTTGAAGAAATATATGGGCTGCATGATGCTTCCACGCAGAGCTGAATCCTGCCCGCACACTAGTACTGGTAAACCGCTTAGAGGATCTAAGCCTGTCCAGGAACCGCGGCGCGAGGCGGACCGTCCATGCTAATAAACCATATTGGTTTCATTGGGCGATAGGGCTTGAGATGTCATTTCATCTCAATGTCGGGTAAAAGTCCCACAGAATTGGAAGCGACGTCTCCAAAATGACCTTTACAGTGTTGACGGGGACGTTAAACCTAAAATCAAACAAAGAAAACAAAATTTGCCAAACCAACACACGCTTCCAGTCCAGATTATATAGGTTATCTGATATGTACTCAACCCGTTGCCTCACAGCGATCAGAATAATTCAGGTATTTTCTATAAATAACCATTACCTGCATTTACAACAAGGCAGGGCTAGTCACGTGCGTTTCAGCACTGAAAAGCAACTTTTGGATTTGGATCGATTGATAAACAATCGACCCAAAAATGGTTTTGATCACAAACTTAGAAAGTTTCTTTGACATTAAAGTTCTGTACCTTAAGCAAACGGTGTAGAACGGTGTTGACCGTTATCAGGCGGCGTGTTGTGGCGTTTGATCTGGGTCTATAGAGTATGTTAGTTTAAACACTGTTTTATTTAGTTCTATATAACAAGAATGTAACATATTAGAAAAAATCAACAGGATTTGAAAACAAGCAAGGTTGCTTATACTAATCATCTCCCATCTACAGAGTTTGTCATGGTCCCATGTTTAGTACTCCTGGCACACACGGGTTTACCAAACAAATATTGGGGTAAACGTTTGCTTATTGCGGGTCAATTAGTTTTATTTCGCTCTTTCTTCTCAACAGTAAACAAAACAACATAAATTTTAATGGTCAGTGGTACGAACCATCACTAAAACACGCCTGTATAATTTTACCCCCCTTGAACCCCACATTTATATTGTAAAACTGGGGATTGCAGGGGTAAACATTATTTTTCTTATTTCTGCTCTAAAATATATACTCACACGTCAGAGTCGGCGTCGGTACATGTATTTGGTTAAAGTTTACCTGTAAGCTCTTATATGTGATGTTGTACAAGTTTATTTTGAATATATAATTAACAATTGGTAAAAAACAATATTTTTAGTACTTGGTTAAAGTTTACCTGTAAGCTCTTATATGTGATGTTGTACAAGTTTATTTTGAATATATAATTAACAATTGGTAAAAAACAATATTTAACATTATCATTGTACTTCATTTTACAGGTTTTTTGGCTGAAATTGGACTTTTTGAGAAGTTAATATTGTCCTCTGTATTACCTCCCTTATTTTCCTGTGTTAACGTTTACCTGCAAGCTGCGTGAGTTCAAATCCCGGGGAAGGCATTTTTTTTTATTTTTTTCTTTTTAAAAACATAGCGGGTCTAGGGCTCAAGGTCAAGTACAATGTGGCTTTTTTTTTAGAAAAACATTGTCATTGCTCTAGCGCTTTCATTTATTGATGGATTTTAATATAACTTCACACAAATGTTGGGTATAATGATATCTCGAGTGACTGACTTTCAGGGTCCGGGGCTTAAGGTCAAGGTCACTACAGTTTCAGGGTCATGGGTCAAGGTTACTATGGCTATTTTTAGAAAAAAATTATCATCGCTCTTGCACCTTAATCTATTGATGGATTTTAATATAACTTCACACAAATGTTGGGAATGATGATCTCTCTAGCAAGTTCGACTTTCAGGTTCCGGGGCTGAAGGTCAAGTTCACTGTGGCTATTTTAAAAAAAAAAACTCTGTGATCGCTCTGGTGCCTACATTTATGGATGGATTTTAATATAACTTCACATACATGTTGAGTATGATTATATCTCGAGCAGGTTTGACTTTCAGGGTCCCGGGCTGAAAGTCAAGGTCACTGTGGCTATTTTTCGAAAAGGTTTTTCATCGCTCTTGCGCCTTTATTTATGGATGGATTTTAATACAACTTCACACAAATGTTGGATATGATGATATCTCGAGTGAGTTTGACTTTCAGCTGCATGAGTTCAAATCCCGGGGGAGGCATGCTTTTTTTTTTTAAACATAGCGGGTCTGGGGCGCAAGGTCAAGGTCAGTGTGGCTAGTTTTAGAAAAAACATTGTCATTGCTCTAGCGCCTTCATTTATTGATGGATTTTAATATAACTTCACACAAATGTTGGGTATAATGATATCTCGAGTGACTTTGACTTTCAGGGTCCGGGGCTAAAGGTCAAGGTCACTACTTTCAGGGTCATGGGGTCAAGGTCACTGTGGCTATTTTTAGAAAAAACATTGTCATCGCTCTTGCACCTTAATTTATTGATGGATTTTAATATAACTTCACACAAATGTTGGGTATGATGATATCTCGAGTGACTTAGACTTTCGGGTTCCGGGGCTAAAGGCCAAGGTCACTGTGGCTATTTTTTTTTTTTTTAGAAAATCTTTGTGATCGCTCTAGTGCCTACATTTATGGATGGATTTAAATATATAACTTTACAGAAATGTTGTGCATGATGATATCTTGAGCGAGTTCGACTTTCAAGGTCCGGGGCTGAAGGTGAAGGTCAATGTATCGATTTTTAGGAAAACTTTGTCATCGCTCTTGCGCCTTTATTTATTGATGGATTTTAATATAACTTCACATAAAAGTTGGGTATCATGATATCTCGAGTGACTTTGACTTTCAGGGTCAGGGCTGAAGGTCAAGGTTACTGTGGCTATTTTTAGAAAAACTTGGTAATTGCTCTAGTGTCCACATTTATAAATGGATTTAAAGATAACTTCATACAAATGTTGGGTATGATGATATCACGAGTGAGTTCAACTTTCAAGGTCTGGGGTCAAGGCCACTGTGGCTATTTTCAGAAAAATATTAGTGATTGCTCCAGTGCCAACATTTATGGATGGATTTTAATATAAATTCACACAAATGTTGGCAATGATGATATCTTGAGCGCGTTTGACTTTCCGGGTCTGAGGCTGAAGGTCAAGGTCACTGTGGCTATTTTTAGAAAACCTTTGTCATCGCTCTTGCGCCTTCATTTATTGATTGATTTTAATATAACTTGACACAAATGTTTGGTATGATGATATCTTGAGTGACTTTGACTTTTCTGGGTCAGGGGCTGAAGGTCAAGGTCACTGTGGCTATTTTTTAGAAAAAAAAAACTTGATCATTGCTCAAGTGTCCACATTTATTGATGGAATTTAAGATAACTTCATACAAATGTTGGGTATGATATTATCTCGAGTCAGTTCAACTTTCAGGGGTCTGGGGCTTAAAGACAAGGTCACAGTGGCTATTTTTAGAAAAACTTTGTCATGACTCTTAAGTACCTACATTTATTAATGGATAAAATGTAATTTTACACAAATGCTAGGCTAGGCTTTTTTAATTGTCTTGCACGAGGGGATTTGTATCGTCTGTGGTGCCTTGTTATTACTTGGAAGTGTGTTGAATTTGTTTTTATCAAATATAGATTTCTTTTTCATTTTTTTACAGCGGAAAGGCTTGAAAACAGGATGATTAGGGGTACTTTTTGGTTCTCTTTCATTTGCTGCAGTCTGTTGGGCTTTTTTACAGAAGGAAAAATTTTGATAACTTGCCCTCATCTATCTTAGGCCCCCAAAGGCGAGCTATGTTGTATTCTGACAACTCTTGTTTATTTCTTGCTTTTCACTTGTTACCTATACGCAGAAATGTTGAAGTCATAATTCGATTACAAACAGATTTTGTGAAAAAAAATGCACATTTTTACATTTTCCCCCAAAACGTTTATTTTGAACACAAAATTTTCTTTTGACCACTGACCTTTCCAAGGCGGTTCTTCTATGGCGGTTTATTTATGTTGTTGTTTGTTACTTACTGTGTGTATCACTTGAATGTGTCTTTTTATTTTGGATGGCCATTTGGCCATTTTGTGGAAAAGTAACTGTCCTTATGGCCTTCATTTGTTTAGGTTTCCATTATGGTTTGGTCGCTTCATGTTTGTGTTTCTTTCCCTTTGGTGTCTTTGATGGGTGAAGTAAGTTAATTGTATCGATCCCTGATCTTTGTTTTACTTCTGCTTTAAATTGTTACAGGATTCAGGTCTATAGTAAGTCAAATCCTTAATCAGTAATTTTTTACTGAATTATCCACTTGTTTTGTCAGGCGAGACAATTTAAAAGCGTATAGTTTTTATTTTCGGTCAGTATAGATTAGAACCGCCTCATACTAGTTAGAACTTGTAACCACATTCTATATTTTGAGCAGAAATAAGAAAAAAAAAATATCACAATTTTTCCTCTTTTAATTTTTTTCGGCGTTAAAATTTAAAAACAAAATGAATGTATTTGTATAGGCGTGTTTTCGTAATGCGTAAATAGCAATATAAGTCCTTCGGCATTGTTAACTGTTGGTCCTTAGATAACCGTGAAACTTCTCGGACCTTTCCATTTTACATGTACTTTGGTCTGTTGGTGGTTAAGGGCGCTGACGTCATGTCTGTAGGATTCTTATCGTCGTGTCTGCTCAGCGTCGGTCTAAACCTTGCATGTTATCTGTAGAATTCGAATGTCTGCAAATTAAATAAACTTTCAAACTACATGTGTCTTGGTTGTTAAGGGCGCTGATTCTTTGTTTGCATGATTCTAATCATGATTAAGTAGGTTCGTTCCAAATATCGGACGGGTGTTTTTACTCAGTGTACACGATGAATCAGCGTACAGTTTGTCAGATCGGAAGCTGATGTCACTGGCCGCTCAAAATCTGTTAGCAGCTTCAGCACCCGATTTTGAACTTAAGATTATTTTTCAATCAAGTATTGGAAAATCTGTTATTTGAAAGGTAAGATATATTTCGCTCCATGTTTCACATTTGACTCGATTTGGAACAACAAAACAAGAATACAGAATGTGCCGTCAAATCACTTATTTTTGTCGTTCAAGCTTACAGGGAACGTTAAATTTTGCTTGTTTTCTTTCTTGCGATGACCTTTACCTCTTTTCTAACTAATCGCAATTGCAAATCAATTATTTTTCACCATTTCCGACAGTTTAGTATATCTCCTATCGAAATCAACATTTGTTCAGATCCTATAATAATTTTAACTGCTCACTTAGCTGCAAATCCGCATTTTCCTGCAGTAAGATTTGCTGCGGTATTTGTAAACATCATAGTGTATTTTTTATTCAGAAAAAGGTTTTTAAAAATAGAAGTGAAGGCAATGATCAGGAATCGATACAATTGACCCACGGCTCCTAGCAGTGACACCAAAGGCGCAGCCGCAATCCTCGCCCTTGTATAGATAAATAAATAGAAGAAGAGGCAATGAACAGGAATCGATTCAATTAACCCATAGCTCCCATCAGAGACACCAAAGGGAAAGAAACACAAACATGAAGCAACATACTCCAACGTAAATACCAACAGCGGAAAGCCAAAAGGACAGCTACTTTCCCACAAAATGTACAATAGGCTATCCAAAGTAACATAATATAAGCGACACAAAGTCCCGAAGACAAACCATAACAAAAATAAACCGCGACGGAAGAACCGCCTTGACTTCGAGGTTAAACAGAAGTGAAGGCAATGATCAGGAATCGATACAATTAATTCACAGCTCCCAGCAGTGACACCAAAGGGGAAAAATACAAACAAGAAATAACTAGACCCTAAAGGTAACATCAAAAGCGAAAAGCCAAAAGGACAGTCACTTTCCCACAAAATCGCCAACTGGCTATCCAAATCAAAATAACATAAGCGAACACAAACTCAAAGACAAACCATAACAAAAATAAACCGCGACAGAAGAGCCGCCTTGGAACGGTCAGTTTGTTTGATTTGAGGATAAACGTCCCCGTCAACACTGTAAAGGTAATGTTGGAGACGTCGCTTCCAATTTTGTGGGACTTTTACCCGATATTGAGATTAAATCACATCTCAATCCCTGCCGCACAATGAAACAAATAGGGTTTATAAGCATGGAGGGTCCGACTCGCACCGCTTTGTCTGTGCAGGCTTATATCCTCTAAGCAGTTTACTAGTACTCGTGTGCGGATCTGTTTCAGCTCTGCGTGGAAGCATCATGCAGCCCATCTATTTCTTCATGCCCCGATGGGCGGGGGCCGATTGGAACGGTCAGTGAAACGAATTCCACTAGGGGGCTTAAATCGATTTTACGCAGCTGCAATCCTCGCCCTTACTTCCGTCGCGATTTAGACAAATAATCTGTTCAGTCCGCATGAAGGCCTCCTAACTCATCAGTGCAACATCTCCGAGAACACAAAAATCAAACAACCACAGAGACGAAACAGCGGTGAGGACTCGACAGCAAGAAACCATTGAAATGTTGGAGCCGAAAAAAAACAGAAAAACAAACAAACAAAACAAACAAACAAACAAACAAAAAAAAAACATTTACATATAGACTCCGATGGGTTTGGCCATTTTGTGGGAAACTTTTCCCACAAAATGGCCAAACCGGCTATTAAAGTAAAAAGATTTATCATATGACGTCGTTGATAAGCAGTGGATAACGTCGTGTAATAAAAATCATATGACCACACGTGAAATATTACTTTGGCGGGATTAAGTAACGTCATGACGACGTCCATGTCAACAATGCATTTTTCGTAGAAAAATTGTCAAATTAAAAGGCGATAAAATCCAATTTAAAGTAGTCATATGATAAAGAGGATCTTACACTCGTGGTCATTTCATATGATATTTATGAAACTCGCCAAAGGCTCGTTTCATAAATACCATATGAAATGACCACTCGTGTAAGATCCTCTATATAAGCAATACGTCCATGCAAAGACGAACTCTAACAACAATAAACCACACCGAAGAAGCACCTTGGAACGGCCAGTAACAAGTATTTTACTGCGGCGCGGGGATGGGGGGTGCTTAAAAATTGATTTTAGGTGGCCACAATCCTCGTCCTTAGTTCTGTTGTAGTTCAGACAAAAAATTGTTCAGTCCGCGAGAAGGCTCATGAACCCAGTAAGCATTCTACATAAATCTACAGCGGGCCGTTAGCGGCCCGTCAGGGTAGCTGACGGGCCGCTAACGGCCCGCTGTAGATTTATGTAGAATGCTAGCAGGGAACTCATCTGTGCTACATCTCCGAGAATGTAAAAATAACAAACGACTTCAGAGTGAGTGTTTGAGTGTTTGAGTTTTACGTCCCACCAACAGCTAAGGTCATAAGGAGACGGGACCTCGGTTTAAAGACTCATCCGAATGTCCTGAGAAGCCCGGGATCGATCCTGCGATCCCTGGTTTATCAGGCGAGTAGCGTAACCTCTACACCACGAAGGCTTCTAAACGACTTCAGAGATGAAACAACGATGAGGACTCGACAGCATGAAATAACTGAAATGCTGGAGCAAAAGAGAAACCAACACTTAGACTCCGAGATAGAGCATCAGGTACCAACCAACATTACCTAAACTTTCTGTAAGCCTTTACGCTGGAGCCGTCATATAATCTGGGGCCCTGACCCACCGGCATGCAATTTAAGAGGGAAGCAAAGTTAACAACCCTGATTTGTTTATCTACCATGTATGCAGTCTGTCGTATAATATTTATGTTGCACTCAGTCTTTTTATATCGAAGAATGATATTCCAAAATTGTGTACTGAAATCATAGTAAGCATGTATGTAATAAGTTACCATAAAATTCGGGTTCCGATAGGCCTTGTGCAGAAGAGATTTAAGTCCAACATTGAATTTTAAAACTTAATCGGAATGACGTCTATAAAAACTTAGAAAAAACATTTCGTATTTTATGATAACGATGATCCTGATTAAGACGTTTAGAAGTGAACAATTTATTATGAGTGTTGAAGTCAGTTACATTACCTGACACTGGCAGATCGAATTATATGCGAAATGTAAATACCGTAGGCTGCTGCATGGGGAACAACACCATCCAAGAAAGGAAAATTTACAATCGCAAAATCAAAATCATCGCGTTTATCATAAATTGTGCAGGAAACAAACCCATCTGCAAAAGATAAATGTAAATAAAAAACGGGGCTATTGTATTAGAGGAATTTGATTTATTTAAATGAAGTTCTGGAGAGTAAATTTGATTGAACAACCCATCTAAGTAGTTATTGTCATTATTTAATAAATCACCCAAATATCTAGACGCCGAGCTAAAAGCTTAAATGACTTTAGATTTGTTTTCAAGAGAAAGGGAATCACGAAGTCTCTTTCATAACAAAACAAGAAAAAATCAGCCACAACGGGTGCGTAATTCATACCCATCGGAATCCCTACAATTTGTCTAAGTAACTTACTTATCAAATCTTATATAGATATTGACAAGTAGAAAGGTGAGAGCTTCACATACTTTCTGACATGACCATAATGTGTAATTTTATGCTTTTCAGAAGTAAAGAAAGCATTTCTTACATCATTTGCAAGATGGAGGGAATCTTGTCTATGGAATGTCCATTCAATTATTATTATTATTATTATTATTATTATTTTGTTTTTATTTTTATTTTACGGCCCTTTCAAGATTATTTCACTCATATCGAACCGATCGTTAATCCAAAGTGGGCGAAAAGCGAAGTACCCAGAGTAAAACAACCTGACCTTACGTTGAGAACTGTGCGTCTCAGTCTCACATGTGATTCGAGCCAGGCTCGAACCGCAGCGGTAAGATACCTAATTATTAAGAGTCACCACTCTTATTCACTAGGTAACGGAGGCCTGTTCATTTAATTAAATCAAACTAGGCCAAAATAGATTTTTACCTGACCTTTCAAAGACGTCGTCGCAATATTTTATCACATATAAGGCATGAAGTTAATAATTTAGAAAGTTCAGTGGTGGTATAAGAGCTTAAAACAAAATTGTTTGGTCAATTCTTGGAAAATTGTTGTTCTCCCTGTACATTGGTGATATTTCCACTGACGTTGACTCAGAAATTAGATAACTATGTTTGCTAACGGGGAATCAGAGATAGAGATGACTCACTGAAAGTTCAAAATTATATAGAAAATTCGGTATTTCGGCCATAGGCATTTGTAAAGTAAAAACACCTATTATAAAATGAGCTACATTTTCACTCTTCCTTCCATTTTGAACTTTTATACAACAGCGACGTCATGGACGTCACAAAGCTCTTATCCCGCCAGAAGAACACTACGACACTGAAAGCCAAAATACCGTCACTCCTACATGGAACTGCAATATCAGAGGCGCAGAAGGTGAGTCAGCAGACCGCACAACCCGATCAGTGCATCCACTGTGTGCTGGAAGAGGCTAAGGAAGTAAAGAATCCATCAATTTACACAAAGTCAGACTATGCAACAGCTCTCATTACAATAACACACCCGTGCAACATAGTGCATTTTTCACATCTCCAAAATGGCTACTTTTCTGATGAAAATCCTTGATATTTTTCTTATAAATGTTCAAAACATAGGTTAAGGGGACTCGTTAGAACCGCATTAGTGATGCGGTTCTAACGAGTAACCACAACCTATGTCTTGAAGCAGAAATAAGAACAAAAATGTATACCCCCGTAAACCCCAATTTTCTCTATATAAAGTGGGGTTTAGGGGGTCTTATTTCACGGACTTGTTCACGTAATGTGGCCCCGAAACTACAAAACTCCTCCCACGCCCTACCCACTCGAGCAAGAAGGCCATCCCGCTCATAAATCTCAAAATGCAATCAATTATTGGTATGTTAAGATTTATGAGAAGGACAAACCTTATGTGATTGCATTTTGGAAATTATGAGCATTTCAAATTTCATGCTCAAGCGAGCAGAGCACAAAAGAAGACCTACAGGCCCAGGACCGGACCGAAGGCAGTAATTATTTTACAGAAAATCCAGCTTCTCTCTGTCACGTATCCTGGTATTTGTCAGTTTTTGGTCGATTTTAATCGAGAATTGACCCAGATTTAACATTAGACTAAACTTTGGCCTAATACAGATGGCCTAATCACCGCCAAGACTCTTTGTAAGAGTCATTCGTGAGAAAATATTGCTCAATTTCAAAACAGTTCCTCATATCTAAATCGCCCCCGCCCATTGGGGCTTGGAGAAATAGATTGGCAGCATGGTGATTCCACGCAGAGCTGAAACTGACCACACATGCGTACTGGTAAACTGCTTAGAAGGACTAAGCCTGCCCAGGTAAAGTGGTGCAAGTCAGACCACCCAGTGCATATAAGAATATTGATTTCATTGGGCGGCAGGGCTTTAGATGTCAATTCATTTTAATGTCGGGTAAAAGTCTCACAAAATTGGAAGTATCGCCTCCAGAATGACCTAAATAGTGTTGACGGGGACGTTAAACCTCAATTTTAACAAAATTCAAACAAAATTAAAACAAAATCCTCATATCTAAAAAATGTAACTGCCGACGGAGCTGGCCATTTTTCTGATGAAGTTTTACAATTTTATTCTTATTTGTACTGCAAACATAGGATGTGGGTGCTCGTTAGAACCGCCGGTTCTAACGAGCACCCACAATCTATGTCTTATAGGATGCTGGTGCTCGTTAGAACCGCCTCAGTGAGGCGGTTCTAACGAATACCCACAACCTATGTCTTGGGGGCAGAAATACGAAGAAGAATGTATACCCATGTAAACCCCAGTTTTCCCTATATAGAGTGGGGTTTAGGGGAAGTTCAATTCATGGACTTTCTACGTGATCAGTCCAAACTGGACGAGTGCATTGTTCTATATCGTCATCTAGTTCTAAGTATAACTCTTCGCTGCTGTAATGAAAGATCGGAAATGCAATGCGTTCTTAATGGCATCTTAATTAAAGCAGCCAGCGTTATTTAACTGCATTTGGAACGCATCATAGCTTCAAATGTCAGTTGGTTAGAAATCTAGTCCTGGTGGAATTACGTGTAATACATCTGAACATTAGCACGACACATCCATGTGATATAACGCTTTCTTTTTCAGCAGCTGCAAAGATACCATTCTCTGATGACAATACATTTTCTTCTAAACCTTTCAACCTCAAATGCGGTTGCTCTCTAGAAACTCATCTGTCATAGCGGTTCTTACCGCACTTCACAACATTTTGGAATAATAATAATAATAATAAAAACAAACAAACAAACAAACGAACAAAACAGAACAAACAAATAAATAAAAAATAACAAAAACAAACGGGCCATGATGGCCCTGGATGGCTCACCTGGTTTACACTGTAGAAATGACATGGTAGGTAATATAGGCAGGCACCTTGTCAGAAGGAACAAACATGCCAAATATGAAGGCTCTATCTCAAATGGTTTAAAAAGTAGGTCAAACGTAAAAGTCAAGGTCAATTTTCCGTATGGGTGGGAACAAGGAACATACATGCCGAATATGATGGCTCTATCTCAAACGGTTCAAAAGTTATGATTGAGTAGGTCACAGGTCAAGGTCAAATTTATTTTGCATGAGTGGGAAGACCTTGTCAAAAGGAATATACATGCGAAATATGAAGGCTCTACTTTAAATGGTTCAAAAGTTATGATAAAAAGGTCAAAGGTCAAGGTCACGGGTCAAAAGTTTTGTGCGGGTGTGAACCCCTTGTCACAAGGAACATACATACAAAATATGAAGGTTCTATCTCTAATTGTTCAAAAGTTACAATAAAGTAGGTCAATAGTCAAGGTCACAGGTCAAACCTTTTGTACGGATGGGAGGCCCTCGTCACAAAGAACATTCATGCAAAATATGAAGGCTCTATATCAAATGGTTCAAAATTTAAGATATAGTAGGACAAAGGTCAAGGTCACAGGTCAAAATAGTTTTGTATAGGAGGGAAGCCCTTGTCACAAGAAACCTACATCCGATATATGAAGGTTCTATCTCAAACGGACAAAACGTTATGACAAAGTAGACCAAAGGTCAAGGTCACAGGTCAAAACCTTTTGTAGGAGTGGGAAGCCCTTGTCACATGGAGATACATGCCAAATATGAAGGCTCTGTGTCAAATGTTTCAAAAGTTATGATAAAGTAGATCACAGGTCATTACTTTTGTATTGGTGGGAAGCCCTTGTCACAAGGAACTAAATGCTAAATATGAAGGCTCTGTGTCAAATGTTTCAGAAGTTATGATAAAGTAGGTCACAGGTCATTACTTTTGTATTGGTGGGAAGCCCTTGTCACAAGGACCATAAATGCCAAATATGAAGGCTCTGTCTCAAATTGTTCAAAAGTTATGTCACAGGTCAAGGTCAATGTCAAAGGTCGAATTCTTGGCATGTGTGGGAAGACCTTGTAACAAGGAACCTTCATGCTAATTATCAAAGATTTATCTTAAATGGTTCAAAATTTATGACAAAAAAGTCCAAAGGTCAAGGTCGCAGATCAAACAAATTGTATGGGTGGGAAGCCCTTGTCACAAGGAACCTACATGCTAAATATGTAAAGCTCTATATCAAATGGTTATAAAATTATGGCAAAGAAGGTCAAAGATCAAGGCCACAGGTCAAAACTGTGTATGGGTGGGATGCCCTTGTCAGGAGGAACACACATGCCAAATATGAAGGTTCTATCTCAAATGGTTTAAAAGTTATGATAAAGTATGTCACAGGTCAAGAACACAGGTCAGAATGTTTGTATGGATGGGAAGCCCTTGTCACAAGGAACATACATGTAAAAACGTAAATGTATAAAAAATATGATAAAGTAAATCACATGCCAAGGTCAAAGTCACAATATTTTTATATGAGTGGGAAGCCCTTGTCACAAGGGACCTACATGCCAAATATGAAGGCTTAATGCCAAATGGTTCAAAAGTTATGACCAAGTAGGTAAAAAGTCAAGGTCATAGGCCATGCAACATGCCAAATATGAAGGATCTATCTCAAACGGTTCAAAAGAAATTATTAATTAGGTCGCAGGTCAAGGTCACAGGTCAAATTTGTTTGCATGAGTGGGAAATCCTTGTCACAAAGAACCCACATGTCAAATATGAAGGCTCTATCTTAAATGGTTCAAAATCTATGACAAAGTAGATCACAGGTCAAACTTCAAAAGTAATTATTAAGTAGGTCGCAGGTCAAGGTCACAGGTCATTTTTTTTGCATGAGTTAGAAATCCTTGTCACAAGGAACATACATGCCAAATATGAAGGCTCTATCTCAAAGGCTTCAAAGGTTATGACAAAGTAGGTCAAAGATCATATGAAAAAAGTCTTTGACAAGGTCACAGGTCATTTTTGTATGTTTTGGAAGCCCTTTCACAAGAAACCTACATGTCAGATATGAAGGCTGTATCTCAAATGGTTCAAAAGTAATGACAAAGTAGGTCAAAGGTCAAGGTCATAGGTCAAAATTTTTGTATGGGTGGGAAGACCTTTTCACAAGGAACATACGTGCCACATACGAAGGCTGTCTCTCAAATGATTCAAAAGTTATGATTACATGGTCACATGCCAAGGTCAAGGTCACAGGTTATTTTTATATGAATAGGAAGCCCCTGTCAAAAGGGACATTCGTGCGAAATATGAAGGCTCTATCTCAAAGGCTTCAAAAGTTATGACAAAGTAGGTCAAAGATCATATGGCAAAGTCTTTGACACAGGTCATTTTTGTATGTTTTGGAAGCCCTTTCACAAGAACCCTACATGTCAGATATGAAGGCTGTATCTCAAATGGTTCAAAAGTAATGACAAAGTAGGTCAAAGGTCAAGGTTATAGGTCAAAATTTTTGTATGGGTGGGAAGACCTTTTCACAAGGAACATACATGTCACATACGAAGGCTGTCTCTCAAATGATTCAAAAGTTATGATTACATGGTCACATGCCAAGGTCAAGGTCACATGTTATTTTTATATGAATAGGAAGCCCCTGTCAAAAGGGACATTCATGCGAAATAGGAAGGCTCTATCTCAAATGCTTCAAACGTTATGACAAAGTAGGTCAAAGGTCATATGTCAAAGTTTTTGTATGGTTGGGAAGACCTTGTCACAAGGAACATAAATGCCAAATATGAAGGCTCTATCTCAATGATTCAAATGTTATGTTAAAGTAGGTCACATGTCAAGGTCACAGTTCATTTTTGTATGAGCGGGAAGCGCTTTTCAGAAGAAACATACATGCCGAGTATGATGGCTCTATCTCAAACGGTTCAAAAGTTATGATTTAGTAGGTCAGGGGTCAAGGTCAAATTTATTTGGCATGAGTGGGAAGACCTTGTCACAAGGAACATAAATTCCAAATATGAAAGCTCTATCTTAATGGTTCAAATGTTATGTTAAGGTAGGTCACAGGTCAAGCTCATGGTCACAGATCATTTTTGTACGAGTGGGAAGCGCTTGTCACAAGAAACCTGCAGGCCAAATATGAAGGCTCTATCTCAAACGGTTCAAAATTTATGACATAATGACCTGCTGATCTGTGTTTTGATTCGACATGTCCCATATTTCAACTTGACCCAGATACTGTCAAGATGATCATTCTGAGCAAGTTTAATGGTGATTGGACCAAAACTGTGGCCTCTAGAGTGTTCGCAAAGTTTTTCTATGATTTGATCTACTGACATACTTTTTGATCCCACATGACCCATGTTCGAACCTGACTGAGATATTGTCACGATGATCATTCTGACCAAGTTTAGGTATGATTGGCCAAAACTGTGGCCTCTTTTACGATAACACACCCGTGCGACATAGTGCATTTTTCACACCTCCAAAATGGCCATTTGTCTCATGAAAATTAGTGATATTTTTCTTATAAAGACGGCAAACATAGGTTGTGGGTGCTCGTTAGAACCGCCTCATTGAGGCAGTTCTAACGAGTACCCACAACCTGTGTCTTGGAGCAAAATAAGAAAAATAATGTATACCCCCGTAAACCCAAGTTTTCTCTATTTAAAGTGGGGTATAGAGGGGGGGGTGTTCATTTCACGGACTTGTTCACGTGATGTCTAGTTTGTATACAAGAAAAGTTTACGCACGGACGACGTAAGACCCACGACGGCACCGGGCAACTCACAGTCACCAAAGCTCACCATGACCTTCGGTCAGTGAGCTAAAAGAAATAAATAAATAAAAAAGGAAAGAAAATGATATCCTTGTAAACATGATTTTTCCAGTGTGTACATAAAGTGGGGTTTGTTTTGTTTGTTTGTATTGGAGTTTAGCGGCCCAGTCAACACTATTTAGGTCATTTTTGAGCCGGTCAGTTCACCTGTCCACACTTTCCTGGGCAGGCTTATACGTAAGCTGTTAACCAGTACAGTGCACATTCTTTCTTCAGAAACTGACAACTGCCCTTCTTGAATCAGCGGAAGGGAGAGAATAACCGTAGAAAAGATTTCACGATCAATCTCCACGAAAGAATGTTGCTGACCCCGGCGGGAGTCGAACCCGCGTCCTCCTGATCACCAGTCAGAAGCGCATCCGACTGAGCTACCGAGGCCGGCATAAAGTGGGGTTTATGAAGGTAATTGATATCAAGTACTTGTCATTACGCAACATGTCTGTGAAAGGATTACCCATGTTGCAAACGTTACTTTATTTAAGGAAAAGCGGTGGTTTACAAAGGTATACAGTTGTTTTCTATGGAAGCCGATAGGGGACATTTTGACTTGTGACTTTTGAACTTGTGACTTATGACTTGAGACGTCGGAGTTGCATGCCTAATTTTTGCGACTTATGACTTTTGACTTTCGACAAATCTGACGCAGTGGAAGACGGCGGTCAACGACGGTGTCGATCCAGCGATTTTGGTGCTGGGTATTATATTGTTTGATGAATGCCATTAAGAAGACTTGTTTATGTTTTTTACTCTGTTTTTGTTATCATTGTATGACTTATGACTTGCGACTTATAACTTTGACTTGTGATTTATGACTTGTGACTTATCACTTTCGACTTATGACTTGTTGACTTTTGGTGCAAACCCGAAAAATATCGGGTAGCGGACAACGGCACGGACAATTCCGGTGTATATTGTTTAGAAATGCCACTTAGAAGACCCTGTTTCATGTATTATCAACTCTGTTTTAGTGACAATTTACTACCGCCTGTGTTGTTATGCCCTATTACTTTAGATTCGCGCCAAGAAATTGTCTTAAGTTGCAAGTCAAAACTCAAAAGTCATAAGTGACAAGTCATAAGTCGAAAGTCACAATTCGAAAGTGAAAAGTCATAAGTGACAAGTCAAAACTCATAAGTCAAAATTCATAAGTGACAAGTCATATGTCTTAAAAATTCACAAAATTAGAGTAAATAACCTACCATATGATCTTTTCGGTGGCATTTTTCAAACAATATAAAACAGAAGGAGTAAAATCGCTTGCCTCACCGGAATCTTAGCCGTCGTTGTCTGAAATCGGCCGTTGCTTGAGGTATGTCAAAGGTCACAAGTAAAAAGTCATAAGTCGCAAGTCGGTAGTCATAAGTCGTTAGTAACTAGTCAAAATGTCCCCTATCGGCTTCCATAGTTTTCATATTTGTGATCCCATACAGACGGAACCCGGGAAGGGACATTTCTGTTCCAGTATCTAGCAGAACAGAATTTAAAACAATAAAATTTGCGTGGAGTGGAAAACAAAAAATATGTCGTTTAAACGACATATTTTTAAACGACATATTTATTGTTTTCTGTTCCACTCTGAAAAAGTAGCGTGGAATTTAAAACAATAAAATTAGAATGGAACAGAAAACGAAAATATGTCGTTTCAAACGACATATTTCTTGTTTTCCATTCCACTCTGAAAAAGTAGCGTGGCATTTAAAACAATAAAGATGTCGTTTAAACGACATAATCTTCGCCTTTTCATTGGTTAAAGATGTCGTTTTATCAACATAGTATGTCGTTAAAACGATATAATCCTAGCCTTTCATTGGTTGGTCATATCACACGGTAATCATGGCGGATATTTCCAGGCGCGACACACTCGCAAATGAAAGGCTAGGATTATATCGTTTTAACGATACATTATGTTGATAAAACGACATCTTTAACCAATGAAAAGGCCAAGATTATGTCGATAAAACGACATCTCTATTGTTTTAAATTCCACGCTACTTTTTCAGAGTGGAATGGAAAACGACATATTTTTGTTTTCTGTTCCATTCTAATTTTATTGTTTTAAATTCCACGCTCCTTTTTCAGCGTGGAACAGAAAACAAGAAATATGTCGTTTAAACGACATATTTTCGTTTTCTGTTCCATTCTAATTTTATTGTTTTAAATTCCACCCTACTTTTTCAGTGTGGAAAAGAAAACAATAAATATGTATTATATCGTTTAAACGACAATTTTTTTTTGTTTTCCACTCCACGATAATTTTATTGTTTTGAATTCTGTTCTGCTAGATACTGGCGCAGAAATGTCCCTTCCCGGGTTCCGTACATACATAACAAAAATACGCCTCTATAATTCCGGCCTCAGTAGCTCAGTCGAATAAGCGGGTTCGAAAGCTGACGGATTCGGCAACATTCTTTCATGGATATTGGTCATGAAATCTTTTCTCTCCCTTCCGCTGATTCAAGAAGGGCAGTTGTCAGGATGTGAACTGTACAGGCTAACTGCTTACGTATAAGCCTGCCCATGAAAAGTACGGATAGGTAAACTGACCGGCTCAAAAAATGACCTAAAATAATGATTGGGCCGTTAAACTCCAATACAAACAAACGCCTCTATAATTCTGATCCCCATTGAACCCCAATTCTGTATAGTAAACCTGGGTTTTATTGCGGTGTACATTATTTTTCTTATTATTGTTCAGTTTGAGGGTACTTGTTAGAACCGACTCGCCGAGGTGGTTCTAACGTGTATCAACATTTTATTTTTTTGAGCAGAAATATAACAATTTTTCACCAGAAAATTTTTATGTTTTGGTTGTAAAATTTTCAATATACATGTATTTAAATAGGCGCGTTTCATTTGTTTCTTTGTATTAGTGTTTAACGGCCAAGTCAACACAATTTTAGGTCATGTTTGAGCCGGTCACTTTACCTATCCACACATTCCTGGGCAGGCTTATACGTAAGCGTTTAACTAGTACTGTGCACATTATTTCGCCAGAAACTAACAACCCTCCTTCTTAAATCAGCGGAAGGGAGAGAATGACCGTAGAAAAGATTTCATGATCAATCTCCAAGAAAGAATGTTGCCGACCCCGGTAGGTATCGAACCCGCGTCCTCGTGATCACCAGTCAGACGCGCATCCGACTGAGCTAACGGGGACGGCCAAGCGCGTTTCATAATGGTGTGTATATTTATTTTGGGTAGCCGTTCATCACGAAAACACGCCTATATAATTTCGACACCCTCGAACCCCACTTTTATATAGTGAAACTGGGGTTTACAGGGGTAAATCTTATGTTTCTTATTTCTGCTCTAAAATATAGAGTGTGGATATTCGTGAGAACCGCCTCGATGAGGCCGTTCTAAAGAGTAGGGTAATCGTTAGAACCGCCTCGATGAGGCGGTTCTAAAGAGTACCCACAATCTTTATTTTTTCACAATTTTTCATCTTAAAATTTTCATTTTTTCGGCGATAAAGGTTACAATGTATTGGTACAGTAAAACATCTAAAATATAGATTGTGGGTACTCATTAGAATGTACAATCTATATTTTGAACAGAAATAAGAAAAATATCACAAATTTTCATCTTAAAATTTTCTTTTTTTTTTCGACGGTAAAGTTTATAATGCATTTATAAAGGTGTGTTTTCGTAATGTTAAATCGGGTCTTACAAGCACCCACAATATTTGCTTAGGAGGGAAATAAGGAAAAACAGCAAATGCTCATCTGAATACCTACTAGTTTTATAGACATGTATTTGCGCAGTTCGGTCAGCATCTTCGTGTTTGCTACCTGGATAGTACAATCCTTTACTAGCCTGTGTGACTAGCCTATTGCCATGGGCGACAAATATACATTTGCAGGACTTGCCTCCCCTGAAGGTGTTCCATATCCTTAAAAGGTATGGAAGAATTTGCCATATCACAACAACACATTACGAGAACACACCTATAATACATTGTAAATTTTACCGCCAAAAAATCTAAAATTTAAGAAGAAAAAATGTGATATTTTTCTTATTTCTGCTCAAAATATAGATTGTGGATACTCCTTAGAACCGCCTCCTCGAGGCGGTTCTAACGAGTACACACAGTCTTTAGTTTAGAACAGAGATAAGAAAAATAAGGTTTACCCCTGTAAACCCCAGTTTTGCTATATAAAAGCGGGGTTCAAGGGGGTCAGAGTTATATAGGCGTGTTTTCGTAATGAAAAACAATTTTCCCAGACAACGATGGTTCAGAGACGTTTATAATCGATTTTCGAAAAGCAAGACTTTAGTCCCCATAATAAAGACATGTGTCATTGAAAATACAGCAGTTTTATGAATCATATGACAAAGCATTAAAATGTAATTTGAACTAAAATTGGAACCTATATTGGAGATGATATTTTTATTTTTGATCTCATCGTGAGCGACCAATTTGCGTTTAGCCTTGAAAACGTTGGTTATGAATTATGAAGATATTGAAAAAGTTCAGAATAGAGCAACCAGATGTGAAACAAGCAATTGCTGCTTTGAAACTGGGGGGTGGGGGGGGGGGGGTGGGGGGCATGACTAGAACATCACGAGAACACGTCCGTGAAATTAACACTCCCCATAAACCCCGATTTACACAGAGAAAACTGGGAATTTACGCGGGTATACATTATTTTTCTTATTTCTGCCCCAAGACATAGGTTTTGGGTACTCGTTAGAACCGCCTCAATGAGGCGGTTCTAACGAGCACCCACAACATATATTTGAAGTAAAAATAACAAAAATATGACAGATTTTTATCAATTAAGTAGCCATTTTGGAGATGTGAAAAATGCGCTATGATGCACGGGTGTGTTTTCATAATGTTCTAGGAAAATTAAGATGAAAGTCACTCAAACGGAGAAGAATCAGTAACCTCATCATTTTATGCAAAGTCCTAAAGGATACTGCCAGCATTCCTACAGTTGACATTGTTCCCCCTGCCAGGCACTATAGAAATTATCATTCACTGACGTTTCCGACCCCTACTTCAAGAACTGACATCTATGAAGAATCGTTCTTCCCTCGAACCATTAGAGATCGGAATGCTCTTCCCGACTCGATCATATCCACTGCTGAAGGTGCAGAGGATGGTGTAACTAAGTTTATCTCTTTGATGAGAACTAGAATCCGACCCGAACACTAGTACTGGTAAACCGCTTAGAGGATCTAAGCCTGTCCAGGAACCGCGGTGAGAGGCGGACCGCCCTTGCTAATAAACCCTATTGGTTTCATTGGGCGACAGGGCTTGAGATGTCATTTCATCGTAATGTCGGGTAAAAGTCCCACAAAATTGGAAGCAACGTCTCCATAATGGCCTTTACAGTGTTGACCGGGACGTTAAACCTCAAATCAAACAAAAACTTCCCATATCACAGGACCTGGTGTATGAATGTCATTTGACGTGTCACGAGTAACAGTTCTGATTCTGATTACAATATAAAGGGTGATTGACAATTTTCGTACCAAACTTGAATCGGGGCGGCTAAAGCCCCGTACGCATGCGCCTATTCGCATAGTACGTACACTGTGTGTAGAATTGCACATATGCAACGTTTGCATAAGTGAGCAAAACCATTGTTTGCTTAGTGTTCACATGCAATTTCAAAGTGTAAAAAAAAGCTGGCTGTAAAAGCTGCGCGGCAGAGAGGTCCCTTTGACTGGCCATCATCTTCCAGCGATGATGAAGATCTTGAAGATTTTGAAGATTTTTACAATATACAATCCCGTGTCTTAGGGAGAAATCATTAAACCAAAAGCTTTGGTGGTGATTTATGGATATCCATAATTCGATTTATGGATATCCATAAATCAGCCGAATAATGGATATCCATAATTCGAATTATGGACATCCATCACTCGAATTATGGATATCCATAATTCGATTAATGGATATCTTTAATTCAGATCGATTTATGGATATCCATAATTCGATTTATGGATATCCATAATTCTAATTATGGATATCCATAAGATTTGTGATATCCATTATTCCTCTGATTCATTGATATCTATAACGAATTGTGGATATCCTCTGATTAATGTATATCTATAACGAAGTGTGGATATCCATAATTCGAATTATGGATATCCATAATTCTGGATATCCATAATTCAGATCGATTTATTGATATCCATAATTCGATTTATGGTTATCCATAAATCACCACCAAAGCTTTTGGTTTAATGATTTCTCCCTAAGAAACGTGACTGTATATTGTAAAAATCTTCAAAATCTGCAAGATCTTCATCATCGCTGGAAGATGATGGCCAGTCAAAGGGGCGTCTCTTCCGCGCAGCTTTCTCAGCCAGTAAGGATTCCAAAGCAACGGACGCCATACGTTGAACGTCCACCATGTGGGCAGTTTAATATCGGAACCAGCCATAATATCTGGAAATTCCGCCAACGCATCTGGTCCCTATGAGGACTGCGCACCTAAGGACACTGGAAGTCGGACGTAAGATTATATTGATCCAAAAATGGAGAAAAATGCACATCGTCGTTATATATAACATTAACGTATATCCATATAATACTCTACTTGAGGTGTATGGAGTACCAGGCAGATTCAGATATATCTCCTGCCACCACCCCCCCCCCCACCCCATTAGGGCTTGGGGAAATAGATTTGGCTGCATGAGCTCAGAGTAATGGTAAACCGTTTAGAAGGTCTAAGCCTGTGCGAGTCAATGGGCGACAGGGATTGAGATGTCATTTCATTTCAATGAAGGCTAAATGTCCAACATAATTGAAAGCAAAATCTCCAAAATGACCTAAATAATATTGAAGAGGACGTTAAACTTCAATCAAACAAAACATACCTCTCTCACACCATAGGCCACTACTAAGCCTACCCTACATTACCTCCACCTCCACACCGGCTTTTATTAAACACCTAAATCTGAAACCTGACGGGAATAGTCGAGGATTTTTGCAAAGGGAGCAGGCATTATTCATTAGGTTTATTTGCAGAGGAGAACTATGGATATCCATAATTCGATTTATGGATATCCCTATATCAGTCGAATAATGGGTATCCCTAATTCGAATTAAGGATATCCATAATTCGATTTATGGATATCCATATTTCGATCTAAAATAATGGTATCCATTTATGGACAGCAATAATTCGATTTATGTATATCCATAATTTGATATCCATAAATCAGCCGCATAATGGATATTTATAAATCGATTTATGGATATCAATAAATAGAATAATGGATATCCATTATTCGATTTATAGCTATCATTAATTCAGTTCGATTTATGAATATCCATAAATAAATAATTCAATCGATTTATGGATATCCATAAATAAATAATTATGGATATCCATAAATAATTATTGATATCCATAAATATTAATTGATATCCATAAATATTAATGGATATCCATAATTCGTATTATGGATATCCTTAATTCGAATTATGGATATCCATAAATAATTATGGATATCTATAAATACGGATTAAATAGTAAAACGGCGCCCCATAAAAATTAGCAGCAGAAGTGGGTGGGGTAGTATTTGTTTACATAGCCACTACATTGGCTGTACAGTATACAAGCTATTGAAACCAGCTTCAAATTATTATGTGGCAAGTCACAATGCAGAGATAACACAAAAGAGAAAGGTTGCAAAGTTTACTATTTGTTACGGCTCAAAAAAACTCAATCCGATGCGCGTCCGAGTCACACTGACAGATTGGAATAGTAGTTTGCTACCTTATCACGAATGAAACACGTATTTCGTTTTCATTCGCTAGAAATGCATCACTTCCAAGTCGCTATTCTGCGGTTGATGTGAAGCGGGCACTTTCACATTTGAATCGGGCCGCTCCAAGTCCAGCCTTATAGTGTTGTTGCTTTCCAGTTCCCCCGTGTCGCGGGTCGTCGGCTGGTGGGATCCCAGGGAACGAATCCAAGCTGGCACCACACCGTAGTGGTGAAAAGGGAGACCATCGCTCGGCTCCTGCCCAGCCTTATAGTGCCCGCTACGGAGATAACCGGATTTTTCTTACGGACAATTATGATTAACCTATTGTATGCTAGTGGACTCTTCCATTGCTACACGTTGAATAAGACTACTTGTCATATTAGGGGTGATAGGCCTTATTTTTTCATTTTTATTCTATTTTTGACAGAAAATTCTGTTGGCAAATGGAGCAGGCCTCGGTCAGACGCTGCGTTCTGTGGCGTATGATCTGGGTCTGTACTGTTTGCTAAGACACCCCTTTAGGGGTTTCCCGTATGCAATGGGTTAATTTACTGGTTGTTGTTCCGTTGATTTGCAAGAAACCAACCTGACAACAACACACCTTTTCAGTGGTGTATTTTTTTTTTTTTTTTTGCATCTGGTTGTTAGCGATAGTAATCTAAGCTGAGGGCAATATCGTTGTTTATGGACTGCCCGAGGGACAGGGCCTGGCCCGCCGGGTTGATATGGCCCGAGCCGTAGCGAGATTATTAAGTCCGATACCCCGTTGACTGACAATTATGTACGGGCGTTAGCATAGCCCAATATACTATTGTGCAAATTGCAATGACCATAAAGTTAGTTCCTTTATCCTTTTTCCTTATTCCTTTTTCCTTTTTCGACTTAGAAACTGAATCAGTGTATTGAAAAAGATTAATGATACCGAGAGTCGTTTCATACAGAAATGTGCCTTATGACATGCACAGATAGAGCGTTTGTGAAAGGCTACATGAAAAATTGACAAAGTAATACTATTCATAAAAAGTGACAGCAGTCAGCTGCAACATAAGAAACTGTGGAGTTACAGCATCTTTAAAATCGAGTAAGGAAAACGGAAAAGGGAAAATATTTTTATGAAGGTTAAACGACAAACGTCAGATATGTCTAGAATGAATGTCAGAGTAATACTACTAGTCATAAAAAGCGACAGCAGACATCTGCAACCTAAGAAACTATGGAGTTACAGCGTCATGGAAATCGGATAAGGAAAAGGGAAAAAGGAAAAGGTTTTCCTTATTCCTTTTTCCTTATTCGACCCCGAAACAGATTAAGCAAACTGAAAACGATTGGTGATACTGAGAGTCGTTACATGCTGGAATATGCCTTATGACATGCACAGATAGTGTGTATGTGAAAGGCTACATGAAAAAGTGATATTTCATGATTGTAAAACGACAAAAGTGAGATATGTCTAGAATGAATGTCAGAGTAATACTAGTCATAAAAAGCGACAGCAGACAGCTGCAACCTAAGAAACTATGGAGTTAAAGCGCAATTAAAATCGAATAAGGAAAAAAAAAAAAAATCCTTATTCCTTTTTCCTTATTCGACTCCGAAACAAAGTAAGTAAACTGAAAACGATTGATGATATTGAGAGTCGTTACATGCAGGAATGTGCCTTATGACATGCACAGATAGTGCGTTTTTGAATGGCGGCATGAAAAATTGACATTATTTGAAGGTTAAACGACAAAAGTCAGATATGTCTAGAATGAATGTCAAAGTAATACTATTCATAAAAAGCGACAGCAGACAACTGCAACATAAGATACTGTAGAGTTACAGCATCTTTAAAATCGAATACGGAAAAAGGAAAAGGGAAACTATTTTCTCCTCATTACTCTGTGCATGTCAAAAGTCACATTTCTGTATGTAAGGACTCACGGTATCATTAATCTTTTTCAATTCACTGATTCAGTTTCTAAGTCGAATAAGGAAAAAGGAAAAAGGAATGAGGAATAAGGAAAAAGGAATAAGGAAAAAGGAACTAACTTTATTGTCATCAAATTGCATAAATGCAAACAGATATTTGCACTTGTTCCCTACCATGTGCAAAAGTAAAACATTTGCACACCGCTGTGGTTCGCGTCTGGCTCGGGTCACATGTGAGATGCCAAGTTCTGCAAAGGAAGGTGAAGAGGATTTGATCCGGGTACTCCGCTTTTCGCGCAACCTCTGATTAACAATCGGCTCGAAATAAGAGAAATAATTTTAAAGGAACCTTAAAACCAAAACCCAAAAACAAAAAGAGTAATGTTTACACACATGAATAAAAGCGTACACATGCGCAAGTTTGCATACGTAAGCTTGTGTGTGCGCAAACAAATATATGAGCAGATCGGTCGATGTGTAAGGGACTTCAGTTAACGCATCATCATGCACGTATGAGTCACCCCATAGGCTAACAATTTTATCAAAAAAGCCACAACACGACCTGCGATGTAGGTTATTTTCTTTATTTCTACTCCAAGACTCGTTAGAACCGTCCCAAAGACGCGGTTCTAACGATTACCCACAATCTATGTTTAAAGAAGTCATGGTCATCCACTGCATCCGGGCTTGGCTCAAGATATCTCGATACTGTCCTGCCTCTGGATCCAGCTAGGTCAGGACGATAGAGTGAGGCCTACTCTATGCGCTTCTCCCTTACTATGACTTAATTCACAGAGCATGTCATCTTAATCATATACAAACACTGCAGGCACACATATGCATGAAACTCAAAAAGCCCTTTGGCAATGGGCGAGCGAGAAAGCAGCAGCTGAGGATACACTGGAAGCTTTAGTTGCGGACCTGCACACAGGCGGTCTGGTTCTATATGAAGTAGTACGGGGAATTCGGAAGCCGAATTGAGTGACTGAGCAGACCTTTTTAGGAGCGCGCTGCTCACCCCCTTAGCAGGGGATCGGGGATTGGAAAGGTGCATTAAACAAATGCCTGCTTCAAAACCCTAAGCTTGTTAACCGCGATCAGCAAGAATTCCATCTAGCGGTCGAACAAAAAAGGAAGATAAAGGTTATACCCCTAAAAATCGGCGGGTGGAATGTGCGCACCTTGATGGACAGTGCTAGTTCAGACAGACCACAGCGAAGATCAGCTCTAGTTGGTAGAGAACTTTGTCGTTACAAAGTTTGCAGCTCTGAGCAAGACTTACCTTACACAGGAAGGGCAAATAAAAGAAGTTGGTTCTGGCTACACTTTCTTCTGGAGAGGCGACGGGAAGCAAGAGTAGGCTTCGCCATCAAATTACAAATTGTCAGCAAGCTCCCAGGACTTCTAAAAGGGATAAATGGCCACCCGATGACGACACCCTTATCTGGTAAGGGGCATGTAACTTTTGTAAGTGCCTATGCCTCCACAATGACCAAGCCAGATGAGGTCATAGACAAGTTCTATGGTGATTTGGAATCTGTGATCTCTGTTTTACCCCGGGGAGACAAACTCATCATCCTGGGAGGCTTCAATGCTAGAGTCGGCACATACCACAAAACCTGGGAAGGAATGATGGCGAATGAAGGAGTAGGAAAATGCATTTGCAATGGTCTCCTACTTTGCAGGAAGTGTGCAGAGCTGACCACCAACACAGTCTTCCGTCTTCCGCCTGCCAACTCGCAACAAGACATTATGGATGCATCCTCGCTGCAAACACTGGCATCTCACTGATTTAGTTAAAAGGAAGGACAGACAGGATATCAGATTGACAAAGACTGGTGCGGATTGCTGGACAGATCACAGACTTTTGGTCAGGAAACTGAACCTGAGTATCCAGCCGCACGGGGACCACAAAATATTAGCAAGAGACTGGCTGTCTCTAAGCTGAAACAAGACAGCAAGAGGCAAGCCTTCACCCATGACATCTGCAACAGACTAGATGCAATGGAATTCAGTTCAGATGATCCAGAAGAGAACTGGGCAGTCTTCAGAGACGCTGTTCACTCTTCAGCAATGGATCCCGTAGGTCTAGTATCTCGCAAACATCAATACTGGTTTGACGAGAATTATGAAGAAATCCAGTGACTCCTTGAAGAGAAGCACAAAAACACAGGGCATACCTCAGTGGTACCAGCTAAGTATCTAACAAGGCGGCCTATTTAGATATATGCAAGACAGTCCAACTTCCGGTTCTGTAATGGCGGTATAGTGGTGTTTGTTTCTGTGGCGCAAAAATGACTGTATAAGCAACTTAACCACGAGAATAGTTCATGGAAACATCATTGTTGAGTTCTTTGAAGTTGCTTTAAACGATCTCTACGTGAATGTTATCTAAAGAATGTCGGTATTTTGATATCTGTGCGGACAGCGAGCAGTAGCCAAGAGTGACTATGTTTACATAACACTACCGGTGTATACGTTTCTCTGTTGTGTTCTCGTTCTCAGTTCATAAACGATCAGCTGTATCCAGTACTTCTATTCTTAATATTTAATATTACACTATCATATCACAATCAGAATGGGTCTGCATTCAAAATCAAAATCAAAATCTAAAACAAAGAAGAATCCATCGGCTACCGGTGCAGGTCCGAGTATTGATTTCGACACAACCAAAGAAAAAGCCCCTACACCAAAACGCCCAAGACCTGCTAGTGAAGAGTTTGAAGAAGATGAATCTGAGCATGACCAGGATATACTGATAGACTCATTTCTTGGTTGTCTCACTAAAGATGAATCACTACTGGATCACTTTATTGCACATCTCCTAGCAGTCCCACAACTCCAGGAGAAGCTGATCACCAAGGTCACTGACATCATGAAAACAAATGTAGATGTTCAGATGCCCAGAAATTCCACAGCTAACTCACTTAAGGAGTCCGTCGACAAGTTGACAGGTGTGGTCAAAGAGCTTCAGAGTGACCTAGAGATATCCAAAAACAGAAATGATGATCTGGAACAGTATTCTCGAAGAAACAATATAGTCATATCAGGTTTGCCAGTGAGAGAATCAAGTGATCTTGAAACCCAGGTGTGTAACCTTCTAAGCACATATACTGGAGAACCAATACTATCAAAAGAAATTGATCGGGTACACAGGGTGTATAGAAACAACCATGCCAGAAGGAGCCCTGCTGATCGGCCTCCAGATGTTCTGGTTAAATTCATGAGCTATAAATCTAAAGCAAACATTCTGACAAAAGACCCGATGGAAGCATTACGGAGCGATAATCAGGAACGTCCTGAAAAGGAACGGATATACATACGAGAGGACCTTACGAAAGCCAGAGCCAATTTGTTCTTTAAAACAAGGCGATTAAAGAAGCTTAAACGCATTAAGGACACTTTCACACGTGACGGAAAGATAATAATAAAACTCAATCAAATCACTAGGCCTAAATATGGTCATGGCAAGGACCAGAAAGAACAGAAGTACTATATAAACAATGAAGATGAACTGTTAGCCTTCTGTGAAAAATATAAAGTCAACATTGGTGATTTGGACAGTGAAGGTGAAGCTCCTATGGATTCAGAGCTACTACATGTAGTGAGACCCACATCTAAGGATGCAGCTGACTCACCTAAACCCTCGAGTTCAAGTGCCTCAGTACTTAAACCTCTGGATCCAAAGGCAAAGACTTTTAGCCCTCTTTTTAAGGGTACCGCGCCCATTGTTGACCTTTATCGTGATGTCCTCATTAAAGACATTGAACCTAATAAATCCTCTGAAGGATCGTCTGACTAAAATAAACTGGAATCTGAAACTGCTTACTTGCAGATAATTAGATATATGCTACCCAGTGATAGTAAATTGTATATGAAAAGTAATAGACATCAGGATTACATACTCTTTTAGTTTGCCCCCAAACCCCACTTTCATACAGTGAAACTGGGGTTTATAGGGGTATTCACTTTCCTTTTTTCCAGTTATTTTTTATCTATGTCCAAAACCATGAACTGTGTGTGCTCATCAGGGTTACCACATTGTGGCGGCTCTGATGGCCATCCGCATTAGGGTTTTGAATGGAATTTCGAAATTTTTCTTGAGTATCCACACTTTGGCGAATAAAAAAAAAAAAATTCTAAATATTTTGAATAGGCATATTTTTGTAAGGTTTCTTAGTAGTGAGTCATAATACTGAAGAATAGTTATCACTAGATCTGTTGGGTCCTGCAGACTCTGCCCACCCGTATGAAATTTTGGAGCGGATTTCGCCCGTAAAATGAGCGGAAATGGGGCGAAATACCAGTTTTTCCGGGCGAAAAAAGGGCGGAATCTATAATTCCGCTTCGAAAGTTTAAAAGCAACAAGTTTCTCCGGGCGAATTTCTTTTTTATTCCGCCTGTAAAGGTGAGGCGGAATAGTTTGAAGACGGAAAAATAGGACTTAAACTTTTTTCAGAGGCGAAACATTTTACTGATAGAAGAAAATTTGGGGCGGAAATTTGTCAGCATCATTTCTTTAAAAATTTCTGCTGGCGGAAAAAGTTGACTTAGACATTTTTAGTGTTGCTAGAAATTTTAACTTATACACTTACAAACAAAATACTGGCAAGTTTAATATTTGCTCTAAACCAACATTACAATAGCACTCCCGTGCGACGTAGTGTAAAGAAAAATATACCATTGACATTCAAGTCTCCGATTTAAAGAAATAATGTGCCTATTGAATTTCTATGCATTACTACTTGTCAAAGGAAACAAAATTTGAATGTGACCAGCATTGAAAATAATGAAATCTAGAATTAGAAACTAGATTTTTTGTTATGTAACACGAACATCATTATTACTTTCTATTTTATGATATGTAAACAAATATGTTTCGTTGACTATAAAATAATGAGGATCTGGCATTTAGTAAAAAGAATTTTTTATAATTTCTGATGTGTTTGCCAATAGTAAGCCATAGGAAGACTTCCAAAATCTCGGACATACCCTTCTTGGCATTTACTCCATTTCTTCGTTCAGGTCGCTAGGCATGGTGGGCGAAGCTTGCTTACCAAGTAATGCTTACTATCCTAGGACGCCTGATTACACTCTTCTGGAGTCAATGTCTGTTGATCTGAACATTAATATTTGCCATTTGTCTATGGATTGATGATTTTAGATCAACGCTTTGGTACTACGACCTAAATTACTTATTAGAAAAAAAAGCTAACCCAGGTATTGAATTCCTTTTTTGAAGGAAACCATCTTGTTTCAACTTTTTCAAACTAATGATGGCGTTAATTAATGCATTGTTAAAACTTTAATCATCAATTATGGCATGTACACTCACTTTTATTTTGCTGTATAAGAAAATGCGAGTTGCTTTTTCCAATGCAAATAAGTAAATAGGTACTGTAGCATACTCACTATTTACATCATGGTTCATAGCATTGGATGATGGAGGGTGCATATGACTGATCTGACGGAATCGAGACCAGAGCACACAACAGCCCGAGACAGTAGATAATTCAACTGTAAACTGTATAGCAACCAAAGGAAAGAAACTTTATTTGTAGTAACTGGCAGTAGTAGGAATTTGTACAAATTGCATTGGATGCGTGTGCTTAGTGGTTCTGTTTCGGTGGCAGATATATGGAGGCAGTGGTATCTCGACAAGGCCATAAGGCAGTGGTATCTTGACAAGGCCATAAACTATCTTGTAGAACAATATGAGGCGTGCATCAGCACGTCTCTGTTCCAAGGATCTCCACCCAAGATCATCTGGGCCCAGTCAAGCGATTTTGGTACTTATCGCCTATGCGAGCAGCGAAGGTTCAGGCGAGCCTGTGCATCCGCGCAGTCTCGCCAGAACATTCGCTGCTCGCTCATACAAGCAGTGAATCAAGAGGAACCTTCAGACAGAAAGCCATATCCCTGGCCCCTCTGAATGGCTGGGCATGCGCAGTTAAAATTTGTCATGACGGAATGCTCGAAGACACAAATTCGCTTGGCGGGGCTCATCTAGCGTCTGGGTCACATCTATATGATAAGTAATCATTTTTGACCAATCTAGCAGCTCTTCTTTGAAGCCTTTCAATTCTGGTAATGTTGGACTGGGTGAACGGAGGCTTACTCGACTTTGGAAAGTATTGTATGCTGTGTCTCGTATGCCGATGTTTGGTGTGAATATTTCTACGCGTGAAGCCAATGGTCCTATTTGCCCACGTTTATCTACTACTGCGGTTTATAGGGGTATACGGGTAAGTCATTTTATTTCTACTCAGAGACAGATTGTGGGTGCTCATCAGAACCGCATCGAGGCTGTTCTAAAAATACGAAACATATGTTTTTCACCTGATTTGTTTCCGGCCACAAGTGCTCAAGGTGAGCTATTGTCATCACCCTGTCTCCGTCGTACCTGCGTCGTCCGCCGTATAGATTCACTTCCCAGCAGGCACATGACGTCCGTTTGACGTCAGATCTTGGTTGGATTTTGGTCACGACGACATATAACCAAAAAACAACGTCGATTAGACGTCATATCCTGACGTCAGCCAGACGTAATGATTAGACGTTGAACAGACGTCAGAACAAACGTCAATTAGACGTCTTAATCTCAACGTCGTTTTACGTTGCATTTTTGTTCTTTTTTGCAACCTGTATGCGAACTTTACTTGCATGCATCATATGTACCGACCGGAGTGACAGGCACTCTACCGCCGGCTCGAGCCTCTAGGCGTAGTACACCTACTTTATACCTGTCACTTCTACATGATGTTATAATTATTAAATTAAAAACAATTGGTTGGTATTTAGTAATTAGACATTATTCGCAACTGACTCAAGCTTTTTTTGAAAGCTAATAGTTGTGTACATGTATTTACATATTTGAAATCAGGCGCCATGTTCGATTTCCGGTAGAAGGTCAAGATTGAAGAAACCTGCAAAACGGGCGTATAATGTCACATTGTGAGTGTTTTAGTAAATATGACGCATCAGAAAAAAACCGACAAAGTAATCTCAAAATCAACCAGTATGTAATCTTTTTAAATGTATGTCGTATGAATGGCACAGTTGCAGATTTGCTACATTGACATATGTTTTCGCGATCATATTCAAAATATTTGTTCTGTCAGACACTAAAGTTGACGTCAGAGTAACACCATAATATGTTAACTAGTTATTTGCATATTATATATCACATATATTTTAAATATAAACTTGTTTTTGTTTGTTTTGGGGGGCTTGTTCTAAAAGGAAAGAATTTGCTCCCAAGGAGCAAATTCTTTTAGGCAGTCTGGCTAGCCGGCCGGTAGCGGACGACCAGTGTAAGTCTGCCCGTCCGTACCGGGCGACCAGCCTACAAAACTGCTCGTACCGGAAAGCAAGCCAACCCACAAAGGAATGGCTAGCCATCTGGTAGTTAATTTTAGCCTCTCATTTCAGATAGGGTATGAAGGGCTGTCAAAGGTTTTTCTTTTTTTTTCTATATATTATATACAGTGCCATATGCCCTCGCGCGCATTCTAGGCAGGTGTATTTTACATTCACTCCAGTCTTTGCAGGATGAAAGCCTACACAGTAATCATGTAATTATGGTAGGGTTCTTTAACCTGCACAGGGGATGGTTCTCCCTGCACAGGGGGCCTCCGCCCATAGGGGCTTGAAGAAATATATGGGCTGCACGATGCTTCCACACAGAGCTGAATCCGGCCCGCACACTAGTACTAGTAAACCGCTTAGAGGATCTAAGCCTGTTCAGGAACCGCAGTGCGAGGCGGACCGTCCATGCCAATAAACCCTATAGGTTTCATTGGGCGACAGGGCTTGAGATGTCATTTCATCTCAATGTCGGGTAAAAGTCCCACAAAATTGGAAGCAACGTCTCCAAAATGACCTTTACAGTGTTGACGGGAACGTTAAGCCTCAAATCAATCAAACAAACAAAAACAGGGGGCCTCCAGTTTACATCCCGATCCGAAGGACGGTGCACTTTATGACATTCATCCCTGCAAATGATGTCAGTGGAGCGTGTTCGGACACCGAAATTTTATCGCCGCTGCCAGGGATCGAACCCTGGACCTCTAGCATCAGAGGCAAGTGCACTAACCACTGAGCTATCACGCTCCACGAGCGTTAAATTACACAAGTTTGTAACTGGATGATAAACTTTACTTTGAGACTATGTAAATGGTGTGAGATTTTCCTCGTCCGTAATTACCAATGGGTGATATAACTTAATATTTCTTATAAATTTATATATTTTACATGTACCTTTCCTTTCTTTATGTATTTGGGGCTTGAAGGTACTTAAACGTTTGATCCTAGCATCGTGAAAAGTGAGCAGTACTGTAAAAAAAAAAAAAAATTGGTTCTTGGTGACTTTCAGTTATTTTTCTAAAGTTTAAACAAATTTGTTTTTCACGATCCAGCAAGAGTCCAGAAGGTGTCGATGGAATGGCAAACAGTGTAGACCCTGCTTAAGGAGCAGTCTGATCTGGGACTACATTGTTTGCTGAAGCCTATATTTTCCAATAAATATGACCATTAGGGTAATTGCTCTACTCATCATTGAAAGAATAATTGCCTTTATATGCACCCTGCTAACAAGATAATTACCCCAATTGATATTTCTTGTTGCCTATCACGTGGTTGAACTGATAAGTAAAATAAATATGCTCAACAAATTTAATGTTAATTGATCTATCACGATTAATAACAGGCCAACATTGTACAAAGATGAAGATAAAGAAGCTTTATTTAACGTCGCATATTCGAAACAAATAACATAAGCTCTGTAGAGCTTTTATTGCCACAAACAAAGTATTCTCTAACAAATACTTACACGCCTTCATTTATCTTCCTAGGACTACCCCTGATAATGCGAGCGTCAGCCAAGGGAGCTCCTAGTACCATTTTTCAGGCCTTTGGTATGACACGGCCTGGGATCGAACCCAATTCCCGAAGCGTACGCTCTACCACTGAGCTATCGGGGCCGGTAAACATTTGCATATTTTGTAGATTTCAATAATAATAATATAAAGATAGAAATAATACTATTAAAATAATAATAATAATGATAATAATAATAATATCTGTCATAGTGCCTGGACAAAGCTTTAAGTACAACATTCTATTGCATTAGGGTCAATTACAGTTACGTCCCTTACTGAAATGGCGACACTCAGGGGATAAGAATACAGTTAGAGTAAATTAGAAATATTTTTATTACATCATAAAGTGGGTAATATATATTGTTCAGTCTTAAGCTTCCCGTAGAGAATACGAGTGGAAAATATTTTTTTATCCTAGCAACATAGCCTTCATCCAGATTTTTTTATTCCGCCCGGAATATTTTATGCCCTGGACGGAATCAAAGTATTCCGGGCGGATTTCTGTTGACCTATTGTGATTCCGCCCGGAACCTATTGGGATTCCGCCCGGAGGCGTTCTTGAATCTCGCCCGTAAACGTTTGCAGAATTCCGTCTAATTTGCATATTTCGCCCCAATATTACGCCAAGATTTCGCCCGGAAGCTTATATATCTTCATTAAGTTTCAAAAGCGTAAAAAGGGCAAATTTCCGGTCAAAATAGAAGAAAAATTTCGCCTTTATTACGGGCGAAACGTTTCATACAGGCAAGCACTGTGTACAAAACTGATCATAATGCAGACCCCTTTTTGACCCCTTTGAATTACTCTTATGTATAGAATATATACTTAGTATGCTACTGAATACGGGGTTTGGAGGGGTATGCATAATGTGTCATATTTCTGTTTTGGAACTGATTGTGGGTGTTTGTTTGAGATGCCACATTGAAAGGGCTCAAACGGATCCCCACCGTCTATGGGGCAGTGGTTCAGGAGTCTTGGCATGTTTATATCTACATAAAAGGGAAAAAAAAGGTTGTAAAAGGCATTTTTCCATATATATATATATATATATATATATATATATATATATATATATATATATATATATATATATATATATATATATATATATATGTGTGCAAACTAGCCCTGATTCTGACATTGCAAATATTTGCTATAAGCCTAACTGAGCATCTTTGACAGTCAATGTGGCTAAGATTAGACTTTCCTTTATGGTCTGTTGGGAGTGCATATTGACTGCAAATTCAGAAAGGTCTTGAACATGTTGAAAAGTAGCCTAGCCACTGGGCGTAAAAATGAATTATATTTCATTATCAGACTAGTAGCTAGTCTAAAAAGCTAAAAAGTTACTTATTGCTAAGCATGTATCATCTAAGTGGGTTGGACCCAGGTCCATGGTAATAATGCCTATCCAAACTTTTGGATATACATGTATATTCCTATGTTGTTGCTGGAGACATGGAAGCAACATCTCCAAAATGACTACGGCAGTGTTGATGGAGACGTTAAGCCTCATTTCAAACAAACAATATCTTCAGCTTCAAAATGAGAACTAGAATGCAGTCGATGGCGCGCTATCGAAAATCCTCACATTTTCTCTGCAGGGACTATGTACCAAAATCCCTTTCCCCTGGGCCCCAATGTGCCCCTAGGGTAAAAATTTTACTCTTATTATATTCTACTAATCATACCCTTCAATTTGATATGCTACATGACTATGTTAAAAAAAAAAAACAACACTTTTTGACCTTTTGACCCCTCCCAAAGGGCCCTTACCTGACCCCCGGGTCGAAAATTTACTTCTACTGTATTCTACTAATCATCCCCTTCGATTTGATATCCCACACGACTATATTCCAAAAACTTATAATTTGACCCCCCCCCACACTCAGTGGGACCCCATGGGGCATGACCAAGGGGTCGCAGCAAAAATCCCGTTCAATATGATTTACATATTTTATTAATAACTACCTCTGCAAAGTTTGGTAGCAAAACCTATAAAATTGACTTTATAATTGAATCTTATTGATATTTGACCTTTAGACCCCTCTCCAAGGCCCTGAGGGCGGGGGCCAAAAAACAAATGTGCCGTTGCGCTAGCCACTCATGTAAGCAACCCACTCAACAAATTTGGTTGGATTCGGACCAACAGTCTAGGAGGAGATAGCCGGACAGACAGACAGATGGACAGATGGACGGACGAAGGCGATAACAATATCCCCACTTTTCTTCGAAAAACGTGGGGATAACAAGAAAGTTTAACCCCTATCTTGCTGAATATTCAAAAAGGCCACACTCATTTCTCACTTTTAACCAATTAGATGCCTTGTAATCTATTCCTACAGATAGGTAGGCTGAATGTAGATCCTGATCAGATGGCCTCCTGAGATCTGATCTGGATCTACACTGTTTGCAAGAGAAGGGGTTGTCGTGAACAGCAGGATAGGTGTTAGAAAACTGTAGGGTCCAAAGCTCAAAGGGCACTGAACTGGATTGCAATGCAATCGAAGGAACAGTCTGATTGCCATTCCACACTTTCAATGCACGCATAATGAAAAGTAGTTCTCATTAATTCTAAATTGAACTAAAAAAAAAAAACAAAAAAAAACAACTAGTATGTCTGACTCTTTAGGATCTTTGTAGCACCTCCTTCAGTTCTTAATCCTCAACTAATATCCCTGCAGTGTGTGTCCTGATCAGATGGCTTCTCATGAAGCCATCTGATCAGGGTCTACACTGCCCATTAAGTAAGTTATGAAATTATGGTAAGAACTAACAATTGTTTCAAGGTCGGAGATGTGTGTGATTGGATTGAATACCCGGCACTGAGGATTGGGATTGATGAGCTGTACGAGGTCTACCTTATAATATGAAAATAATCAAGCAAAATATGAAAAACATATATGTATGTTTTATTTAATGTACTCAAAAACTTACATCGTGTTCAAGTTACAGTACTCCTGATCCTACTGAGCTTTTATCTGCTCTGCGGTTTAATTGGTATACATATGCGTGATGCAAAGTACTATAGTTGAAGATCAGGGGCCAATTGTTCAAGGCTTCGTTGGCTTTACGAGCTCGTTAATGATGGTCAACTTGTAAACTACTCTAGCGAGGAAAATATCTAAAGTTTTGCCTTTTTTGCTGAAAAAATATGAGCAGCTTTTGCATCAGCAAAAGCTGCTCTCATTTTTTCATTTTTTTTTCCAGCTTAAGAAAAAAGGAAAAAAAAAACAAGAGGGCCATGATGGCCCTGGATCGCTCACCTGATCCATAGTGTGACAAGTGGGCCCCAGGGAGGGCCATTATTGGCCCAAGGGCTTTAATGTGCATAATGTTGAGGGAGGTCTTAAAGGTGAAGCTTCATACCAAACATCAACAAAGGCTATAATTTGAACAATCTTGGTAGAGGTCCACTAGATGACGCTTCATACCAAATATCAAAGACCTGGGCCTTCTGGTTTCAGACAAGAAGATTTTTAAAGGTTTTCCCTATAAAAGCTTATGTAAAACCAGTGGGCCCTGGCGTGGGGGCGTTTTTGGCCCCAGGGCTATAATTTGAACAATCTTGGTAGCGGTCTACTTTACGAAGCTACTTACCAAATATCAAAGACCTTGGCCTTCTGGTTTCAGACAAGACGATTTTTAAAGGTTTTCCCAATATAAGCCTATGTAAAACCAGTGGGCCTCAGGAAGGGGACGGTTTTGGCCCCAGGGCTATAATTTGAACAACCTTGGTAGAGGTCCACTAGATGAAGCTTCATACCAAATATCAAAGACCTGGGCCTTCTGGTTTCAGACAAGAAGATTTTTAAAGGTTTTCCATATATAAGCCTATGTAAAACCAGTGGGCCCCGGGGTGGGGCTGTTTTTTGCACCAGGGCTATAATTTGAACAATCTTGGTAGCAGTCCACTTGACAAAGATACATACCAAATATCAAAGACCGGGGCCTTCTGGTTTCAGACAAGAAGATTTTTAAAGGTTTTCCCTATATAAGCCTATAAAACCAGTGGGCCCCGGGACAGGGCCGTTTTTGGCCCCAGGGCTATCAATCCATCCACTGGTTAAGCAGGAGAAGCTCTGACGGCCATTTTGTTCACCGGAGCGGAACAGTATGAGCAATTTTGGTAGAGGGTCACCAAACGGACATTCCTGTGAAATAATTTCAAAATCCATCCACTGGTTAAGGAGAAGTCATTTAAAGGTTTTTTCTATTTTTAGCTCTGGTGGCCATCTTGTTCACCCGAGCGGAACGGTTTGAGCAATTTTGGTAGAGGGTCACCCAAGGAACATACCTGTGAAGTAATTTCAAAATCCATCCACTGGTTAAGGAGAAAGTGTCATTTAAAGGTTATTCTATTTTTAGCTCTGGCAGCCATCTTGTTCACCCGAGCAGAACGGTTTGAGCAATTTTGGTAGAGGGTCACCCAAGGAACATTCCTGTGAAGTAATTTCAAAATCCATTCACTAGTTAAGGAGAAGAAGTCGTTTAAAGGTTTTTCTATTTTTAGCTCTGGCAGCCATTTTGTTCACCCTAGTGGAACGGTTTGAGCAAATTTGGTAGAGGGTTACCCAAGGAACATTCCTGTGAAGTAATTTCGATATCCAGCCATTGGTTAAGGAGAAGAAGTCTTTTAAAGGTTTTTCTACTTTTAGCTCTGGCGGCCATTTTGTTCACCCATGCGGAACGGTTTGAGCAATTTTGGTAGAGGGTCACCCAAGGAACATTCCAGTGAAATAATTTCAAAATCCATCCACTGGTTAAGGAGAAGAAGTCGTTTAAAGGTTTTTCTATTTTTAGCTCTGGCAGCCATCTTGTTTACCCGAGCGGAACGGTTTGAGCAATTTTGGTAGAGGGTCACCCAAGGAACATTCCTGTGAAGTAATTTCAAAATCCATCCACCAGTTAAGGAGGAGAAGTCGTTTAAAGGTTTTTCTATTTTAAGCTCTAGCGGCCATCTTGTTCACCCAAGCGGAACGGTTTGAGCAATTTTGGTAGAGGGTCACCCAAGGAACATTCCTGTGAAGTAATTTCAAAATCCATCCACTAGTTAAGGAGTAGATGTCGTTTAAAGGTTTTTCTATTTTTAGCTCTGGCAGCCATCTTGTTCACCCGAGCGGAACGGTTTGAGCAATTTTAGTAGAGGGTCACCCAAGGAACATTCCTGTGCAATAATTTCAAAATCCATCCACTGGTTAAGGAGAAGAAGTCGTTTAAAGGTTTTTCTATTTTTAGCTCTGGCGGCCATTTTGTTCACCCGAGCGGAACGGTTTGAGCAATTTTGGTAGAAGGTCATCCAAGGAATATTCCTGTGAAATAATTTCAAAATCCATCCACTGGTTAAGCAGGAGAAGTCGTTTAAAGGTTTTTCTATTTTCATCTCTGGCGGCCATCTTGTTCACCCGAGCGGAACAGTTTGAGCAATTTTGGTAGAGGATCACCCAAGGAGCATTCCTGTGAAATTAGATCAAAATCTGTCCAGCAGTTTTGGAGAAGAAGTTGTTTAAAGCAAAAGTTGACGACGGACGCACGGACGCACGGACGACGGACGATGGACGACGGACAAAGACCGATCCCAAAAGCTCACCTTGAGCACTTTGTGCTCAGGTGAGCTAAAAAGAAGTATTTGAAGAAGTTTTGGCAAGTTTGGGGATCAAAGTTTTAGCGATTTGTTAACTAACGACATCTTTAGTTTTGAACGACTGGCCCCAGTACTTCTTCAAGCGCTTCGGGTTGGCACACTGATGACTAGCAACAGGGTTTAGGTGAAATAATCCTGTGAAAGGGCAGATAAAAACCATAACCAGAATGTAATACCATCTAATATTGCGTCATTAGACGCATATGATTTCTATAACGCATGTGATTTCTCTTCAAAATGTCCAGAAATAAATCAAAGTAAGCTTCAGTAAGCTGTACACCTAGGGTCTCTCATTTAGATCATGAAGAACTGAACAAATAAGGAACTGCTGTCTCTCTATGTGTTTACTGTGTAGTAGCATATATATGCTCTTGTAAATATGTATATAAGTTTCATCATTTAGTTATCATGCTTATTTGTACTGTTGTTGTATTACACTATGAGTGTCATCTACCCTTGATAGTACAACGGTATCTTAGTCTCATGTTAGCATAACTCTAACTATGTCTCAGATTGCTATGGCTTAACATCCAAGAAAACACACCTATAGTTTTAACCCCCTCTTTCATATGGTAAAACTGGAGTTTACAGGGGTATACAGTATTCTCCTACTTTCTGCCCTGTGGCATGGGGTGTGGGTACTTGTCAGGGCTGCCTCAATGTGGCAGCTCTGTCAGTTACCTGCAGCCTATGCTTTGTGGGTGGAAATCACAATTTTCTATCTTAAAATTTATATTCTTCGGCTTTAAAATTTCCAATGTAATTGTAAAGGTGTGTTTTCGTATTGATTTCCAAAAGTGAATCGCTTCTTGGATCTCATCACAACTTCGCTTCTTGAATCTCACCACAACCTCAAACAAAATATATTAAATAAACACAACACATCTCAAATTTTACCACAACCTCATTGTAACACTGTTCTTTATAGCCAGCTTTGGATGTGGTGTGATTCTAAGATTGATCCAGAATAAGTATACACTGTGTAGGAAAAATACCACTTTATGTATAAGGTTTGTATTTTTGTTAAAATGACACAGCTTCTGAATGGGCCCCAAAAATGGTCTTAAGAAGCAGTTAGGGTGTACTCCACGCACTCTTTATTGTTTCTTGTATTTGATCCAAATTCTAGCCAAGCCAATAATTAGTGAAGAATTAAATCCAAATGTTGCCATTCTCGAATAAACAAGCACCTCCTTTCGAAGAAAATGAATGAGAAAATAATTCCGGGTGTTTCTCTCGATGGTGTTGATTAGTGATGTTACCAGCATACGTTGCACCTGAAATAAATTGAAAAGCATTCTACAACTATACTGTAATAACACAAAATCCATAATAGAAACCAAATAATGGGTATTCATCTAGCAGTGCAGGCCCTGATTGGGCATTGCAAATGTGATGTCTGATCGGAGTCTGCACTGTTTGTACTAAAAATGGGATTTAAAGGGGCATACATTGTTTTCCATAGTTCTGCTCGGAGCACATGGGTTGTGGGTACTGGATGGAATCACCTCGTTGAGGCAGTTCTATCTGGTTCCTGCAATCTGTGTTTTGGGCTGAGATAGGAAGAATATTACAAATGTTTTCCTCTTAAAAGTTCAAATCTTTTTGGCCAAAAAAAAAAAAAAAAAAAAAAAAAGGCAATGTATTTGCATAGGCAATGTGTTTGCATAGGGATGTTTTTGTTATGACAATTCAGAACAATGCCATTTATTCTGCTCATAGGTTTTTCATTTTCAATATACATGTATGTTGGCATTCTGTGTTTGTAGGTACTGGACTCACTCAGTCATTTGGGAGCTTTACTTTCATACCCAGATGATTGGCTTAAAATCATTTGGATCTAAACTGCTAGTGCTCCTCCAATTTAGTATGTAATGACTACCTCCAATTTTGAAGGTGGTAAACTTGGAGAGGATAAAACAGCATTTAAGGTGACTTTCTTATTTAAAAATGGGTTCACTTGTGGAGTGTATTTAGTGTATGACTTATTTTTAGCGAATCAGCATCTTATGATGGTTGGTTTAATACAGGTGTGAGATCTACAGAGTATAAATAGTGTCTTATATAAAAATGCATTTTGATGACAATATAATACATGTAATGCATTTATAGGTAATTTATGTCAGCTTGTTGTTTTTATACGAATGTGAGGATTATAGGACCAGGTTGATTCATAAACTGAACAATCAGTCCTGAACCTTTTTGTCATAACGTTCACCGAAATGTTGAAGAAAAAAAATATTTTCTTTATTAGCGTCATATGAAGCTTTTTGTTAATGAAGCTTCTCTTTTTGAGACTTTTGTTTAGAAAAAATTCTTGAAATGTACTTTATTTACCTACATGTTTATTCAGATTCTATTGCTTTCCCTCTAACTCTTTTTATTCTAAGTCTCCTATCCTACTTGATATCCCTGTTAATAGACTCTACTATTAAGGCTATATATTCTGAACCTTTATTGATATATAATGGGCTGCGTCATCATACTGCCCTTGTTCTAGGTCACATAAAAATTATGGATCTAAATCCTCCAAAGCAATATGACCCAGATTAACAACCAACATGAACGTGACCAAGCAAATTTCAGGATGAGGGACCTTGCTGGGGATGAATCTATTTCATCAAACACGCAGACAAAATACTGCAATCAAAACCAAATAGCAAACATAAAAATTGCACACACTAATATCAACAGCATTCGAAACAAACTAGATCTCCTAGAACTTGAACTTTCAAACTATGACATACTGTGTATTTCTGAGACTAAATTAAATGATTCCATCCCATCGCCAAAACTTGAATTGAATGGCTACTGTTTAGCAGCACGAAACGATAGGAACACAAACAATGGGGGAGGCCTTATAATATACACTAAAAGAAACCTTGCCTACAAAAGAAGGAATGACTTGGAAGATATGAATATTGAAAACATTTTGCTAGAAATCACGTCCTTAAAAACAAATTTCCTACTCGGCCACTTTTACAGGCCACCAAACAGTTTAGTGGAATATTGGGATTATTTTGAAAACACCATTGAGTCTGCAACTGAGCAAAATCTTGACATTATCATAACTGGAGACTTTAACCATGATGTAATTAATAAGTCAACAAATAACAGCCACCTTCTACGAATAAATTCTAAATATAATTTACAGAATCTAATACATGAACCAACTAGAATCACAGACTCTTCAGAAACATGCCTAGATTTAATAATCACAAATCATACTTCCATTATTACAAACACTGAAGTTCTCCCACCCTTTCAAAGTGATCACTGTACTGTTACTGCAGAAATCAGTTTTAAAATATTTAAGTCTCAGACATACAAAAAAACAATCTGGAAATACGAAGAGGCTGATATAACCGCTGTTGAAAATCTTCTTCAAAACAAAAACTGGTCCTATATCCAAACATCCCAAGATATAAATCAAATCAATGATAAATTCACCAGAACTATATTAGATGCAGCAGAAAAATTCATTCCCAAAGTAAACATTACAATAAGACCTAATGACAAGCCCTGGATGACATCAGAAATAAGAAGACTTATGAGACAAAGAAACAGGCTCTATCACAAAGCTAAAACCACTAATTCTCCCACTCATCTGCAGAATTATAAAAACAAAAGAAATCAAGTTGTTCAATTAATAAGAAAAGCTAAAGATGATTATATGGACTCACTTAAAAACACCTTATCGGACCCAAACTTACCAAGTAGAAAATGGTTTAAAATAGCTAATGATATAACAAATTTAAAAAACAAATCCAATCCACCTCCTCCCCTAATAACTAATTCCAAGGTCAATATGCACCCACTTGATAAAGCCCAAGTGCTTAATGAACATTTCTCAAACATCTCCAAAGTAGAAAACGAACCAATTCTGCCCCAGATGAACAATCATCCAAAAAACTTCAACCTGATGAGCATAAACGAGCAGGATGTCAAAGATCAGCTCCACATTCTAAACTGTTCCAAGCCAGGTGGCCCAGATGAGTTATTCCCAAAAATGATTAAACTGTTCAGCAATAAACTTGTTAAGCCACTAACCTTGCTATTCAATAGGTCGCTCGAGTTAGGACAGGTACCCCATCAGTGGAAAATGTCGAACATCTCTGCAATATTTAAAGGAAAAGGTAGTGAGCAGGATCCAACAAATTATAGACCAATATCAGTTACAAGTTGCTTGAGTAAAATATTAGAAAAAATTATCTTTAAGTATCTTTTCAATTACTTAAAAGAAAATGAAATCCTAACCCGCTTTCAATCTGGTTTCAGACCTGGAGACTCTACTGTTGCGCAACTCCTTGAACTTTATCATATCATAATGGAAAATTTAGACAAAGGCAAAGACCTAAAATTTATTTTTTGTGATGTCAGCAAAGCTTTTGATAAAGTCTGGCATCAAGGTCTTCTCTTTAAATTAAGTAAATACGGAATTTATGGTAACCTGCATGAATGGTTTACAAGCTATCTTTCTGATAGAACACAAAGAGTTATGAATGAGGGCTTTAAATCAACTTGGCTTCCTACTTCTGCAGGTGTTCCACAGGGTTCAGTTCTTGGACCTTATCTATTTTTGATTTACATTAATGATATAGTAGAGAACCTCAGCAGTAATGTTCGCCTTTTTGCAGATGACACAACCCTATTCACTGTAATTAATAATGAAGAATCTGTTAAAATACTAAATGAAGACTTGTACAAAATTGCTAGATTTGCTGACAACTGGTTAATAATTCTGAACCCAAGTAAAACTAAATCAATGACAATGACTAGAAAACGGGCAACTAATTGGCCCCAAATTGAGATTAATGAAACTACTCTTATAGATGATGGGAGTCACACACATCTAGGAATCACCTTAACTTCTAATGGAACATGGACTGAACACATCAACAATATCTATCAGAAAGCAGCATACAGACTAAATATCATGAGAATGTTAAAACATGACCTGGACAGAAATTCACTCAACAGGTTCTATATTGCATTTATAAGACCCATTTTAGAATATGGAAGCATAATCTGGGATAACTGCACAAAACAACAATCTGACTTATTAGAATCACTTCAGAAAGATGCTGCTAGAATTGTTACTGGATTGCGCAAGGGAACATCCCAAGATGTACTTTATAATGAACTTGGCTGGGCATCACTGTCAGAAAGAAGGAAAAACAATAAACTTATTCAGTTTTTTAAAATTCTTAACAATGAAGCACCTTCTTATCTTGATGATATCTTGAAGAAATTTAATGACCATCAATCAGATTACCCTTTAAGAAACCAACAGCTGAAACACCCAACACCAAGAACAACATCTTATAAAAATAGTTTTTTTATATCAACTACAGATTTATGGAATAGTATTGATACCAATCTGGCAAATGCAACCTCTCTTTACTCCTTCAAAAAAGTGTTAAAAGATAGGATTAAAAAACCACCTAAACATTACTCATATGGTGAAAGAAAATTTAACATTATCTTGTGTCAGTTGCGTAATCATAAAAGCCAACTTCAATTTGACCTCTTCAATGACCATTTATCCGAAGAATTTACCTGTGACTGTGGTGCTATTGAGACTAGACGTCATTATCTGTTGGAATGCCCACTGTTTGCAGACCAACGAGTAGAACTGATGAATTCCCTGGTCTCTCATCCTGAAATATACAGAGCAATCACGGTGGATGACAGCAGCCTATTGTTTGGTAGTCCAGAATTACCTATACCTCTCAACAATAGTTTAACTGCAATAGTTATTAACTACATTAGGAAGACGGCACGGTTTTAAAAATATTCATAATCAATACATGTATACGACTGCATACTTATATAACATCTAAATGACAGGTACATGCCAATCGGTAATCTCCTTATTGTGCTCCAAACATATGCTGTGGGTGCTCAACAGGGCCGCCTCAGTGAGGAGACCGTGATGGGTACCATCAACCCGACTGTTTGGGTTAAAGATAATAAAAAAAAAAAAAAAAAATTCTGTAAACCCCACCTTATATAATAGGCTGACCCTGAATGAATAACTGGGCTAAATTAAAGCTGTGCAGACCCAGATCAGATTGCTTCTAGTCTGACTGAGGATTGGCTAATTGGCGAGACGAACTAACCTTCTGCCTGAGCTTAGTGCTGGGGGGTAAACAAACTTATTAAACTGAGGTGATTTGTAGCAAATCCTAACAATGTCCAAATCTTTAAGATCTTTCACCTTGCCTTGTGGTCAAGGGAGATAAACAGCTCTCGTTACCGAGACGTTTGTCACCAGTGATTTTTTTACCCCTGCGTCCTGCGTCCAGGACGCACAAATAGGACTGAGGACGCACGATCATAAAATATGTGCGTCCGTCGGACGCAAATATTTTATGGGCGAAAAATCCAACTTTCGTTTTCACTGCTGTAAATATCGGCGGGAGTGATAAAATACTGCACTTTTACCTGACCTTCAACTGCCCAACGAGTCACCGAAAAATCGATACAGGTACAATTTAATGATCCAACCACAAGACGAGAATCCCCTCCATCCAAAATGAGCCCAAACTTTCACACAAAGTTCCTTGAGTAAACTTCAATGCGAACATCAAAGTTTTCCGCCATTCAAATCGCCGCCCACAAACCAACTCTACCAGCTTTCTGCACGTGATCGGTAAATGTGTCAAATGACATCATCCGATGCCAGCAACCCCGCACGTGTTTAATGCCATTGTTTAATGGGCTGTATCCCGTTCTTAAAAAATTGTGTGGAACCGGTTAAAAATATTTTCTCAATAGCTAAACGGTTGTGAACGGAGGTGGATAGAAAACAGCGCTTTGCACAGCCCCCGAATTATCCCTAGCAGCTCCAACAACAGCGTTCGACTTTTCCCACCAAGTCGAGCGTCTGCTATTTGGCGCCAAAACATAACCATTCACGATCCGTTTTTATAATGCATGCATCTAGATGTAGCTAATTGTCTGAGGAGCGAGTAAATCATTTTCACATTGATAGTGGATTAAATTTTATGATTGGGGATTAAACGCAAATTAGAGACATAACTTGACCATATTTTCACACCTCGTTCAAGTTGGCTTATCGCCAGAAATGAAAGACACGCACCGCAGGGCAATCAATCATGTTTACTTGGCAATTATGGCAGGGATTAACAATATTGTCATAATTGAACTGTTATAAATACACAGACGGTTTGTCTCTGAATTGTCGACAAAGCAGGACAGTGCAGCACAATTATTGTGATTTACTTACTCTAGTTTTACTGTATTTAAGGACTCAGAATACTGACAGCTGTAGACGATTTTTTTGCACTTGCCCGACCGGGCGTCCTTAGATCAAAGTGCACCTGCCCGGCGCGATTTCGGACGTGAACCGGCGGCCGGGAAATGGATTTGTCAGCCCCTGAACCTAGATAGCTGGTGTCCCAATCAGGGGAGGAAACTTTTGTCGATAATGGGTCGGAATATTATCTCCATTGTGCATTAAGTAAATTTCACGCACATGTTGCGGTGTTCATTTATCGAAAACGAAAACGAAAACATTACGGAAAATAGACTCAAAAACGTACACTTTAGCAGGATTTCTTTGAGTAAACAACACAAGTTGATGATTGATTCTGTTCATTGCAAATAAAAGATACTAGACCGCATTATTTTTAACTATGAATACTGGCATTTTATACTGAACCGATCTTTTTTGTACTTCCTTTTTTTCCCTCGAATTATTGGGACTCATACTTTCAGATTTGGGACGCACAGTTTTTTGGTTGAGCGAGTCCCAGGACGCACAGTTGAAAATTTGTAAAAAAAATCACTGGTATTGCAAATAAAAATCGCCCTTTTCCACTGAATACATATGACATTCTCACACGCAGCTCGTCATTATTATAATAGCGGCCAACATAACGGTTAAATAATTAGTAACATACCTGAAACTGACCTACATTTCCCAAAAATAACGGTGGAAAATTTCTGGAACAGGAGTCGCCCTCGGTGTAGACTTAACACAAGGCACCTAAGTTTTTATCCGGCGTCGTATACTACTCACGTAGGAGGGTCGTTCAAAAATTTTTGTGCTCTCTTCCAGCTATGAGGGGTAATTAGTCTTCAGCAGTGATGAACGAGTCTCTCTCTCTCTCTCTCTCTCTCTCTCTCTCTCTCTCTCTCTCTCTCTCTCTCTCTCTCAACTGGAGGTAGCCTAAATGGAGGGTAGGCGCAAACTCTAATCTTTTCGTGATCACATTTACACTCAGTTTACACATTCCCCACTCCCAACGGGCATATAGTGTTGTAATGACGTAGTATCGGCGACGACGTTGATGTGACGTCGTTTCAGCGTTGTGTGCCCACTGGGTCTTTGTCACATAAATTACGTACCTGCGGGTATGACTGAGATCATACATGTATCTGATCACACATATGGAATACATTATATTCAAATACCGACCTTCTCAAATATTCTGCGTAATGATCATGTATATATCTTAAAGATCACTAAGGCTACCTCTATTATTTATATATATGTTTAGTCGGACTCCCAGGGTCGGACTATACTTCATACATTACCAGCTTATTGTTTCATGCTTAAGCTCTTTTCCACACCAGTAGAAAAAACGACATGAATTTAAATATAAATAGAAGAAGATAAAACTGATATTATTTACATATCTAAGAGTGTCATGATTTGGAGCTTAAGCATTCAGCTTGTCTTTACATGTTATCACCTCATATACTATGTTATTCTACTATATGTAACTTGCACTGACTTATATAAAGCATTTACATTACAGGACCGTCTTGGAGAGGATGAAGATAGGCCTAGCCTAATATCCAATCCACTGACATATTAGTACTATGTACTTGTGTATGTATGTATATGTATGTCATAAAATTTCTAATAAATAAATAAAACAGTCCAAACAAGACTCAGATACATGCAAGACTTCTGGGAGAGTCACAAGGCTGATGAAATCCAGTCCTTTGTAGACAGAAAGGATATGTAGAAGTTCATTGATGCATAAAAGACTGTTTTTGGTCCCTAGAGCTCCCGAACCGCTCCTTTTGTCAGTGCAGATGGTCTTCTGACTGACAAAAAGGCTATCTTGAAAAGATGAGCTGAGCACTTTGATCGTGTTCTTAATCGGCCATCCACTTTCAATTATGGTGCTATCAACAGAGTGCCACAGGTTAAATGTAATCTGCTGCTTTTCAAGTTCCCAACCGTTGCAGAAACAGTGAAAGCAATAACACTAATGGAATCTTGCAAGGCCCTAGGACAAGATGCAATACCTGCTGAGGTCTACAGAGCAGGAGGTGCTCCAGTTGCAAAGAAGACGACAGCTATTTCACATTATGTGGAGAAATGAAGCCTTCCTCAATAATTCAAGGATACCTGTCTGCATCGTGGCCGCGATATTGGTAATATACATGCAGCTTGCCAATCTGGAACTTTTCCACTTGCATTGGGTAAAGTTCTGCAAAAATTATGTTTGCTGTCTTTTGTAAACTGCACTTTATATTGAATATTAGTAATTTTGGAATTTCGGCAAGCAAGTTGTTTAGCATTTACAGCAAAACCCTTGAATATTTGAATTAAACTTTAATTCATTTTTGTCTGTAACTGAGAAACGGATTGTATTTTTTTCAGGTAGGAATGCCGGTTGCAATATCTTTCATTACCTGTCATTCTAAGTGCTCTTATAATGGCATTATTTTATTAGATATCACGGCCCAACACCATAATTATGAGGCTGAAATATGCTATTTTGTCACATTTTCGGATACAAAATTGGATTTGTCCACTGTTTGATGAAGTAGATACATGTAATAAGACTCGTTTATGAGAACAGATCCAGTATTGGCGGTTCCAATCCGAGAGATACCCGTGCCCATTCAGGAATTGTACATGTACAGTGTATAAAATAATCATGGGCTGAAATTTCATCACCTGTTTTAAACCAATTTACTAACATGCTTGGAGTCGTCAGGTTGGAATACAAAAGATGAGGTTCAAGGGTAGGATAGGACATTTTAATACCCTGCGGAAATTAGGTATATTCTTATCTGATGTGCAAGAACAACCGTCTCAGCTAGACATATTAAACTACAGTGAAACTGCGAAACTTCGGACACGGATAGCTCGTTTACCATGGCTAATTCGAATTTGTTCTGAAGTCCGTAGAAAATTCTTCAAATACCTCCAGACATCCATATATTTGGATATTTTAGGGAGATTTTCCTGATTTGGTCGGTATAAGGTATGTTGTGTGTACTCATTAGAATCGCCTCAATGAGGCGATTCTAATGATTACACATAACAAACCTTGATTTTATAGAAGGTCTTAAAGATATTAAGTGATCCCTTATACCCTTCAGGACCTGAAACTCTATTAGTAAACCTCTGTAGTTCAAAATACTCCTATTTCGAACACATTTGCATGGTCCCAAAGGTGTGCGAGTTATCGAATTTCTACTGTACTGCAAAACGGATTATACGTCACTTCAGGAATCGTTCAGTTCGCGCGTGTTGCAACGTGTGCAACCTATTGGGCCAAGGTCCGTTTACCAATATTCCTTTGTTTCCTAGCAACGTAACATCAGTATTGAGACCATTTGTTAGATAGACTTTTTATTCTGAGAAAGAAATAACGCCATGTAATAAATTTGATAATCCACTAGTTTATTAAATATACAAGTTAGTTTGATATGTTCCGTAACGTTACATGCACGGCGTCCTTAACGATGTTGCGTTTACTAATGGCGGAATATTGATACATTTGTAAAACAATCGTGAATAAAATGCGTTTAAATGCCATATGATAAATAAAATTTTGCATTCGTGCTCATGTATTACTGAATTTATTAAACCCGTTGAGGAAACGGCATAAAATGCAAAGCCTCACATATTTTCCGTTTTCCCCAATTCGTTTAATTAATTCAAAACCACATGAACTCTTATGTAAGATCCTATATGTATTCACCTTTTAAGTGAATATAGATTTGCTATGTTATTCTTTACAACTGGAGAATTTAAAATATTGTCTCACTGCCCCTCTTAGATATGTATTATGATTTTAATTTTGGCTTTTGATTTGTCATCCTTTTAACAGTAATTCGCACTTTAATCGGAGGAAACTGATATTTGCAAAAACTGAAGTGTCCAGATAAAAAAAAAAGCATACGGTATTCTTTTGCAGTGCTTGTTGTCTCACATGTCATCTTTACATTACGACGATAATGTATCCGTACAACAAAATGCTCGATTTTAAGATCACATGGATGGCGTTTTATATGCGCATTTTGTGGATTTCGTATTTGTTCCCTATACATGAATTATGGGTGCTAAATAAGGCAGTTCAAACGAGTACAAATACTAACCATCTATGTTTCTGAACACTTATATATAAAAATCAATGTACCCCCTTGCAGATCCAATTTTTCTCTATATGAAGTGAGGTTTACAAAGGTTATTCATTATCAGGTCTCTCATCGCTGTGGTTCGAGCCTCACTCTTGCTACATGTGAGACGCCAAGTTCTGTAACGGAAGGTGAGGTGTGTTTTTTTCTCCGCGTAATACGGTTTTCGACCACCTCTGATTAAGGATCGGTTGGATATAAGTAAAAAAAAAAATCTTGAAAGGGTCGTTAAAAGAAAACCCAAAACCAAAAGTAGTATTCATTATACATACTTGTTAACGTGATGAATACTGAGAATATTGCGCCGTCCATTCAATGGACATATTGACGTAATGAAATAGAAGTGAAGGCAATGATCAGGGTTCGATACAATTAACCAGCAACACCCATCAGAGACACCAAAGGGAAAGAAAAACACACATGAAACAACTAGATCCTAATCGAAACATCAATAGCGGAAAGCCAAAAGGACAGTTACTTTCCCACAAAATGGCCAATTGGCTATCCAAAACAAAATAATATAAGCGGTCAGTGAAACGAAATCCACTGGGGGCTTAAATCGATTTTACGTGGCCACAATCCTCGTCCTTACTTCCGTCGCGATTTAGCAATTAATTTGTTCTGTCCGCGTGAAGGCCCGAAAATGCGAAGTGGGCCGCAACAAGCGAAAATGGGTCTTCGACCATTTGCGGTTAAAAAAAAACTCAAATCAGCATGTGCACCCATACGAAATTATGAAAAAAGCCCTATTCAAATACATTAAAATTCGACCACCAATAAAAAACAATAAAAAAAATAATCAGACAAAAAATTCCTATAGTTTTCAAATTTCTGCTCAAAACATAGATTGTAAGGACTCGTAAGACCCGCCTCTGTTCTAGAGAGTGCCCAGAATCCATTTTTGAGCAACATTAAGATAAATAATGTATATACATATAAACCCCCGTTTCACTAAATAGTAGTTCTCATAAGGTCCCTGAGTTGGGTTAAAGAGCGTTAAAATCGTATATGTGTGTTTTCGTGATGACAATACGAACTTCCCAGTCTGCGCAAAGCGGGCATCCATATGGCACACAGCGAAAACTCTGATCAGTTGGGGGAAAGCGGGGAGGGGCGCAGAATAATTTGAGTCTTCGCTAGATGGACATGGTCCTATGTGCATTGTCGCTTGTAGCGACCAGCGTGATTAACCTTTGTAAATAAAGCGAATTTGTTGTCAAAGTTGCAAAAGATGCAAAAGTGCAAAAGTCACGAGATGACGTGTCTCTACTGAGAAATTTTGAAGTCGTAAAAAACGTCTTTAATTTGCTGCAAGCGAAAGTTCATGAGCTGTAACTAATTACTTGTGGCAGTAAAGCCTTCGAGAATGAAACTGCATTCAGTATTTTAGATGCAAATGTGAACCTTGTGTGCCAGGCAGACGTTTTTTGCATTATTATCACATCTTTTTAGGTAGAGGGCTCTGCTGATTCTAGTTTCCATGACAATGTTCCATTGTTCCATTGCGCATGTTTTCACACGAGGTTATCTAGTCCGCGATATGTACAACCCTGTACATCACATGTTGTATGTGGTTTAAAGGCTCATCCGAAAACTTTGAGAAGCCTGCGATCGAATCAAGCCCCACCCCACATCCCCGGTTTGTGAGGCGAGAAGCATAAATACTACACCACCGAGCTTCTGACCCACGTTATATAGAGAATACTTGACCTGTAAAAGGGCCTTGCAACTGTTTTTGTTTTACCCCTACCTTTGTCAGCCTCGATAGCGCAGTGGTTAGCGCGTTCGACTCATGATCGAGAGGTTGTGCGTTCGAATTCGGCCACCGGTATCGAGGTGTGTCCTTGGGCAAGACACGTAATGACACTGCCCCACTCCACCCAGGTGTAAATTGGTAGCAGTGGTGTAAAAGCCACTGCCTCTCTCTCTCGCGAGCGTGAAAAACACCCGAAATGAGTGTTCGAGAGCGATTCAATAAGCTTGAAGCTTTCATCGCAATCGAACTTAAATAAATTAGTATACACTAATACTTGTGTTTGCATGGGTATACCTTATTTTGTGCTAATAAAAATAGACCGTAGAAAATATTTCAATATCAATCTCCACGAAACAATGTTGCCAACCTGGCAGGTATCGATCCCGCGACCTACTGATCCCCAGTAGACACGAATTCGACCGCGCTACCGAGGCCGGTTGTTTAAAAATGGATTCATCAAATTTTGTCTGTGGGTCAGGGCTGCAGGTACTCTTAGGCACCTCAATAATGCAAATTGCAAATATATGTCGTGCCGTTTTACCATTTGCTACATCCACTCTTGAACAACCAGCTTACTGCGTTTATATATCTCGAAGAAAATGTATTCCCACACTTCTGTTTGAATGTCGAGACATCATTGAAATGTTAACCTCTCAGAATTGCCCTTTGATTGATGTAAATCATCAAATGACGATATATAAGGAAATGTCTGCATATTAGACAATTTCAGCGTCGTCAATGTCCTTGGTACAATGAATTAGACGACTTAACCCATTTAGTACCAGAAACCCCAAAACGTGTACCCTGGCAAACAGTGTAGGCCCAGATCAGACGCCGCAGAACTCGGCGTCTGATCAAGGCCTCCACTGTTTGCTAAAATTTCAGTCATTTTCCAAATAAATTTTTGATAAAACACAACCTGGCAACCCCAAATTTCGAAATGAACGTCTGCTAGATACCAGGAGGAAGATTTCGTTTGGTACAAAAAGGGTTAAACAGTTTGCATGTCGTCTAACAAACCAGCCAATATAGAATAACGGACCACATCGTGCCGACAGCGATACGACGTGGCAATATGCTAACAATCGTCACAATGAAATTTGTACACCGATGGGGTGGAATATTGCGCAACAATAGAGCTGGTGATTATGCAATGCTATGCCCTAACTTCTTGGCCATAAAACTGCTTGTCCCTAATAATGTTGAGGTATATCGTTAACAAGGTTGAAATGCTGAAAATGTCAAAGTCCATAAGTAAAGAATATAAAAATGAGATTTTTTTTATAAAGGTAAAAGCTCATCTACTTATCATCCCCTCAAAACAAAAATATTTTTCAAAATTCATCAACGAATACGCATCATTCCCATCTATCCATCACAATTTAAGATTCTACCGTTAATGGTTTTTGGATACTTTTTTCTGACAAGTTAAGATGCCAGAATTTACCAAGTGCCATAACTCATGAACCATTTTAGAATATATCAAGAAGTAAATCGGGTCATCTGTCCATCATTGCAAACTTCACGGCTCTAGCTCAAACAACTTTGAGATATTTTTGCTGATACGATAAAAATGCATAAATTTACAAAGGGCCAAAATCATAAACCACACTTTATATAGAGAAAACTGGGGTTTACGGGGGTAAACATAATTTTTTCTTATTTCTGCTCCAAGACATAGGTTGTTGGTACTCGTAAGAACCGCCTCAATGAGACGGTTCTAACGAGCACACCCAACCTATGTTTTGAACATTTATAAGAAAAATATCACGGATTTTCATACAAAAAGTAGCCATTTTGGAGATATGTAAAATGCACTATGTTGCACGGTTGAGTTATCATAACTTATCAAACAACCGTAACACAGAAGAAGGCATAATCCTGATGAGAAAGAATGTGTTTAAGCTATTTTCAACGAGAAATCCATAATATTAAATTTCAAAACCCTAGCTGGCATGGTTCGTAACTTATGCTGGACACCAAAAAGCGTGATGAACAGACGAACGGCCGAGAAGTTATATGCCCTTTTAACATATTTGAAGTTAATGCATGAAAAGTCAAAGAAAAATTACTCAATATATAAGAAACTATTTATCAAATCACCAAGGAAATTCATTTCGAAAGTGTGAAGATTTGGCCATGTAAAACTCAAGGGAAGGCAATGATCAGGGATCGATACAATTAACCCACATCTCCCATCAGAGACATCAAAGGAAAAAAAAAAACACAAAATGAAATGATTAGACCCTAATGGAAACATCAGTGCAACATCGAGAGCACAAACTAAAAAAAAAAAAAAAAAAAAAACAGAGATGAAACAAAGTTGAGGAGTCGTCAACTGGAAAGAACTGAAGTGCTGGACCAAAGGAAATTCCTAAGTTAGACTCCGATTGGCCCGACCAGAGACAGAGCATCAGGTAACAACCAACATCAGATACTATATTTTTTTTAATTCTAAACAGAGTAAAGGCAATGATTAGGAATCGATATAATTAACCCACACCTCCCATCAGAGACAGAAGGTGTAAGAAACACAAACACGAAACAACCAGACCGCAATGAAACAACCAACAGCAGAGAGTCAAAAGAACAGTTACCTGCCAACAAAAAGGTCAATTGGCTACCTAAACAAAAAAAAAAATACATTGTCAAGCGATACACACATTCAAAGACGAACTATAACAAAATTGAACCGCGACACAAGTACTACTTAAAGCATGCCTTTACGGTGGAACTGTCAGAGAATCTGAGGCCTAACCCACCGGCGCGCAATTTACTTTTTGTTGTCCATTCCAAGGCGTTTCTTCTGTCGAGGTTTATTATTTGTTATAGTCTGTCTTTGCATTTTAGCATTTCTTATATCTTTTATTTTGGATAGCCATTTGGTCATTTTGTGGGAAAGTACCTGTCCTTCCGGCTATCCGCTAGTGCTGTTTTATTAGCTCACCGTCACGTAGTGACGAGGTGAGCTTTTGGGATCACTTTTTGTCCGTCGTCCGTCGTGCGTGCGTGCGTGCGTCCGTGCGTGCGTGCGTCCGTGCGTCCGTGCGTAAACAATTTATTCAAACGACATCTCCTCCTAAACCACTGATCGGATTTTGACCAAACTTCACAGGAATGATCCTTAGGTGGTCCCCTTTCAAAGTTGTTCAAATAGTTCCGGTCCATTGCATACCTAGGTCACAGGAGCCAAAAAAAGATTTTTTTCACCGAAAACTTAAAAAATCTTCTTCTCTGAAACCGCAAGCCCCAGGTCTTTCATATTTGGTATGAAGCTTCATCTAGTGGACCCCTACCAAGATTGTTCAAATTATAGTGCTGGGGCCAAAAATGCCCCCGCCCCGGGGCCCTTTGGTTTTACATGGGCTTATATAGGGAAAATCTTTAAAAATCTTCTTCTCTGAAACCACAAGGCCCAGGTCTTTGATATTTGGTATGAAGCTTCATCTAGTGGACCCCTACCAAGATTGTTCAAATTATAATGCTGGGGCCAAAAATGCCCCCACTCTGGGGCCCTTTTGTTTGGGCTTATATAGGGAAAATCTTTAAAAATCTTCTTCTCTGAAACCGCAAGACCCAGGTCTTTCATATTTGATATGAAGCTTCATCTAGTGGACCCCTACCAAGATTGTTCAAATTATAGTGCTGGGGCCAAAGATGCCCCCGCCCCGGGGCCCTTTGGTTTTACATGGGCTTATATAGGGAAAATCTTTAAAAATCTTCTTCTCTGAAACCACAAGGCCCAGGTCTTTGATATTTGGTATGAAGCTTCATCTAGTGGACCCCTACCAAGATTGTTCAAATTATAGTGCTGGGGCCAAAAATGTCCCCACTGTGGGGCCCTTTTGTTTGGGCTTATATAGGGAAAATCTTTAAAAATCTTCTTCTCTGAAACCGCATGGCCCAGGTCTTTCATATTTGATATGAAGCTTTATCTAGTGGACCCCTACCAAGATTGTTCAAATTATAGTGCTGGGGCCAAAAATGCCCCCGCCCCGGGGCCCTTTGGTTTTACATTGGCTTATATAGGGAAAATCTTTAAAAATCTTCTTCTCTGAAACCGCAAGACCCAGGTCTTTGATATTTAGTATGAAGCTTCATCTAGTGGACCCCTACCAAGATTGTTCAAATTATAGTGCTGGGGCCAAAAATGCCCCTGCCCTGGGGCCCTTTGGTTTTACATAGGCTTATATAGGGAAAATCTTTAAAAATCTTCTCTGAAACTGCAAGGCCCAGGTCTTTTATATTTGGTATGAGGCTCTATCTTGTGGACCTCTACCAAGATTGTTAAAATAATAGCCATGGGGCCAAAAATGCCCCTGCTCCTGGGCTTTTTTTGTTTTACATAGACTTATATATGGAAAACCTTAAAAAATCTTCTTGTCTGAAACCATGAGGCTCAGGTGTTTGATATTTGGAATGAAGCTTTGTCTTGATGACCTTTATCGAGATTGTTCAAATTATTGCCCTGGGGCCAAAAATGCCCCCGCTCCGGGGCCCTTTGGTTTTACATAGACTTATATAGGGAAAAACTTTAAAAATCTTCTTCTCTGAAACCACCAGGCCCAGGTCTTTGATATTTGGTATGAAGCTTCATCTAGTGGACCCCTACGAAAATTGTTCAAATTATAGTGCTGGGGCCAAAAATGCCCCCACCCCGGGGCCTTTTGGTTTTACATAGGCTAATATATGGAAAATCTTTAAAAATCTTCTCGGAAACCACAAGGCCTAGGTCTTTGATATTTGGTATGAAGCTTCATCTAGTGGACCTCTATCATGATTGTTCTAATTATAGTCCTGGGGCCAAGAAATGCCCTTGGCCCGGACCCCTTTAGTTTTACATCGACTTATATAGGAAAAATCTTAAAAAAATCTTCTTCTCAGAAACCACAAGGCCGAGGTCTTTGATATTTGGTGTGTAGCTTCATCTTGTGGACCTCTACCAAGATTGTTCAAATTATAGCCCTGGGGTGATAAATGCCCCCACTCCGGGGCCTTTTGGTTTTACATGGGCTTATATAGGGAAAATCTTTAAAAATCTTCTTCTCCGAAACCGCAAGGCCCAGGTCTTTCATATTTGGTATGAAGCTTCATCTAGTGGATCCCTACCAAGATTGTTCAAATTATAGTGCTTGGGCCAAAATTGCCCCCGCCCCGGGGCCCTTTGGTTTTACATGGGCTTATATAGGGAAAACCAAGAAATGCCCCTGGCCCGGACCCCTTTAGTTTTACATTGACTTATATAGGAAAAATCTTAAAAAAAATCTTCTTCTCAGAAACCACATGGCCAAGGTCTTTGATATTTGGTGTGTAGCTTCATCTAGTGGACCTCTACCAAGATTGTTCAAATTATAGCCCTTGTACCAAAACTGTCCCGAACCCAGGGCCCTTGTTGATTTTACATTGGCTTATATAGGAAAAATCTGAAAAAATCTTCTTCTCTGAAACCGCAAGGCCTAGGTCTTTGATATTTGGTGTGAAGCTTTATCTAGTGGACCTCTATCAAGATTGTTCAAATTATAGCTCTTGGGCCAAAAAATCCCCCGCCCGGGGCCCTTTGCTTTTACATTGACTTTTATAGGAACAATCTTAAAAAATCTCCTCTGAAACTGCAAGGCCCAGGTCTTTGATATTTGTTGCGTAGCTTCATTTAGTGGACCTCTACCAAGATCGTTTAAATTATAGCCCTGGGGCCAAAAATGCCCCCGCCCCAGGGCACTTTAGTTTTACATAGACTTACATAGGGAAAACCTTTGAAAGTCTTATTGTCTGAAACCAGAAGGCTCAGGTGTTTGATATATACTATGAAGCTTTGTCTTGTTTTACATAGAGTAACATAGGGAAAACATTTAAAAACTTCTTGTCTGAAACCAGAAGGCTCAGGTGTTTGATATTTGGTATGAAGCTTCGTCTTGATGACCTTTATCAAGATTGTTCAAATTGTAGCACTGGGGCCAAAAATGCCTCTGCCTCAGGGCCTTTTGGTTTTACATAGACTTATACAGGGAAAACCTTTAAAAATCTTCTTTTCAGAAACCAGAAGGCTCAGGTGTTTGGTATACATGTATGGTAAGAAAGCTTTGTCTTGTGGACCTCTACCAAGATTGTTCAAATTATAGCCCTGGGGCCAAAAATGCCCCCACCCTGGGACCCTTTGGTTTTACATTGATTTGTATAGGAAGAATCTTAAAAAATTCTCTCCTCTGAAAACGCAAGGCCCAGGTCTTTGATATTTGATGTGTAGCTTCATCTAGTGGACCTCTACCAAGATTGTTAAAATTATAGCCCTGGGGCCAAAAATGCCCCTGCCCTGTGGTCCCTTTGTTTTTACATAGACTTACATAGGGAAAACCTTTAAAATTCTTCTTGTCTGAGACCAGAATGCTCAGGTGTTTGATATTTGGTATGAAGCTTTGTCTTGTGGACCTCTATCAAGATTGTTCAAATTATAGCCCTGTGGCCAAAAATGCCCCCACCCTAGGACCCTTTAGTTTTACATTAACTTATATAGGAAAAATCTTAAAAAATCTTCTCCTCTGAAACCACAAGGCCCAGGTCTTGAATATTTGGTGTGTAGCTTCATCTAGTGGACCTCTACCAAGTTTGTTCAAATGATAGCCTTGGTGCCAGAAATGGTCCCGTTACAAAAACTTACATAGGGAAAACCTTTAAATCTTCTTCTCTGAAACCACAAGGCTCATGCCTTTGGTATTTAGTATGAAGTTTCATATAGTGCACCTCTTCTACGATTGTTCAAACTATAGCACTGTGGTAAAAGTGACTCCCCTCTAGGGGCACTTAATTGGTACAGTTTTTTTAGACATCAGAATGTATAAAAATACTTTAGAGAAAATTGAATCATTAATAGAGACTTTTACATGGTTTACCATCATTGAAAATCTCCCAAGCCTTTAAGAGCATTTTGATGTATGCATGGTAATATAAATAAACAATACATTGTTGTACATGTGTAGTTAATGATAATAAGTATTTTATTAACATTGACACTATTATTTTTTTTTTATTCCAGGCATGAAGATACATAGTTTCCAGCATGGTGAAGAGCAATATTGGTGTCATTTATAGTCGTACCCGGGACATTGTTTATTCTAGCTAAAGAATATAACGATTGTTCGTCTTAAATTTTTATTCATCTAAGCCAGACTGGTAGCTCTGTTGGATGCTTTCCTGACTGGTGATCAAGAAGTTAAGGGTTCCATACCTGCTGAGGTTGGCAACATTCTAAAATGGCTATCAATCAGGAAATCTTTTCTCTGGTCATTCCCTTCTGCTGATTCAAGAAGGGCGGTTATCAGCTTCTGGTGAAAGACTGTGCACTGTACTGGTTAACCACTTACGTATTAGCCTGTCTCGAACGTGTGGTTAGTTAAACTAACTGGCTTGAATGCTTGTTTTCCAATTCTGTTTGCATGTAGTATTGTATTCTGTCTATGTATGAACTTGTAAATGTTTGACAAATCAAAATAAATAATGTTTAAACCAAACTAACTGGCTCAAAAATTAACTAAATAGTGTTGGCTTGGCCATAAAATAGAAGTGGAGGCAATGATCAGGAAACCCACAGCTCCCATCAGCTCCCCAAAATTAACTAACAAACCATGTTCATCTGAAAAAAGTTATAAACAATGGTTATCCACAAAAGGGGTAATCGCAGACGTACCAGGTAAGAAAGATGAAGGTTGTTTGGCATGGCATTCCAGTCTTATTTGGATAATGTTAGTTGTATGAATGAAATTGTAAAAACTAAAACTGTAGCAATTGAAAATTTATAATCTCTGCAACAAAACTGAGCAGAAGTATATAGCATAATTCAATTTGTCTGTAGACATCTTTGTGGGATATTAATCACTTTTATTGATAGATCACTTTTAGTAATAGATCTAGTTGGTTTTAAAGATACATTAAATAAACACTCTTTTACCTTTTCTTATACCTTCATCTGTGCATAGAGGGTCTCTTCCTGGAGTAAAACCGCCTTGCTGATCATGACTTATGCTCCCGGTAGGGAAGCATTTTATAATACTTAGTCACCTTTTTAATTGTTGAATGAATGAAAGTTTAATCAATTTTATCAGCCATACACAAATCAAATCCACTTTATATTTAAATATAATGATAATTCTTCATGAATTTAATTTTAAATACCTTTATAGATTTGAGTTTAAAACTGCAATATGTGTACTGATGTTCAGCTAATCAGTATTTTAAATTACTTTATTTTTATGCCTCCGTAATCAAAGATTCTGGGGGCATATAGTTTTGGACTGTCTGTCTGTTTGTCTGTCCGCAAAAACCTGAACATTGGGCATAACTTTTGAATGGTAACTTATAGGGCTTTCTTCTTTCACATGTGCATTCCTTGTTACAATACCTTTCAAGAGATACCATAAATTTGGACCTTGTGACCGTGACCTTGACATCTGACCATCTTTTGACCTCCTTTTTAAAAACTTTAAGATTAGCCATAAAGTTTGATTGGTTAGTAATAGGACTTTCATATTTCACATGTCTATTCCATGTAACAAGACCGTTCCAGTGATACCATAATTTTTGACCTCTTGACCTTGTCATTTGATCTACTTCTTTTAAAAAAAACTTTTAACATTCACAAAAACTTTAACATTGGGCATAATGTTTGAATGGTAATTGATATAGCTTACATAGCTCGTATTTCACACGTACATTCCTTGTCACAAGACCTTTCCAGTGGTACCATAATTTTTGACTTCATGACCTTGACCTTGACGTTTCACCTACTTTTTAAAAACTTTAACATTGGCCATAACTTTTGATTGGTAAGTGATAGGTTTTCATATTTCACATGTGCATTCCTTGTCACAAGACCTTTCTAGTGTTACCATAATTTTTGACCTTGTGACCTTGACATTTGACCTACTTTCAAAAAAAAACTTTAACATTGGCCATAACTTTCGATTGGTAAGTCATAGGGCTTTTAATATTTCACATGTGTATTCCTTGTCACAAGACCTTTCCAGTGGTATCATAATTTTTGACCTCATGACCTTGACCATGACATTTGATCTACTTTTTAAAAACTTTAACACAGTCCATAACTTTGGATTGGTAAGTGATAGGTCTTTCATATTTCACATGTGCATTCTTTATCACAAGATCTTTCCATAAGTACCGTATTTTTTTACCTTGACCTTGACATTTGACCTATTTTTTAAAATCTTTAACATTGGCCATAACATTCGATTGGTAAGTGATAGAGCTTTCATATTTCACATGTGCATTCTATGTCACAAGACCTTTCCAACGATCCCATAATTTTTGACCTCATGACCTTGACCTACTTTTTTAAGACTTAAACACTGGCCATACCATTCGATTGCTTAGTGATACTGCTTTCATATTTAACATGCACTGTCCGGGGGCATCCGTGTTTCACAAACACATCTTGTTTCTTAATTTATTGAAACAGTAATTTTTTCAGATTCTAAAAAAAATTGGTTTGTTTTTACAGTAAATTTGTCTAATACAGCTTTCCTTTTTTGTAGTATCAACAAGATTTCTGAAAAGAAAATATTCTTACTGTGTTGGATATACGTTTAAATAATTGACAAAGTGATAGATAGACAGTATTTGTGACTTAGTGACTGTATATAGACAGTGTTTGTGACTTAGTGTTGTGTATAAAAAGTGGAAAACTGTGCTTAAAACAAGTTACAGCTCATCACTGTATTTCAAGGTAAATGAATGATTGTTTTGTTAATGATAGTAAAAAGTAATAGGTAAATGGTTTTGGCAAAATCAGAGTGAATCACACCTTTTGTTTGATAGAAGAATAGTTTGTATAATACAGTGCCCAAAAGAATGAAGACAAAGTACAATTATCAACATGAAAATCCTTGATATTGCATGCTGATAATTTGGACTTGCCAATAATGTTTGATGCTATTGTGTTTGAGGTCAGAGGTTGGGTTACTTATACTCTAAAAACCAAAAAACTTTTGAAGTAATAAGCAAAAATGATAGAGGCCATCAAGAGGTATTGCAGTATCAAAGAACAGTAAATACCTGTTTTTTTAACAACTATACTTTTTTTTAATTAATGCTTGTCTGGAGAACTACTAGAAAAGTAATAAAACTGATGCTGAAAGATACTTCAGGAACTGATTCAAACAGGAACTGATTGAAACAGAACCCAGAGCTTATCCTTAAAGTCAAAGGGAAAGACAAAAAGACACTTCTTAACAAACAATAAAATCATAGGGTACAGGCCAATTTAGTAGGTCTTTCCCTTCTGGCCTTGGTAGCTCAGTAGGATGCCTGTCTAACTTGTGATCAGGAGGTCGCAGATTGGATACCTGCTAGGGTTAGGAACATTCATTGCTGTAAGGTCGATCATGAAATCTATTATAAGGTCATTACCTCCCTTGTGCTTATTTAATAAAGGTAGTTGTCAGTTTCTGGCCAAAGAGTATGCACTATATTGGTGAATATCTTACGTATGAGGGTGCCCTGATAGTGTGGTTAGGTAACCTTACTGGCTAAAAAATAACCTAGATTGTGTTGAGTGGGTGGTAAATGAAACAAACAAAATAGAAGTGAAGGTAATGATCAGGAATTGATGCAATTAAGCCACAGCTCCGATCAGAGACACCAAAGGGAAAGAAACACAAACATGAAACAACCAGACCCTAATGGAAACATCAATAGTGGAAAGCCAAAAAGGACAGTTACTTTCCCACAAAATGGCCAATTGGCCATCCAAAACAAAATAATATAAGCGATACAAACACTCAAAGACAAACCATAACAAAAATGAACCGGGACAGAAGAACCATCTTGGAACAGTCAGTAAAACAAATTCCACTGGGGATTAAATCGATTTTACGTGGTCACAATCTTCACACTTATTTCCATAGCAATTTAGACAATTTGTTCAGTCCTCATGAATGCCTCCCAACTCATCAGTGCAACATTGCTGTGAACACAAAAATCAAAGAACCACAGAGATGAAACAACGGTGAGGATTCGACAGCAAGGAATCTCTGAAATGCTGGAGCAAAAGAAAACCAACATTTAGACTCCGATGGACCCGACCAGAGACAGAACTTCAGGCACTAACCAACATATCATATAATTAATTCTCTCTAATTCTTAGTAAGCTTTGGGAAAAGTAGTTTTTTTCCCAAACATGTGGTAACTCGGTAACTTTTACTAAATTTAATAATTTGGACACACAGTCATAAGTGTTAGAAAATTAAAAGATATAAAAAATGAAAATAAATGAAATGAAACTGCAATAAAAGAACAACTTTGGGATGTAAAGTAATAATGAATGTGAGGAAGGGTTTGAATCGACTGCCTATTCGAAATTCGCAAAATTGCAGTATGTTTCCTCAGGCTTTCTTTGCCGGATCATTACAGGGTCACTGATGAGGCTTTATTAGCCGAAACTACGTAGTATGACCCATTTTCCTTCTTTTGAATGTTTTCATTGCTCTTAAAGGAACTCATTTTTGATTTTTATTTAAACCATTTTTTCAGGGCCCCAACTTTTACCATCATCTGTTGCTGTTGTTTACACAGTTTAGTTCGCTTTTAAAGTAGGAGTAAAACAAAGATCAGGAATTGATACAATTAACTTACTCCACCCATCAAAGACACCAAAGGGAAAGAAACACAAACATGAAACGACCAGACCATAATGGAAACCTAAACAAAGGAAGGTCATAAGGACAGTTACTTTCCCACAAAATGGCCAAATGGCCATCCAAAATAAAAAGACACAAGCGATACACACAGTAAGTAACAAACAACAACATAAATAAACCGCCACAGAAGAACCGCCTTGGAATGGTCAGTGGAAAGAATTCCACTGGGGGGCTTAAATCGATTTTACATGGCCATAATCCTTGCCCTTACCTCTGTCGCGGTATACACTAATTTTGTTTAGTCTGCATGAAGGCTTCCTAACTCATCAGTGTAACATCTCCGAGAACATACAAATAAAAAACTACAGAGATGAAACAAGGTTGAGGACTCAACAGCATATAACAACAGAATTGCTGGAGCAAAAGAAAACCAACAGTTAGACTCCGAGGGATCCGACCAAAGACGGAGCATCAGGCGCACACATTGAAGTCTCACATTGAAGTCTCCTATTAAAAATACTTGGCCAAAACTATACAGAATGATAAAAGTTTAGAGGATTATCATTTGTTTTTGGGGGGATTTCCTTGTCAAATTACTGTGCTCAAGCGAGAAAAGAAAATGTGTTTGTTTTACAAAAATTCATTAAGTATAGGCAAGATTTTGAATTATTTAAAGATAATACCGTTTCCCCTTTTCCTTTTAAAGCAGACACCTGCTTTTGTATCTTTCAGGTTGAGGTATGCCACGCAAGAAGACATGGAAGAAGTCATTGGCAAAGACCATGGTGAGGGCTAATGGTAGTAGCCCTGGGTTACTTATCTCAGATGTGGGCCTGACCCCCCTCATAGATCGTGGAGGATCTAAGCCCCAATCGCTTGTAGCGATGGGGACATCTGTGCCAGGGTCAATTATTTTGTCAGATGTGGGTATGACCTGCCCCAGCGTATCATCTGGCCCAGGGTCATCTAGTTCTTCAGATGTGGGTATGACCTGCCTCAGCGTGACATCTGATGCTTCAGTTTTACAAAGTAGAAATGACAAAGATATGAACTCAGTATTACAAACTAGAAATGACAAAGATATTAACAGAAAACAACCAGAACAAAATATCGAAGTTTTGCAAAGTTCAAATGACAATACTAACAGACAACAACTAGGACAAAATACCAAAATACATTCACCCATAGAATTTACAAACACAGTATTTTCAAGCTCTACACAAGTTGATGAAAAAATTATGTATACAGCATTTCCTTTAATGGAACAAACTGAAACAGTGCTATGGAAGCCTTCTAATGGTCCATTTAACTCTGTCAAATTTGAACTGGGATCTTTTCACCAAGGTTCAGAAATATTCAGCAATGAGTCCAGAGGATGCCAATGTACTGCAAATGCACTTTGTTCATTAATATATGCAGCATACTCAGACATTGCTTGTAGTACAGATCTAGACAACATTCTTTTAGCTGGAGATAGTCTGTATAATAAGATCATTGGTGAATTAAAGGCAGAAGGTAAATTCAGGAGTAAGTTACTAAGCTTTGATGAACTTCCAAGATTAGTTTCAATTTTAAACAAAGAAGTTGTTGTGAAAACATCTGCTATTGTGACAGGTCTTTGCACAGAACAGTTTGTCAATACCAGTTTACCAACTCTTCACCAAGCATTGTACACTTCTCTACAAAATTCTCCAAGTGTTTTATTAATGATGGGTTCAATTTGTTGCTCTGTGTTCAAGAGAGATTGTAAATATTTTATATTTGATTCACATTCACATGGTTTAAATGGATTATCTGTTCCGGATGGAAAATCATTACTAGCTGCTTTCAATTGTTTAGATGATCTAGTTGCATTTCTATATGCATTGTTTGAAAGTATGATGATTTCAATTTCCACGCAGTTTGAAATTCTTCCTATAGACTTTGACTTATCTAATCCAGAGCATCATTCAATATTTGATATTGAAAATCATGCAGACAGCCATACTGACACTCCATGTGACTATGCTTGGAAAACTGTAACTTACAAGAGAAAGGTGTCTGAAAGCCATATGAGGAATTCACATGCAAGAGAAGACTTATTTGCTAATTCAAGCAGTGAAAATCATGCAACACTTATTGGAAAATACTTTAAGGATCAAAAGCATAAACTTGAAGAAAAGACACGGAATAGTACAAATGTGACTAAAAATCAAAAGATGAGGAACAAAGAAATAAAAATAAACAAGAAAAAAGCTACAGAAAGAAAAGAATATATGAGAGTTTATATGGAGAAACGAAGGCAAGACTCTAACTTCAAAGGAAAAGACAAAGAGTATACACTAAAATCAATGCAGAGTGCTAGACAGTCTGAAGAATACCGAAAAAAGGATAAAGAATATACACTAAAATCTAAGCAGAGTGCTAGACAGTCTGAAGAATACCGAAAAAAGGATAAAGAATATACACTAAAATCAATGCAGAGTGCTAGACAGTCTGAAGAATATCGAAAAAAGGATAAAGAATATACACTAAAATCTAAGCAGAGTGCTAGACAGTCTGAAGAATATCGAAAAAAGGATAAAGAATATACACTAAAATCTATGCAGAGTGCTAGACAGTCTGAAGAATATAGAAAAAAGGATAAAGAATATACGCTAAAATCAATGCAGAGTGCTAGACAGTCCGAAGAATATCGAAAAAAGGATAAAGAATATACACTAAAATCAATGCAGAGTGCTAGACAGTCTGAAGAATATAGAAAAAAGGATAAAGAATATACACTAAAATCAAAGCAGAGTGCTAGACAATCTGAAGAATATCGAAAAAAGGATAAAGAATATACACTAAAATCAATGCAGAGTGCTAGACAATCTGAAGAACATCGAAAAAAGGATAAAGAATATACACTAAAATCAATGCAGACTGCTAGACAATCTGAAGAATATCGTAGAAAAGACAAAGCTATGACAAAGGCATGTATGAGAAGGGCTAGATTAATAGATGAATACAAAAAATGGGAAAGTGAAAAGAAACGAGAATCTCGAGAATGCCTTGAATTAAAAAAAAAATATATTGCAATACAAAATCTATCAAAGAGGAAGGCGAGATCAGATCCATACAAATTAGAACAAGAAAGGGTTGCAAAACAACAGTGGAGACTAAATGAAAAAAACAAGAAAGCTGAAAACATTATAGACAGTAAAAGAAAAGCTACCAAGCGTAAAGATCCATCTTTTTCACAAGTTGAAAAGATAAACACAAAGCGCAGAAAATGTGGTAGTGATATTGATGTTTGTATTGAAAAGTTTCACAAGAATATATCAGTTGGACCTGTCTATATATGTAGTTGCTGTCAACAGACATGGTTTGAAGAGACTGTATCAAAAGCTAAGACATTTGTTTCGAAAGACAAGGAAAAGTACTTAACAGGGGTGAAATCAGTCAATGAAGAAGAATGGATATGCTGTACATGCAAAGACAATATTAAGTGTGGTAAAGTCCCAAAATTGTCTGTTGTAAACGGAATGAAGTGGCCACCAAAACCAAAAGAATTAGAGCTGTTTCCACTTGAAGAACGCCTTATTGCTTTACGTATACCATTCATGCAGATGAGAGAACTACCTAGAGGTCGCCAGTTATCAGTAAAAGGAAATGTTGTTAATGTACCTGTTGACATTCAACCAGTTGTAAATGCTTTACCTAGGCCTTTTGATGAAAATGTTACAGTTGCAGTGAAATTAAAGAAGAAGATGTCATTTAAGTCATATGTTTTCTCAGAAAATGTTCGACCATATCATGTGCTTTGTGCTTTGCATTGGCTAATGAGTGGTAGTGAATTGTACAAAAACGCAAATGTTGAAATAGACCAGCAGTGGTTAAAGAGAATCACAGAAGAAAGCAATGAAACACTGCATGCATTTTTTGAATCACAAAAAAAAACCTGCTCTGAAACAAATAATGATGATTCTGATGGTGTTTTGGATGAAAGTCTTCAGGATAGTCCATGTAATCAGAACCAAGCTGAGGTTATACATAATTTTTTTGAGTTTTTTTTTTTTTTTTTTTTTTTTTTTTTTTTTTTTTGGTTTGGGTTTTACGGCCCTTTCAAGATTATTTCACTCATATCGAGCCGATCGTTAATCAGAGGTGGGCGAAAACCGGAGTACCCGGAGAAAAACCACCTGACCTTCCGTTGCAGAACTTGGCGTCTCACACGTGGCCAGAGCGAGGCTCGAACCTACGGCGGTGAGAGACCTAATGACTAAGAGTCAGCGCTCTTATCCACTAGGCCACGGAGGCCCGTTTTTTTGAGTTGTGTACAAAAGAATGTTCAAAGTATGATATTATTGATTTTGATGGTGTTGTTAGTGAAATGTTTAACAAATATCCAAACGATCAGTTAGAAAAAAATGATGATATTTCAAATCATAACACACCTCATGTGGAAGAACTGTATGATTCAGATGCAGAAGAAATCGCACAGGAAAATGTGGGAAATATTGACACTCTATTGGATGATGCAGATCTTGAAAACAGAAATTCTACTCTCACATTTGCTCCTGGAGAAGGTCAAAGGCCACTCAGTATATTTCAAGATAAAGATTCAGAATATCTATGTTTTCCCACCATATTTTGTGGGCAGAGGCGAATAGATAATGATGATAGAAAAGTGCCTGTACATTATAGTGATATTGCAAAGTGGGAATTGAGAAGTCAAGATAGACGGGCTGCTAACAGTGTACCTAATATATTTTTTAAACTGAAAAAAATACAAATGAAGCAATTGAACGATAAAGCAAACCTTGCTGTTAGAAGGTGTCAAACAGGAACAAATAATATTACTGCTGTACAAGCAAGAAACTCAGAGTGTATTGACAGTATTGTAAAAAATGATGAAGGATACTATTTGTTTAAACAGCTAAGAAATTCTCCAGCATATTTGGAATCTAGAAAAAAAGATGTTTATGCTATGATTCGTCAGTTGGGTTTGCCAACTTGGTTTATGTCATTGTCCTCGGCTGATACAAGATGGATTGAGCTTTTGAAAATGCTAGCTACCTTAAATAAAAATTTCAACTACACCGATGATCAAATTGAAAACTTGGCATGGGAACAAAAGATAAAACTTATTCAATCGGATCCAGTCACTTGTTCTAGATATTTCGAGCATAGAGTTAAAGAATTCATCAACACAGTTCTAAAGAGTGAGCATGAACCTCTTGGAAAAGTTGTTGATTACTTTTTTAGAGTGGAATTTCAGCAACGTGGATCGCCACACATTCATATGATTGTATGGGTACAGAATGCACCAAAATTCAATGTGGATTCGGATGTAGAGTTGGCTGCTTATGTGGATCAGTATTTGAAATGTTCTTTAGATAATTCACATCTTCGTCATTTAATAGAACTTCAAATTCACAAACATTCTAGAACATGTAGAAAACGAGAAGATAAAATCTGTCGATTTGGTTATCCTTTGCCACCTCTTTCCAAAACTATGGTCTTACAGCCTCTCGAAACTGAAAAAGACAAGTATTATAAATTGTACCAAAACTTACAGAAAACAATGAACAGTAAGAAAGATGGATATGATATGTCTTATGAGGAGTTTCTGACAAGTGTTGTCCGAATGAGTGAGGAAGAATATATTAAATGTATCAGAAGTTCTTTAAACTCATCAAAAGTGTTTTTGAAAAGAAAACCAAGTGAAATCCGTGTAAATTTGTACAATGATAGTGTGTTAAAAGCTTGGAAGGCAAACATTGATATACAATTTGTGTTAGATCCATATGCTTGTGCTATGTATATAGTTTCATATATTAGTAAATCTCAAAGAGGGATGAGTAATTTGTTGCATGCAGCTGCAAAAGAAGCAAGGAATGGCAATATGGATCTCAAAAGACAAGTTAGACATATTGGAAATGTGTTTTCAAACAGTGTTGAAGTAAGTGCACAAGAGGCAGTTTATTTGGTACTGCAAATGCCATTGACTAAAAGTTCAAGGAGTGTTGTCTTCATAAATACGTCACTTCCAACCCAGAGAGTACAGTTACTGAAACCAAAGTCAGTACTTGATGAATTGCCGGCAGACTCGACAGATATAATGTCAGACAATAAAATTAAAAGATACTCGAAGCGTCCCAAACCATTGGAAAAGTATTGCTTAGCCGATTATGTGTCTGAGTTAGAAGTCATTTACCCAGATGGACATAATGATAGTAGAGATGAGGAGGAGCAAGATTATGAGAAAGATGCAGAAGTGTCAGATGAAGAATGCTTTGGTGATGGTGAAACTATTTTAACTTTAAAGAATGGCATAAAAATCAAACGATGTCGTAATTCTAAAATAATAAGGTATGTGAGATTCAATCGCAAAACAGATGAAGAGAACTATTATAGAGAGAAACTTCTACTTTTTCACCCATGGAGAAATGAAGAGACTGACTTACTTGGAACTTTTAGAACATATAAAGAACACTATGAGTCAATGAAGCATGTGATAGATCATAAATGTTCCACTTACGAACATTATGCTGAAGAGTTGGAATTAGCAAGAGATTTAGCAGAAATTGAATATGATGCATTCGATGATATTGCTCCAAGTACACAACAAGTTGAAGGTGATGATGCTGAAATTGAACCAATTCAGTCTGAAGAGTTTATATATTTTAATCCTGATAGAATTGAGCATAGAGACTATGATATAGGGACTGAAATTGGATGTTACGTTTCTGCACCTCAAATTGATGTGAATGAAAATATTCTTTCAGATATTGATTACAGAAAGCTCCTGCAGTGTTTAAATAGTAAACAAAAACAGTTTTACTATCATGTGATTCACTGGATTAAAACAAAAGATGCCCCCTTATATGCATTTCTTTCTGGTGGAGCTGGTGTTGGAAAAAGTCTAGTTATTCGAGCATTGTATCAGACTTTGTTTAGAATATTAAATCTGAAAGAAGGAGAAGATGCGGATCACACAAGGGTTCTTCTTTGTGCATTTACAGGAAAAGCAGCATTTAATATTAATGGTTCTACCATCTCATCTGCATTTAAACAAAAGTATAAGCAATCGGATCAAACATTAACCTGTGACAGTCTGAATACCTTTAGATCAAAATACCGTGATTTGTCAGTTGTGATTATTGATGAAATTTCAATGGTTAGTAATTCTATGTTGAATTTTATTGATCAGAGACTTCAAGCATTGAAAGGAACAAGAACGCCTTTTGGTGGTGTTAGCATTATTGCTGTTGGTGATCTTTATCAGTTGAAACCAGTGAGTGGTGATTGGATATTTAATGACATGAAACATGATGCAGCTGCTTTATCACAAAATCTCTGGAAAGACTTATTTACCATGTTTGAACTAACAGAAATTATGAGACAAAAAGATGACCTTGAATTTGCAGAATTGTTAAATAGATTAAGGATCAATGCCTTGACTGCTGAAGACAAGAATAGGTTTAAGCAATGTGAAGTAACTAAAAAAGATACTGAGTATCAGAAAAATGCGCCTCACCTCTTTGCAGAAAACTATTTCATGCATGTTTTTAATGATGAAATTATAAGAAATATGGCAACAGAAAAGGTTGAAATACCATGCATGGATACATATGTCTCACCTAAGTTATCTAAAGAAAAGATAGACTGTGCACTCAAGAATCTAAAGAATGTAACAGATTCAAACCAAACAGCAAATTTACATTGCTCGTTAACAGTTGTTGTTGACATGATTTATGATTTAACAATAAACATAAAAACAGAAGATGGACTAGCAAATGGAGCATCATGTGTAGTTAAGTTTATTGAGTATAAACTACAAACCACACGACGTCCAAGCATAATTTGGGTCCAGTTTGATGACAAAAAAGCAGGAATGGAAACAAGAATCAAATACAAAAACAGGGGACTGTATCATAGCAATATTGATGAAAATTGGACACCAATTTTTGATGTCAACAGGTCATTTACTTACAACAGAAAGACCTTTCAGAGAGTTCAATTCCCTTTGCAACCTTCTGCAGGGCGTTCAGTACATAGAGCACAAGGTAGTACCCTTGAAAGAGTTGTTATTGACTTATCACAACGTAAAACCCGCAAAGTTCCACATTTACACTATGTAGCACTCAGCAGGGTAAGGTCAATTGAGAAGCTTCAGATCCTTAACTTCAATGAGAAAGCATTACAAGTTGATGATCAGGTTAGGACAGAAATGCAGCGATTGCATGAAACAGCAATGCTTCAGCTGTGTGATACATCTTTAGAATTGATAGATCCAGTTTCGCATTTCAAGGTTGCTTTCAATAATTGTAGATCCTTGAATCTTCATTTTGATGATGTTAGACATGACAAAAATCTGTTGTCAACGCACATATTTGGATTAGCAGAAACACGACTACATCAGCCTGATAATGATAGTGATTATGTAATAGAAGGCTATTGTTTGACAAGAAATGACCAAATTGGATACAGTACTTGCAAAAGACCTCCTCATGGATTAGCAGTTTATGTCAAAGATGATATCATTATTATACAGAAGAGAAAGTATAGTTCAGATACATTAGAATTTATTATGATAACTGCCAGGCATGTCTCCATTGAAAGTCAGATCGTATTTTTGTATAAGTCACCTCAAATGTCTGACAGTAATCTTCTTTCTTGTCTGAACAAAGAACTTATTCCATATTTGACCCCATCAAAGCCATTGATGATAATTGGAGATTTCAATATTAATGTTTTGCTGAAACATAGCATCGTTAAGAAATTAAGTGATAAGTTTTCATGCAAAATGCTTATAAAAGAATGTACCACAGATCATATGACAACACTTGATTTGGTATTTTCTAATGTTGATTTTTCATATGTTGATGGTGCAGTTGGAACATGTGAAACATACTGGTCAGATCACAAAATAGTCTTTTTGCACATGAAATCCACATAGTTGAAGACTTTTCACCTGCATAATTTTAAATATATAAAACCAGTCTCTCAAATTAAGGTTGCTTTTTTGGTGAAATTGGAACAGAGGAATCTATTGGTCAGATCATAAATACCACACTTTTTGCATAACAACTTGGAAATCGTGTCAGGTATTTTTATACTACTGTTCAGTGCACTCACCCACCACATAGAATGCTGTATTTACCTTTTTAAAGGCAGATATTGCTGGTGGTTTGGCAAGATTTGGGTGGCCACCACTTACAGATATCAGGAAATGAGCACCACTGTAAAACTCCTTATATAGAGAAGAGTGGAGTTTACAGGGCTATTCTTTATTTTCTATACATATTTTTACCATTTTCTTACTCGAAACATAGACAGTGAGGTGTTTCTCTAAATGATCTATGTTTGAAGCTAAAATAAGAAAAATATATAAATTTTCATTCAAAAATGCTATTTTTTCTATCCTGACTGAAAGCATTACATATATGGATGCATTATTCTAATGGAATAGGTCCTCTTTTTCCAGTCAGAAGTGAGAAATAGGACATCTCGAAAAAACAACATGGAAAAATAAAAGTTTAATCTTAAAGGACCTTAATAATATTTAATATTTTATTTGGTTTTCCAGTTTTATAGTAGATTAAAAAATATCTTTGAGTATGATTTCAACCTTTTTTCTTAGAATTTATGTGCACAGGATGAAACTACATTTTCTGTTGGCATAAAAATTTTGAAGATTATAAAGCATCTGATAGTCTGTTGATACAGTGGAGGTTTCAAAGATTGACTTGTATGTATGTATATTTTTATGATGTCATATTACATGGATGCTGTTGATGTACCTTTGGTTAATATTAATTATACTCTTCAACTGGATTCACATCACGTGAACAAGCCCGTGAAATAAACCCCCCCTTAAACCCCACTTTATATTGAGAAATCTGGGGTTTATAGGGGTATACATTATTTTTCTTATTTCTGCTCCAATACATAGGTTGTGGGTACTCATTAGAACTACCTCAATGAGGCGGTTCTAACTAGCACCCGCCACCTGTGTTTGCAGTATAAATAAGGAAAATATCATGGATTTTCATAAAATAAGCAGCTATTTTGAAGATTCAAAAAATGCATTATGTTGCAAGAGTGTTATTATCTTAGTTCTTAGATATATTGCAGAATAATTAAAAAATATTAATTCTTTACTTATCTCTAAACATTTGCTACCTTCATATTAAACATCTGACCAGACACTTTGTCAGGGGAAGAATTGACTTACAATATACATTCTGTCCATTTTTCCCCAGAAGTTAGTCGAGGGGGACTATAGTAACGGTTTTCGTCCATCCGTCCACCGTCCATCCATCAGTCGGGCTGTCTGCCACTCCTCCTACATTTTCAAGGGATTTTGATGAAACTTTCCAGTTATTGTTCCCATGTCCTGAAGATGATCATATTTTACCGAGGTCATGCTAGACTGATTTTTACCAGAGTTATTGCCCTTTGTCAGTTTTAGCAATTTTATCAACAGAAGTTTTTGTCTCCGCAACTCCTCCCAGTGTTCAAGAGATTTTGATGAAACTTCTCAATTATTGTTCTTATCACCTGAAAATGATCATATTTTAAGGAGGTTGTGCCTGATTGATTTTTACCAGCATCATTGCACTTTGTCAGTCTAAACCATGTTATCAACAGAAGTTCTTGTCTCAACTCCTCCTACAGTTTTCACCAGATTTGGATGAAACTTGCCATTTTTTGTTTCCATGACCTGAAGATGATCATATTCTATTGCGGTTGTGCTCAATTGATTACTGAATTTTCCTGGGGTTTTGGTCCTTTGTCTTACAGTTTTGGAGATCACTTTTTTCTCTGTAAATTTATTCCTTAGAACTTTAGGAAAATTTAAAAGAAATAGTCTGTTGAAATGGTTTTAAATTCCCTAAACATGGCTTATGACATATGTTATAGACATATTCACCACAGACTGACATTTCAGAGATGGGGGGACACTTGGCCTGGGGCCATTTGTTCACAATATTCTGAATTCTGCCAAATAACATACTATATTGTATTCTTATTTGCAACACTGTTTTGACATGTAAATCTGTTGTTCTTAGAGAAAGGTTTATCGCAGTATTTTGAATTTTGTCAATATTTTATTATTTTCTTATTTGCAACATTGAAAATAATTTTACATGTAAATTTGTTGTTACTTGAAAAGGCTTAAAACAGATTTTCTTCAAAAAGATTTAAGTAACAATTTTCTACATACTTGCAAGGTCAGGAATTTATTTATTGGTGATCAAGAGAATAAGGTGATGCATCTGCTTTCTATGCATAGAAATGACTCACATTATTTTTAGCTGTTCTTAAAGATGCCTTATTGGCACATATCACAACATAGATTCTACATATGTTTGTGTGTCTTAGTTTATGCCTTATTATAATAATGCCCACTGTAACAGAATTAATTCTTTGTGGGTTTAAGATAGATGTAACAACCAAGATGTTTATGATATAAAGGTAACTTAATCTATAATATGGGCCTTATACATCAGTGTGACTGAGTAAAAGTCAAAGATACAGTCTGGATAGAACTAAGCAGACTTTGGCCTCTCTTTTTTGACATGGATGCAGCTATTTGAGATCATCAGTGTTTCTTATGTAAATTTTGTCATCCCATGCAATACTGTTGAAAACCACTGTGTCGAAAGGAAATCATAGCTACAGATATTGATTTCTTTGTCAAATTATGACTACATCATGAACAAAGACTAACTGCATGGATTCAAGAAGTCTTGTGTATACTCTACATCTTGCCCTTCAAGATTTCATCCTGAAGAGTTCAACTGGTTCAACTGATGTACAAGTATATTGACCACCCTGGATCTATGAAGACATTTATATCTATCAGGTAAACAAACATGTCTTGCCTTTCTGTACAGTTCTTTTTTTCTAAATATCACTAATGATTATCTGGTACACAGGTGAGCGATATAGGGTCATAATGGCCCTCTTGTGATTAATATTAGGATCACTTTTTGTCTGTCATCCGTGCGTAAACAATTTCTTCAAACGACATCTCCTCCTAAACCACTGATCAGATTTTGACCAAACTTCACAGGAATGACCCTTAGGTGGTCCCCTTTCAAAGTTGTTCAAATGGTTCCGGTCCGTTGCACATATAGGTCACAGGAGCCAAAAATAGATTTTTTTCACCAAAAACTTAAAAAATCTTCTTCTCTGAAACCACAAGGCCCAGGTCTTTGATATTTGGTATGAAGCTTCATCTGGTAGACCCCTACCAAGATTGTTCAAATTATAGTGCTGGGGCCAAAAATGCCCCCGCACCGGGCCCTTTGGTTTTACATGGGCTTATATATGGAAAATCTTTAAAAATCTTCTTCTCTGAAACCACAAGGCCCAGGTCTTTGCTATTTGGTATGAAGCTTCATCTAGTGGACCCCTACCAAGATTGTTCAAATTATAGCCCTAGGGCCAAAAATGCCCCCCGCCCCATGCCCTTTGGTTTTACACAGGCTTATATAGGGAAAATCTTTAAAATTCTTCTTCTCTGAAACTGCAAGGCCCAGGTCTTTGATATTTGGTATGAAGCTTTAGCTTGTGGACCTCTACCAAGGTTGTTCAAATCATAGCCCTGGGGTCAAAAATGCCCCGGCTCCGGGGCCCTTTGTTTTTACACAGACATAAAAATCTTTAAAAAGATTCTTCTGTGAAACCACAAGGCCTAGGTCTTTGATATTTGTTGTGAAATTTCATCTAGTGGACCTCTATCAAGATTGTTTAATTTAAATTAAAAAAAAAAAAAAAATAAAAAATAAAAGAATGTTTAAATTATAGCCCTGAGGCCAAAAATGGCCCCGCCCCGGGGCCATTTGGTTTTACATAGGCTTCTGTAGGGAATATCTTTAAAAACATCTTCTCTGGAACCACAAGGCCCAGGTCTTTAATATTTGGCGTGTAGCTTCATCTAGTGGACCTTTGCCAAGATTGTTCAAATTATAGCCTTTGTTGATATTTGGTATGAAGCTTCACCTTTTTAGACCTCCCTCAACATTATGCACATTATAGCCCTGTGGTCAATAATGGCCCCGTCCCGGGGCCCACTTGTTACTCATGGATCAGGTGAGCGATCCAGGGCCATCATGGCCCTCTTGTTAGGCGTAGTTACTTCATGGTCGTGTTTCTTACCTTTGGTGTCTCTGAGGGGAGATATGAGGTAATTGGATCGCTTTCTGACCATCGCCGTAACTTTAATATTGAATAAGGGAAACAGAAAACAAAACGTAGTGTTTGGTTAAATGATTCCATTACCTTTTCACATTCAGGCCTCACCAATTAAGACTTCAGGCCACCAAACCCCTACTTTTGCATGCATGACAAAGAAATGCCATGATTTCCAGTAGACAAAATTGGTATATTCCTTTTACCTTAGAAGACATGTTTCCTCATATATTGGGAAATAAATCTCTTCAGCCGGAACTACTTTTCTTGTACAAGAAACAAGATACTGCTTTTGCATTGATATATTTATATTTCATCGCAGAAACGTTTGTCGTGTTGCTGTGTCATATCGTCACCTTAATGACGTCTGAGAAGATATTACAACATACTTATTGGTAGGTGTATATGACTGAAGCCATGATGAATGTTTGGTAGCGTAAGTGGAGAGAGGAGCCGAGAAGACGGACGACAACCTAGTGCCTCTTCACTTATGTCTTGAAAGTGGGAGAGGGATACGACGGACGACAACCTAGCACAACTATGTCAATGCCTTAATAAACGAACGAACAAACGTGAAGGCATGCAACGAGACATGGCCTTATAGTTCTGCAAGACTGCTATACACTCGGACACTACCGGTGTGTCGAAAACTATTTGAAGCGTCACCTAAGAATCCATAGCTACCCTTTTAGTTACGGGATTTCAAGTTAATGGTGGAGCGAGTGAGTGATACTTAGTTTATAGACACCTCAACCTATTGGTCATATGGTGTCTAATAATTTTCTATAAAACTGTTTGGGATAATGGAAACTGTTAAGACATTAAAAGTTTAGGTTAAATGTAGCTATTTACAATTTATTAATAATCTGGATTTCTTTAAGAAATGATAAAATCTGTTTATATTGTATTTGATTAAAAAGTTCATATATATTGATAACATGATAAAATCTATCACGAATGATACCAAAGTCAGCGCATTCAATTAAAATATGTTTAACTGTATAATCTTGTGCGCAGGCTATGCACCTTTCAAAATGAAAGAATGCGTGATATAAGAATGACCTATTCTGCACCGGCCAATATGATTTGCTCTTTTCTATTATTGGGATAGTTGTATGATTGAAGAAAATTTGGGTAGATTCCATGAAGTTTATTGAAGTCTTGTTTATCCCATTAGTTCTGACAACGATTTTGTATGTATTTTCGTATATGATGTTTAAAGTCGGAGAAAGGAATCCTGATGTTAGCCAACTGTTAATTTAATGCAGATTTAGCTTCCTTATCTGTTTCTTCATTTCTTTGAATGTTGATATGACTAGGAATCTAACAAAATAAAATGGCTTTGGTTGATGATAATTCAAACTAATGTTTGAAAATTTGTTGGATCAACGGACTTGGATGGTCTAAATGTTGAAGTTATTTTAAGACTGAAAGAGAATCTGAGAATATAATGAATTAGTCATAGTCTGAATCTCTTACAGATATGAGAGCAACATTGATGGCAGTAGCTTCAGCAGAAAATATAGAGCATTTATCTGGTAAACGAACATTAAAAAAATCGTATCTGCTTGTGGCTGAGCATGCTACGTTGTCATCTTGTTTAGAGCCGTCTGTATAAAAGGACATATAATCGTGATATTAAGAGGTAACTTCTAAAAATTTAGTTTTAAAAAACAAGAGGGTTGGTTTCCGACTTTTTACTCTGATTAAGGTCCAGCAGAACTGTAGGAGGCTTTAAAGTCCATGGTTCCTTTTTAGAGGAAGAATACTTGGCAATATTATGTGCATTTATGTCGGCTTCCTTAATGATAGGCTCCATTCGAAGACCAAACGGTTAAAGGGCATGATGTCTGTTTTTTTAAACAATGCTTGTATAAAGGATAAAATACATCGTTATAAGCAGGATTTTGAGCATCTGCAGCAAACTTGGTAAGATACTATAATGACAATTTCTCTCTTCTGATATATAACGATGGCTCTTACGCCTCAGAATATAGATTTTCAACGGGTGATGTACGAAATGCACCCAAAGCTAAACGTAAGCCCTGATGATGAATAGTATCTAAACTTTTCAAGTATGATTTTCGAGCGGAACCGTATACAATGGAACCATAATCTAATTTGGATCGGATAAGTGATCGATTAAGGTTTAAAAATGTACTTTAATCGCCTCCCTAGTTTGTACTAGAGATGACCCTTAGAACATTTAATGCATTTGAACATTTTAATTTTAACGCCTTAATATGTGGTTTGAATGTCAGTTTTTTGTCAAAGACAACTTGAAGGAATTTTGCCTCTTCACAAACAGGAATTTGTGAACCATATTTTTTTAAAAACTGGATCATGATGAAAGTTCCGTTGTTGACAGAAATGGACACACCGAGTTTTAGTTTTTAAAATTTGAAACCATTTTCTGTCGCCCATTCTTCTATTTTATTCAAATTTTCCTGGAGTTTCTTTTTTATAGTTTCCATGTCTTGCGAACGATAACAGATGAGAAAGTCGTCAATATACAGAGAACAATTAATGTCGTTGTCAAGAAATTTAGTGATGTTATTGATTTTTATATTGAAAAGGGTTGGTGTTAAAATGCTTCCCTGAGGAACACCCTGTTCTTGATCGTAATTATCAGACAAAGTCTGACCAACTCTTACTTTGAAAGATCTGGTAGAAAGAAAGTTAGAAATGAAATTTGTCAAATGACCTCGAAGGGCAATTTGATGTATCTCTTTCATAATCTCCAAATACCAGACGAGTCTCTTATTGATCATTCTCTCCATAGTTTTACAAACACAACTAGTTAAAGCGATAGACCGATGGATTGGTATGAGCTTTGTTTGGTTTATAACAGCTTCCGACGAACATTTGGGAAATGTACTTTTTTCCCATGTAAGATTAAAAATGTATAGAAGACATTTCTGAGAAGATTCTGGAAGATGTTTCAGAATTTGGTAGTGTATGTCGTCCGAACCAGCAGCTGATTCATTAGCATTTTGCAAAGATTCCGAAAGTTCAGCTGTCTTGAAAGGAAGATTATATTTTTCGTCATTTTTAGACTCAAAATTAAGAAAGTTTTGTTCTTCCTCTGTTTTAATATTTTGGAATTTATTACTGTAATGTTCGGATGAAGAGTTGTGTTGAAAAGTTTCACCCAATTTATCTGCTATTTCCTTTTTAGTTTCGTATGTAGTGCCGTTAGACTGAATGTGTGTACAAGGTGATTTTTTATTTTTGCCATTTATTTTTCTCAACATATTCCAGATCTTCTTCAATGGAGTGTCTGAATTTTTTTTGGAGACGTACTTTTGCCATGATGTTCGTTTTGCTATTTTTATAGTACGTCGAGCTTTAGCTCGCATTATTCGTGTTGTATTTAAATTATCTGCGTTTAGTTGTCGGTTAAATTTATTCAAGCTATTTTTACGATTTTTAATAGTTTCTTTACAATCCTCATTGAACCAAGGCCTATTTTTCTTTGGACTTGTCGAGGATTTAGGAATACAGTCGTGAGATATTTCTAAAAGTGATTCTGAAAAAAACATGATTGGATCACTTTGATTTGTGAAATTCTCAAATTGTAATTTATCTCCACAGAGTGTAATAAATTTCTCCCAATCGGCTTTTTTGAAATTCCATCTTTGTAAATAAACGTCATTTGCGGGTTCAATTTCATTAATAATGATAGGAAAATGATCGCTCCCATGGTCCCATGAAGGACATCATGAACCGACCATTCATAATCTAAATAAAGTGATGGATGACATATGGATAAATCGATAAAGGAATAGGTCCCATAAGCTAGATGTAAATATGTATGTTTATTGTCATTCAGTAAACATAAATCATTCTCAGTGATAAAGTATTCGATAATGTTGCCTTTATCATTCAAATCTGAACAACCCCAAAGTTGGTTGTGTCCATTAAAATCGCCCATTAATATAAAAGGACGGGGAAGTTGAAGGATTAAGTTTTCTAGATCATTCTGATCTAGATGGGATTGAGGAGGTACGTAGACAGAACAAACAGTAATGGATTTAGACAAAGAGACTTTTATAGCTTTTGGCTTGTAAATTTACAGTAAGATCGATTGAGCTATGAGGAGAATCTGATTTTACCAAGATGGAAGTTCCACCCGAGGCTTTTAGGTCATCGTTGTGGATATAATGGTAAGCCGAATAATTAGTAATATTTATAATGTCAGACTGTTTTAGTGTAGTTTCCTGAATCAATAATATTTTGGGAGAAAATAACGATATAAGTAATAATATTTCATTCTGATTAACTTTAATTCCTCGACAATTCCACTGAATTATTTTATTGTGTTTTGTGTTATCCATGAGAAAATGAAGAGATTGATAATGTTAATCACTTTCCATTTCTTGATCAAGATCCCCATAGCGATTTGCTACTTTGATAGGATCTGATCCTTTTTGTTGTCTATTAGAATTTTTTGTTTTTTTTTGGGGGGGGGGGGGGGTGGGGGTGGCTTTGGCGATTTTTTCTTTTTTATCGCTATCCCTTGTTCGTGATGATGGTCTTGGCGTGTGTCCCGAGTGTGAAAGTGGTTTTTCTGAAGGTTGAGATGATGATCTCGGTTTTACAGAAGCAGCAGATTGTGATTTGTTAGATGCAGAAGACTGAGAAGATGTTGTTGAAGCAGTTTGAGAAGAATGGACAGGTGTGTTTTAATTCTTGGAGTGATGACTTTTGAACTATCTGTGATCCATCATTTTTGTCCCATTGACACGCTATCTCTTTCTTTTCTGGTTTGGGAGCTGCAGATTGAATGATCTGCGAAAAGGTAAATTCTGGTTTATTTTCAAGCATGTTTTTTGCTTCAATATATGTGGCGTTATTGGAAACTTAAATTTTCATGATTTCCTTTTCCTTTTTCCAAATCTGACACTGAATAGATTTTGATAGAAGGCTTTCACCACAGTTCACATATTTTCCAGCATTTTTGCATTGGTTGGTATGGTGGTCATGACCACCAGTACCGCATTTTTCGTAGATTGATCCTATGTCTTCGGGACATCTTGATTCATGATGACCAAACCTCTGACAGTTAAAGCACCGCAGAGGGTTTGGTACATACATTTCAACTGGCACGATTCTGTAAAAAAAAATAATTGCTTTAGGAGGAGTTTCTTTGTTAAAAATTAACAGAACGGTGTTTGTTTCTATGATCTTTCCTTCTTTTTTATCGTGAATCGTTTGACCTTGGTGACTCCTTGGTCCGATAAATATTACAAAATATCTGCCTCAGACTCACCTTTAAGAATTTTGTCTTTAACAATACCTTTAGAAGAGTTAAGGGAGCCGTGAATTGAGCAAATAATGGACAGATTGTAAAATGTGTTTAATTTCAAATGATTATCTGATTGAATTTTTGAAGCCGTTCCTACCAACAAGGAGTCATCTTTTAACGTTTTAACTGATTTTACCGTCCCTATCAATCCTTTCATTTTTTTCTGGGAGGTTATCTTTGTTTCATTAGTTAATTTGACGGTAAGAAATCTTGCAAATCGTTCAGTTGTTTCCGAGAACAAGGGCATTTCTTGATAATCGTTGTCGTTATCCGATCGGGGTGTTTTCAAGGAAGCCATGATTTGATTTATTATGATTCAACAGTTGATGCGTTCTACCCAACCCGGAGCCATTCGAGGGGACGTTATAATGAAATGGCTCTCCTATTTCAAATGTCAGAACTACACATCTGTTATACTCGCCGACAAGACCAAGCCGTCCCAGATCAGCCTGCGCCCTATGACCAATGGCTACCAATTCACACCTCTAAGGAAGTGCAAACAGACAGCCACTGGTCACCCCCACAGGCTTCACGGGAGAGCCGAGTTCAAGACCAACGATTGATCCATCAGCCGCCGCCCATCGAAAGCAAAAAGAATTAGAATAATAATAAAAAGAAATATAAACCCGGTTGCGTATCTAAAAGATACTTTGAAACGAGAGAAGGAAGAAAGGAATTGCTATTGTTTCTAAAGCATGGCACGACCGAGCCGACTGATTCAGGCCGGGCCCAACCCGAACCACTCTTCTGTCTTAAGCCAGGGCCAAAGTAATGTGTTGGGAAACTGGAGATCCCTGGATTTACCTCAATAACTAGGATCCCCTTTTCCAGCATACGAGACGCCACTCATGGCAAACAAGTGGCTCCTGTTCCAACAGGGAATTTCATTCCCATTCACTGCAGAAGGAAAGTGACCTGTATGTTTTATTGCCTTCAGACAAGGGAGGCCGAAAACGTTTGCTTAAATAAGAGGTTGGCTTTGGAAATAGGAGATCCTTTGCAAAATATGATATCATGATATCCACGATTGTGATTATAAATTAGTATTGAGGTGATTGGTTTCCGAAAGAACGAGATTTTATAAACTACTAAAGAAATAAGCTGTGTTAGATGATAACGTACACATCAGAACTAAGTGATAAGTATCCGATTCTTTTGACTCTGGAGTAACATGAAATGACACGTTACTAATCTAATAATGTATGCAAAATGCATCTTTCATTGTTTGATGTGCAGAGTGAAGGAGCATGAAAAAGTGACACATACACAGTAAAAACACATATGTTAGACACAGATGAGGTTATCTTCCGTCCAGTGTGCGGCCCACCAGCACATGATGATACACGAACAAATACAGCAGGGTAGTAACATGAGATAGGGAAGGTTTAAAAGGATAGATCTCACGAAATGAATTTTGTAAAAAAAAAATTGTAGGATGCATTTGAATAAATTTATTCAAAATAATACCCGTTGAACGGAGGATTGTTCTGTATGTAGGAGGCTTTTACCCAACTGTCACAGAAGCTGAAGGCAGCCACCTATTTTGAGGCACCGGTTGGCTCGGCGGACTGTTTTCGGTGGTGTTTTACCACTCTGCTACAGTTTCGAAAGCAGCTGCCATATTTCATAACCCCGGGCAGCACGGTGTCCCTGATTCGATGCACTTTTACCAACACCTGCCTCAGGCCGCCAGCCCCGAGATGCCAATAAACAATACTCCCACAGAGACTGCCGTGACTATAAAGAACTTTTAAGGAAGGAGTGTCAAAGGAAGGTGCTATTACTGCAATGAAATGTACCCAGAGACCACCGGAATATTGGCACCACATACATTGAGCCACAGATTGCGCGAAACCCTATCGGGTGACGGAGAATCAATTAGTTTTGCACTCCGTGGCCAGAATGTGGGATATTAAAAGTGTTTGGGTATTACGCGAATAAACTAAGGAGCAACAGAGCTGCATTCCAAAACAAGCAAAAATTTTAAATAAACACAATAAAACCGAGACTGTTATTGTCGTTTATTGGGTGTATTCTTTGCTTCCAAAGGATTTAAATAGTCAGAACCTAATCCCAAAACCCTTAAAACAGTATTGAAAAATATAATAAAGTACTGAACAAGCGTTTGCCTTTTAACTTTATTAAATAATTTCTGAATAGTTAGATGCTTTGGGAGCAAAGACTACACCAACTAAACGAAACTAACAGACTTGGTTTCATTGAGTATGTTCATCACCAGTACTCGGTAGTGTTTTACCACTCTGCTACAGTTTCGAAGGCAGCTGCCATATTTCATAACCCCGGACAGCACGGTGTCCCTGATTCGATGGACTTTTACCAACACCTGCCTCAGGCCGCATCCCTGTATTTCTCCATTGCCCCGGGGCGTTGGGGTAGTTAGTGGTGGAAGACAAGTAACCCTATATTCGCTTAATAGAGATACCTCTATTTACAAGACCTCGACGTAAATTAAGAGCAGCTACTGGATGCCAATAAACAATACTCCCACAGAGACTGCCGTGACTATAAAGCACTATTAAGGAAGGAGGGTCAAAGGAAGGTGCTATTACTGCAATGAAATGTACCCAGAGACCACCGGAATATTGGCACCACATACATTCAGCCACAGATTGTGCGAAACCCTATCGGGTGACGGAGAATCAATTAGTTTTGCACTCCGTGGCCAGAATGTGGGATATTAAAAGTGTTTGGGTATTACGCGACTAAACTAAGGAGCAACAGAGCTGCATTCCAAAACAAGCAAAAATCTTAAATAATCACAATTAAACCGAGACTGTTATTCTCGTTTATTGGGTGTATTCTTTGCTTCCAAAGGATTTAAATATTCAGAACCTAATCCGAAACCCTTAAAACAGTATTGAAAAATATAATAAAGTACTGAACAAGCGTTTGCCTTTTAATTTTATAAAATAATTTCTGAATAGTTAGATGCTTTGGAAGCAAAGACTATACCAACTAAACGAAACTAACAGACTTGGTTTCATTGAGTATGTTCATCACCAGTACTGAAATGTGCAACACCGGCCACGCCCTCGAGCATCGTTTTAAGCAGAACCCTATTTTCAAAATGATTCAAAATGACTTCAATGATCCTAAACGACCAGAAAATATAATCTGCACTATGATGATGTACAAGGCAACATTTTACGGCCGCTACACGACACAAAACCAGCTGCAGTGAAGATAAATAAGTTTGGAATAGATGGATCCTTTGGGATAATACAAATAATGCACCAACTAAACGCAAAATAGCACACTCGGTTTCATTGAGTCTGTTCATGACCAGTACTGAAATATGCAACACCTGCCACGCCCTCTAGCGCCGGCTAAAGCAGAACACTATTCTAAAAACTGAACATAAAAAATATTTTTTTCTACTTTTAATGAATCAACACAACAAAAATACTACCAGAACTTCACTGTTGGCAAGATCCGGATGGAAGATCCCAGACCTTCGTTTGCAGTGCTTATATAGTGTTAGGTAGAACCAAGCCGTTGTCCCTAGCGAACATGAAATAAGCACACGCTGGGTTAGCGACCCCAGCAACCGTATAAAATGGAAGCTGAAGGATATGAAACCGACCTAGTCTTTCGTTGCTAAGGAAAACAATCGAGACTCCGCACTTTAACTTTAAAATAAAGTGCTATAATGAATGAAACAATGTCTGAGAATAATGCCTTTTGATTAGGTGATCATTAAAGTAGATAGCTATAACAACATGCAGCTTTAAATCATTCACCAAGGTTTTAGGGACCGACACGCAACATCCCTCTTAAAATGATCGCTTTCCTATACGAGACGCTTCAATGATTAGCGAGAACTTTCGCCGTGACGAAATGAAATATGGCTGATCGATAATAATACACCCCGATGTCTCGAAAATAACATGGAATGTCACGGATTTGAACACGAGATCAGTTATTCTACTGAATGAAACCAATGTGAGTCCATGGCAGCCGTGGATGGACCGATAAAAACAGTGAAGACGGCCATACATGTGAACTGTAAACATGCTAATTGTGAGTCGAAATCTCCAATGAATGTTATAAAAGCGTTTCCAATCTTGGTCCTTGCAATATCAATAAACGTTCAGAATGGGTCATCACGAAACACGCCTATATAATTTTGACCCTACTTTTATGTAGTAAACCTTATTTTTCTCTTTTCTGCTCTAAAATGTAGATTGTGGGTACTCATAAGAACCGCCACGATGAGGCGGTTTTAATCGAGGCGCTTTTAACGAGTACCCACAATCTATATTTTGAGCAGAAATAAGAAAATTTTCACATTTTTTCATCTAAAAATTTTCATAAATTTTATAAAGGTTACAATGTATTTGTATACGGTTACAATGTATTTGTACAATGTATACGGCGATAAAGGTTACAATGTATTTGAGGCATGTTTTCGTAATGTGAATTTTGACTCATTGAAACAAAGATTTCAAGTACATAGCAAACGAATAAGAAGTGCGCTTTGCTTTCTGTTATCCTTCTTGTTTAGTTGTTTCATCCCTGAAACACTGTGTTTCTTCTATTTCCAATGACAAATTCTACCTGTCATTTATAGCTGTCATAGCCGTTTTCAATCTGCACGCGGCTTTGTCTACCGCTAAAGTATGAGTCCGCACCAAATGCAGTCCGGCATATATTCATTTTTCGGCACAGTTTCACTCACATGATACGGTTGGACAATTTCTCGCGCATGCTTGTATACATGTTTTTTAAATTGAAAAATTTCTTGAACAATTAGATGAAACATGCCTTTTACAAAACGAAAAATGAAGTCAATCAGCTGAACATGCATGCTATTTATCCTTAAAGGTCCAAGCAAAGTTTAAACTGAGAGGACATTCAGAAATTTCCTGTGTGTTTTTTCACAGACAACCAAAGTCAGCATTTATAAAAATCAGCTCCCAGCAGATGAATTGCAAAAAAAATGTAAAGTCACGTTTAGTCTTACAAAATATAAGAAAAAAATGAAATTTACATCAGCTACAGTCGGAATAGTCAGCTTAAGCTTAAGGATGAATCGTTTCATTTGGTCACGCCCATTTTTACAAAACACTGTGTCTAGCCAATAATCATCAACAGGATCACAGGCAATGTAGATCCTGATGAGATAACTCATTGTCATCTCACAGGATTAATACAGCCGTCGTATCAAAATCTACACTGTTTACATATCTATCTGCGTCGGGCTACTGGTTGAAAGGGGTTAAGATATTTCTTAACTAAATCTTGACGCAAGAAACTGCAACCGTACTCGTACAATGGTAAGCAAGCAATAATACTGCCAAACCAGTTAATATCACTATTAAGATTTAATGTAGAATCTCACTAAATTTCGTATGTTTCGTGGGTTTTTCTTCGATATTTTCACCTGGCATACGCTAGGTTATAGATTTAGCTGCGCGCTTGCTATTAATAGAACGATGTTTTGAGGTACATGGAAATACCGTAATACATAATTTTTCATGAAGTAATCAAATGAGACGCAGCGGTAAGCAACTGAACTTGCTTTACTCGTGTTGTATAGGCTATTGTTGTTAATGGTGAATCTTCTGCGAGAGCTCCAGTTTTGTCTTGGGCCCCTCAAGGGACTACTATCCTTGGCCCACTGTTATTCTTCCTGTACATTAATGATATTTCCACTGACATAGATTCAGAAATAAGATTGTTCGCAGTCGACTGAGTTTGCTACCGGGAACACAGCGATGCAGAGGACTCGCTGAAATCTCAGAATGATATAGACAGATTAGGATGTTGGGCATGAAAATGGGACATGATAACTCAGCCCATTGAATGCAATATTATGCAGACACCAAGGTAGAGAACAAATAAGATTGAGGCTTCATACACCTTAGAGGGAACGCTCCTTGAGAATGTGGACTCCATTAAATACCTTGGTGTGAAAATCACACACGAGTTTAGATGGAATAAACACAATAGCAATATGTGTATAAAGGTAAACAGCACGCTTGTTTCCTGCATTATACAGGGCAACATATAAATGACTTGTTCGCCCAATCTCGGAATATGGTAGTTGTATCTGGAACCCTAATGAAGTGGTCCTCGATGAAGAAGTAGAAAAGGTTCAGATTATAGCTGCTAGATTTGTAACACACAATTACTCCTTTGAAACTTGGAGTATGACTGGAATACTAGGAAAATTAAGATGGCAGTCTCTCCAGAAAAGGAGAAGAGACGGTATGCTTATACTATTATATTAAGTTTTAAAGAGTGCTGCCAGTATTGCAACAGATGACCTTGTTACCCCAGCTCGGTGCTGTAGAAATCACCATTCATTTGGTTTCAGACCCCTTCTGCTAGAACTGACATTTATAAAGATATGTGACGTAAGAAGGTAGAGCTACCGATCTCGACAATGTAAACAATCGCATTTACAAACCCTTTAGAAAAAGAATGTACTTGCATGAATGTATAAGATAAACACTAGAAGGTTATTTCTGCACAATAAGAGAGGTTAGACTTAAAAAAAAAACAAAACAAAAAAAACATGACAATAACTATCTACCGACAACGTTACATAAGCCCAGATCGTGTTTATTGTGGTAAAATCGACGAAATAATCCTCGGTTCCCCATCCCTTCATTGTCATTTATCGATTACCTGAAATATCTTCTATTTCTACCGGGTACAATTAACCAGATGGTCCATACTGGTATCAAGTAGACTCGAAGAAACCATTTTTATTCGACAGGGGATTCAAGTACTTAATCTGTATAATAAAATCATTTTAAATCCTTTACCAATAAGTGATGCAGCATATTCTAATTTCGGGAATCGACATAGAAAAATATCCTTAACCAATCAAAAGGAATAGTTAGAAACAAATTATCAAATAATCGCTGGACAAATGGACTTCACTTAAGAATCCATATAAATAGGGACGCTTGGGCAGGAATGATGATTTCTATCGTATTGATTGACTAAGAGACAACATCGAAAGTTACCTTCAAGTTGGTATATTTAGCATTGCGTTAAATTAAATAGTTGGGTGGTGTTGAGCAAAACGCTTGGCATCAACGGTTGAAGTTACACTTCTTGAATTGGCGAAGGCGTTAGTTGTGTAGCATAGGCTGAAGAAACTCTTTAACATGTTTAGGGTTGGGATAAGAAGATATATTTATACCACAATCAGGCATTCTAGTAACCTAACAAAGGGGGTTAATAACTGCACGCTATAATCGGTAGTGACCTATTATATTTTCTACTGGCCTATAATACGTTTAGTGCCAGTTTATAGAACGGTCCTACTTTTCAGGTCACTAATTTACAGTATAAAGAATAACTTGCAACCTTTTATACATGGCAAAACAACGAAACTGCAAGTTAAAATCTTTGCAATATTTATTTGAACAGATTTTCAGAAATTTCAGGTAAATTCTTACCTTCTCGGCCTTTCCTGGTTTGAATGGCTCGTTGCAATAACTGCGCACTGCTTCTGATGGTGTTTCCTACGTCTTTGTGGCGCGGTGACCTCAGAAACTTTGCACTCATTGACGTCACGTTATACTACGTGTGCGCGCCATGGCACTGAATTTCGTTAACATGCCACACTGTCTGCTGTCTTTATTGCTTAAATTTACTAAATTATTGCAAAACCGCTCGATTGTTTTGAAATGCAGTATAAACTAAATACATGATTAGTGACTTTAATAATAAAATATTATCAGTTCGCCACGACAATTTTATAGGGGCTCGCCAAAGCTTGCCCCTATACAATTATTTAAGGCTCATCGATTATATTTTATTATTAAAGACACTAACCATGTATATATACTGAGAGGCAATAAAAAGTATACAGTATTTGATTTGGAATACCGGATCTTGCATTGCTGTCTGTAATAAAACATGCCTATGCCCGTTTTTCCCAAACGTCTAAGTTTGTAAAACTCCAAATTCTTTTCCGGTCGCAGTCATCCATGATGGAGTTATTGCCCTTCATTGATAATCAATATTTCCTACAAAATCTAATGTTGTACATGCCATTCAAATCTATGCACACCGCAAAAGTGATGCATGAATGTTCATCGATAAAACGCCATCATTACCTTGCCATTAAAACCAAACAAACAGCTTAAAACTCAATTGGAATTTCTGCGTGTTCCGGATTACCTCCCTTACAATTAAAATCATAGTGAATTAAATGAGTCTTTTTCTCAAATCGTGTAAGAGATATTCATTTGAAATTTTCGCATAACTTTTGTTTTCCTAGGCATTTTTATGCTCACTCCATAGTGATCCCTCTAAAATTGCTCAAAGAAAAGTTAATTGCCAATAAAAATGCCAAAGAAACATAAAGCATTTAATCAAAGGAAGAACGTAAAAGGCGAAAATGACTTTTCCTTGAACAAAAAATGATGCAATTTACCTTGTGTATAATTTAAATATGGGATATATTCTTACCAATCAGTTCCCCTTCTTTGAATCTGTTGCACGAAAAATCATTTATTGAATCACACTTATCCGAAACACATGTTTAAAGGGAAACCACTCAAGACAAAAATTGGATTAGACCCCATGTCCATTTCAAGTGACGCAATTTCATTATCCTTTAATCAATTTTAACGGGAAATGCTGCAAATTATGTGAAAGTGGTTGTTCTTATTTATGGTGCCACATATGGATCAATAGAGGGAGTCATTGGGTCGTAAATCAGCGTTGAGTAACCTGTATACTTACTTTTGCCTCTCAGTATATTATAGGCTGGTGGCTAGCATTGCGTTAAACACTAGCATTCTTCTTGTTTAACCATTAATATTTGTTTATGAACAAAACCCCGTTTGTTTATTTGTGTATCATTGCAAATCTTGACTGAAACCACGTTGAATAGTTGATGATCCATTTTTTGTCATTAGATGAATATTTTAGTTTTGATCATTTGGCAAAGCAGCCTGGGGAAAATTATTCATATCCGTTAAGGTATTTGTCGTTTTTAAATATTGTTGAATATAACTTGCATTAGTTTTATTGTTACATGATCTTAGTTAGGCCGCTCGACCACGTTACAGGTCTTTCTTCCCACGTGGTATGCCCTTCCCGGTTCCATCAGCTCCACAGCTGAAGGTGATGAGGATGGTATAGCTAAGTTTACCTCTTTGGTGAGAGCTAGGGACTAAAATTTCTGATGCTGATTCTGATATTAATAACTCCGTTATTTTCTATAAAAAGTATACCTGTGTTTCTTACAAATCAGTGATAGTTACGTGTACTTAAATATGTTCTATAAAAGGGTTATCCTTTGGAAGCAAGGAATACACTACAGAAGTGAAAAATATGATGTGTACATGTTTTCTGGGCCAGACTAGCTAGTTTCGGCCAATTAGGCCTCATCAGTGACCCTCAGATATGTTCAAAATTCCGCAATGGAATCAATGATCCCAAACGACAAGAAGATATAATCTACACTATGATGTAGGGCAGGGAGACGTTTTACCGCCGTCACACATTCCCAAACACCAGCTGTAGTGAAGTTAAATATGTTTTATTAAAGGGTTATCCTTTGGAATCAAGGAATACACCACAGAAGTGAAAAATATGGAGTGTACATGTTTTCTGGGCCAGACTAGCTAGTTTCAACCAATTAGGCCTCATCAGTGACCCTCAGATATTTTAAAAATTCCGCAATGGAATCAATGATCCCAAAGGACAAGGAAATATAATCTACACTATGATGTAGGGCAGGGAGACGTTTTACCGCCGCCACATATTCCCACACACCAGCACTACACTACATTTTTTCTTTATACCTTTGGGTCGACTGCTGAAAAACCAAAAACATTTTATTTTCATACAGAAATCTTTCATTGTTAGCCATGAGTTTCAGCCGATTTGGTTGCTCAGATATGAGTTTCCATCACGAAAACAAGTCGGTGAAACGAAGACCCCCCTAAACCCCACTTTATATAGATAAAAGTGGGGTTTATGGGGGTATACATTATATGCCTCATTTTCGCTCAAAAACATAGATTGTGGGTACTCGTTAGAACCGCCTCATTGAGGCATTGAGGCGGTTCTAACGAGCACCCACAATCTATGTTGAAAACGGAAATAAAAATATATTATATTTTTACCTTATATTTATCATTTTCTGACATCATGTTTGACGCCATTATTTCTTACGGACATGTTTTTCTAATGTACCCGGTACCAGTAAATTTGTTTTGAAAACTAGTGAGGGAGTTCTGTAGTACATTAGTTTTGCTTGAACCGGTGAACCAAGCTAGAATTAGCACAGATACGTGTATCTTTCTTTTTGTTCGTCGAATTCGGAACTCTTTTTCCGACTTCGCCATTTTAACTCGCTGAGACCTCTGTAGAACTGTTTGATCGAACACTGACGCCGTTTGTAATTACGCCTCGGCCTAGATCAACTTTCCTCAGTAAGTTCAGTACCTTTGTTTGTTGAATTCGAATTAAGGAGTAGCTTCCATTTGGGAATTGGACAGTTTCATATTTGTGGACTCTAGTGGTGTATTCAGAAGTGTTGAATATAATAGTGTATAATTCTGCGTATCTGGGTACAGTTTTAGCATAATTACAAACATACACACTTGATTCCACGGCGAAAATTTGAACATATTTGAGGGTCACTGACATTACGAAAACACGCCTATACAAATACATTGTAACCTTTATAGCCGAAAAAATGAAAATTTTAAGATGAAAAAATGTAATATTTTTCTTATTTCTGCTCTAAAATATAGAGTATCGGTACTCGTTAGAACCGCCTCATCGAGGCAGTTATAACGAGTACCCACACTCTAAAATATAGTGTGGGTACTCGTTAGAACCGCCTTATCGAGGCGGTTCTAACGAGTACCCACACTATTTTTTACAACAGAAATAAGAAAAATAAGGTTTACCCCTGTAAACCCCAGTTTCACTCTATAAAAGTCGGGGTTCGAGGGGGTCACAATTATATAGCCGTGTTTTCGTGGTATAAGGCCTGTTTGGCTGAAACTAGCTACATGTATTCTGTTTCAGTACACAGAAAAAATGTCTACACTCTGCGGTTTTCAGTACAGTGTTGTGGTCCTTGCTCTTAAAAGGATTACATGTACCCCCTTTGTAGAACATTTGCATGCGCGATCAACGGAGAATCGTCATTATACTTAACACATACTATTGTGACATTCTGCAACACCAAGAACAACACAAGTCCGTTAATGTTATGTTTATAATAATAATTATAAAATTAATAATAATAATAATGGTACTACTACTACTACAACAACAACTCCTCCTTCTACTACCAATACTAATAATATTATGAAACTTATAACATCACGAAAACACGCCTATATAACTTTGACCCCCTTGAACCCCACTTTGATATTTTTAAACTGGGGTTTACAAGGGTAATATTTATCTTTCAAATATAGATTGTGGGTACTCGTTAGAACCGCCTCGACGAGGCGGTTCTAACGTGTGCCCTCAATCTATATTTTGAGTAGAAATAGGAAAATATCACAATTTTTCATCTAAAATTTCTGGGTTTTTTTTTCGGCGAATAAGTGTTCTATATATTTGTATAGGCGTGTTTTCGTAATGAGCTATTAGCTTATTCTCAAATCCTGTTGCATACTTGTGTACATGTTGTTACGTACATGTAAATGTATGTTTACATAGACAAAGTAATACATATTGTTTAAACCAAGACAAAGTAATACATATTGTTTAAACCAATAATAATTACTTTTTATTGTTATCATTTTTATTATTTTGTTGCTATTGGAATCGATTTTATTGTTATAATTTCTATGATTATCATTATTATTTATTTTATCATAATAATAAACAAACTTTGCTAATGTTTATCAATTTATTTACATCATGTAATAATACTCTTGTAAATTTGATTCTATTTTAAAAAGTTGAGTTCACATTATTTTGATAATTGAACACACGTCATCCGAAAACTGCGGTTTGTACAGTCCATAAGAAACAGCATTATTATGGGCGTATTATAACAATTTTTTCTGTCTTTTCCATAAACTGTACAAAGTTACTTTGAAATTTATTGCATGAAACATAACTGTGGGATATCTTGTGAACAATAACATATTTTGAAAGCTATTATTGTCCCCCGCCTTTTCGAAGAAAAGCGAGGGGTCATAGTATTCGGCTTTCCGTGGTGCGTGGTGCGTGATGCGTTATGCGTGGTGCGTGGTTCCGAGCTTGTAGTAGGTACCTTGTGAGCGCAACTCATCCTACAGTTTTTAACTGATCCTTCTGAAATTTTACAGGTGTCTTTATCATGGTTTGAAGTTGTGCATGTGCTTTTTCAGAATCCTTGAATTAATTTTTTTCACTTTTTTCACATTTTTAACTTTTTTTTTCATGCATCAATTCTATGAAAGAGTATAATGTAGTAGGTGCCTTGTGAGCTCAACTTCTCCTACAGTGATAAACCGATCCGTCTGAAATTTTATAGGTGTCTTTATCATGGTTTGAAGTTGTGCATGTGCTTTTTTCAGAGTCCTTGAATTAATTTTTCACTTTAATCACACTTTTAACTTAGACTTTTTTGCATGGTTCAGAATTCATAGTAGGAACCTTGTGAGCGCAACTCCTCCTACAGTTTTATACCGATCCTTCTGAAATTTTACAGGTGTCTTTATCATGGTTTGAAGTTGTGTATATGCTTTTTTTCAGAACTCTTCAATTTTTGTTTTTTACTTTTTTCACATTTTTAACTTAGACATTTTTCATGCATCATTTCTATGAAAGAGTATAATGTAGTAGGTACCTTGTGAGCGCAACTCCTCCTACAGTTTTATACCGATCCTTCTGAAATTTTATTGGTGTCTCATCATGGTTTGAAGTTGTGCATGTGCTTTTTTCAGAATCCTTGAATTAATTTGTTTCACTTTTTTCACATTTTTAACTTAGACTTTTCTTGCATGGTTCCGAATTCATAGTAGGTACCTTGTGAGCGCAACTCCTCCTACATTTTTATTCTGATCCTTCTGAAATTTTACACGTGTCGTTATGATGGTTTAAAGTTGTGCATTTGCGTTTTTCAAAATTATGTTATTATTGTTTTTACTTTTGTTACATTTTTAACTTAGACTTTTTTCATGCATCAATTCTATGAAAGAGTATAATGTAGTAGGTACCTTGTGAGCGCAACTCCTCCTACAGTATTAAACCGATCTGTCTGAAATTTTATAGGTGTCTTTATCATGATTTGGAGTTGTGCATGTGCTATTTTCAGAATCCTTGAATTAATTGTATTACTTTTTAATGACAGATTCCATCTGTCTATTCTTGCTGTGCTGCACGTTTAAAGTAATTCAGGCTTTTTCTTCCGGCTTTGACCGCCATAGAAATATGAGTCCGCACAAAATGTAGCCCGGTTTGGCTCAGTAATCCAAATTGTACAAGCGTATTAGTTATCCTGTAAGCGTAATACAAACTTTTGAAGCAGACGACTTGACGATTCAGCATTTCATATGAATCTGCTGCATCATGCGACGGGTATACCCAGATCAATGCGGCGTCTGCTCGGCAGTCTGCTCAGGTTTTACACGGTTTTCTATCAGTGCTGTCAATATTTAATCCTTAAAGACCAACCTGCTGTTGGACCAGGTCAGCTGTAGACAAGAATATTTAATGGGTTTTCTTTCTGACTTTCGAGGTCAAGTTTAGGTCACTTATAACTTAGGTGTATATTGACTTTGCGTGGAGATATTGAAAAGCAAGGCTGTCCCTTTCAACTCTGGAATATGGTACAGATACTTAGTGTAGGTCCTGTGATAAAATTCTAGGTGCCATATATTTAGCAGAATGGACGAGCTCAACTTCATTGATGTAAGAGTGCACTCAAATAACTCAAGACAGTGAATACATCAAAGCACTGACAACACTAATGCCGATTGTCTCTAAATGCAGGCTGGTTATGAACGGGGACTTGGACTGGTTCGTTTAAACTTAAGATGTTAGTAACTAATGCAAAAGTGTAGAACAAGATCAGCACCGTGTTGTGTGGCTTTTGAACTGAGTTTACATTGTTTGCCAGATCCAACATGATTCATGTGCAGATTTTACAGATAACACTTACATGCACTCAACACTGACAAACGACGCGGCTATATTTGGGTTGATTGTTTGGCATTCGACCCGAAGTTGATGATAAGAAAAGCGATTCAGTGCTAATGTCTACGTGACTATCCCTGACTGGTCAGAATAACTTTTTGTCTCGTAGAAAATAGCCGCAGTGAGATCGGAGTAATCCATAAGACGGAAGAGGGTTATCCTGAAATCATAGGGTGAGCTTGGCAAACAGTGTAGACCAAGATCAGACGTTGCCGAACGCGTCTTCTTATCAAAATCTTCACTTCATTTGTTTGGGATTTCAGAGTTAAATGAAACAGTTTAAATCTCAGCCCAGGCCTATTACTCCAACCTACATCCCACACTCTCAGTGCTTTGATTCTGAAACCAATCGATTACAACACGCTTAGGCACCATGCCCTTAAGCTAAAAAGGTTAAATCAAGCGTGCCGTTTGATTACCAGTCCGGCCAAGTCGATCCTGTGCACCACCCTCACACCAGTACGGATAGAAACCACATGCTCAGGATCAAACTTTTGATGTGTAATGTAAGGTCGTGCCTAGAAAAGAAGAAACTGAAATTTGTTCTCAAAAAGCATTTATTGAGAGCGTATTGCAACATTTTTCATTAAAGGATCGTAAGCATGCCCCTGGACAATTAGCAGCTGGTCGGAAAGCGGATGACGTGAATCTGGGTGCCACATGTGTGTAATCTATCGTCTATTGGAGCGACATCTTACTAGATACAGAAGACGCTAGTGGACATCGACGTAGCGGAAGACCGACGCCCGTACGTCAAGATCGATTCGACCGTCCGTCAAACGCATATGCGAAACAGATTTCCGCCGGCAGCTGTAACACTGTACCTGTAGATAAACAAGGGGTCTCAACTACCGACTAATAAGCACTGACACTCTAGAAGCCTCCGTGGTGTAGTGGTTACGCTACTCGCCTTGTAAACAAGGGGTCGCAGGATCGATCCCGGGCTTCTCCAGACTTTCGGATGAGTCTTTAAACCGAGGTCCCGTCTCCGTATGACCTTAGCTGTTGGTGGGACGTAAAACCCAAACACTCAATCAAGCACTTACACTGATTGTCGTCCTTATGCGATGTACGTTTGAGAGCTAGACGTCCCTGTCGTGACCAAAGTTAACGCGTCGACACAGCACGGAACACTTACTCTAGTGCATGACATACGTAAATTGGCGTCTTTTAAGCGACGGACATATGCGTTTCAGTGACAAATCGCACTTCAGCGTGAATCACGCCGGTTGTCGTTTCCGGGTGTTTCGACGTATAGGTGTAAGGTATGCCGATGCGACGCGTGCGTAACAGAGCATGGCATATCGGGTGAAATAAGTGTAATTGTGTGGCGAGCTATTGCGTGTAGTTAGCGAACGCAGCTTAGTGTCATTAAGAGCATTCAAGATCATAGCTGAGACGTAGATTGAACAGCGAGACGTTACATTAATCAAGTGCTTCCGTCTCACATGGTTCCATTTATTTGTTTACGCTCAGAATCCGGGATATCTTATCCAGCAGGATTACGAGCGGGCTCATAGTGCTGTTCTTACTCAAAAATGTATTCAAGCCAATAGAATTCATGTACTGGACTCGCCAGCCTTTCTCCTCCGATCTCTTTCCCATAGAGTATCTTTGGGTAGAGGTGTCCACAACCGACCAGACACAAACTGTTACTTATGGACAGTAGCATTGTTAAAACTTGAATTTTAATGTTTGGTTTTGAAAACGTAAATAGTTTCTTTCAAAAATTTGAAACATCGAATGGCGTTTCATAATACCACCGGTCTATAGACATCTGCAAACATATCATATATTGGAATTTGCAGAACTACCTTTCTAAATTTTAAGCTCTTTTTAGAAAGGTTTTCTGTAAGTTTTCACAGTGTTATGATTTTCTCATAGAATCTGTCATTTCAGTGCCTTTGGCGCTTTGATTTCACATTCTTAACTTAGACTTTTTTGAATGGTTCCGAATTCATAGTAGGTACCTTGGGAGCGCAACTCCTCCTAAAGTTTTATACCGATCCTTCTGCAATTTTACAGATGTCTTTATCATGGTTTGAAGTGCATATGCTTTTCTCAGAATTCTGTGATTAATTTTTGTCACTTTTGTCACATTTTTTGTTTCTTTGTTTGTTTTGGGGTTTAATGGCCCAGTCAACACTATTTATGACATTTTCAAGCCGGGCAGTTTACCGATCCACACTTTTCCTGGGCAGGCATATACGTAAGCAATTTAACCAGTACTGCACACAATCTTTCGCCAGAAACTGGCAACCGCCCTTCTTGATACAGTTGCATGGAGAGAATGACCGTAGAAAAGATTTCATGAACACTCGATCTTTATGAAGGAATGTTGCCGAACCCGGTAGGTATCGAACCCGCGTTAAGTGATACCAATGATTGCCTGGTTAACGTACTTATTTTTAACAGCACAAATGAAAATAAGGCGGGGGACATAAATTCTCTGTGGAATTTGCTTGTTTATAGTTTCAAATTATAGTGCTTTATACCTCCCCACCCCCATCCCCCCACCCCCATCCCCCAGATCCCGCCCAAAAAATCTACCAAGAGCAGTCTTGGCTTTCATATTGGTTCTATATTAAATGAGTCAGGGTACAACAAAACAGCACGAAAACATGTCTATATAAGTTTGACCCCAATTAACCCCACTTTTATATAGTAAAATTGGGGTTTACAGGGGGTAAACCTTATTTTTCTTATTTCTGCTCTAAAAATATAGATTGTAGATACTCGTTAGAACCCGCGGCGAATCTAACGAGTATCTACAATCAATATTTTTAGAGCAGAAATAAGAAAAATATCAGAATTTTTCATCTTAAAATTTTAGTTTTTTCTTTGGTAAAGTTTACAGTATAGTTGTATAGGCGTGTTTTTGTGATGTGTACAAGATGGCAGGTGTGGTATACACAGTGTTCCCTACAACGATAGCATATCAAATCCGTCAAATGATCATTTAAATTGGAAAATAATCAAAGCCAATTTTATTATTGTTCACACAGAGTCTATGAAAAATATGCAAATACATCAATTGTTCTAACTTAAAATATGACAGGCAAATCCTTTTCTTGCCCTTTTCTTGCCGAATTCTCTGGGTATAAATTCGTGCGAACAGTCGTTATTATACACCTATCCTACAATTGTTATAGTAACATATGAACAGATTAAGGCAATGCAGAGTTTGAGTAACAAAACCGTGCCCTTTAAGATTTTCAAAGACATTGTTTACAGCTTTACCGGCTTATGCATGTAGAAATATTTCATGGCGCTGAATATGATCAGATACACATAAATTACATGTAGTTTCCAACATCTTTAAACGGGCGTCAACTTTCTTGACTTACTGAATTGCTATCTGAAAAAAAAAAAACAAAAAAAAAAAACGTGGTTTTAAACTGATCCCGACTCCCGTGTGCCATATAAAGACCTTAACTGGCTCCAAACTTATACTTTTTGTCTAAAAATGTAAGACATTTCTCTCATTTCTGCTACAGACATAGGTTGTAGGTGCTCATTAGAACCGCCTTATTATGAGCACCCGCAGTCTATGTTTGTGAAAGAAATACAGAAAATAACGTATACCCATACTATCCCCTCCTCCTTTTTCTATAAAAAGCGGGGTTTTGAATGGTGTCTATAACACGGAGCTGGTACATTTTTAAATCACCACTAACAAGTAAAACAAACATAACATGTGAAGGAATCCCCTCGACTACAGGTGCATGTGTCCATTCCATTTAAGGGGTATGGACACAATTTCCTGCAAAACTTCAATATAGAGGTCAACTCTCAAAGGAAAGAATTAGCACCTTAGGAACAAATTCTAACCTTTAAGAATTGACCCTTTTTTAGTGGGACTGAGTTTGTAGAGATATGAAAAGGAAGTCCCAAAAATTGTCTCCCTTTGAAAACGGTGGAGACCTCTTCCAGGTTTACCCATTCCCCTTACGAAAATAATTACGTCGTTTAGCTATTTGATCTTTTTCAATCCTCTGTGCAATTCTACTCTAAAGTTCTCAAATTGCGCAATCGTATCAATGATGCTTGCACAGAAATGGAATCCGTTTAGAGAAAGTAATCTGTCAAATTAAATGAACCGGCCCCATGACAAAAAAAGTCCTTAGCATTCTACGCTGTATGTACTTCTGTACTTCAAATGTTCACGCGCTGCCAGCATAAATATGGCCAAATGCATGACTTCTTGCATCTAATTACCTAACTGCCTCCACTAATTGCGGACGAGCAGCACGTTTTCGGATATGACTACGCTTATGTCTGAGCCGTTGCCAATCTTAATCCTTTTCCATAAGAACCTTTTTCATATGAGCGGACTTAAATGAGCCAGAGCACGTCAAAACCTACAATAAGACATGTGCGTCCAACGAAGACTCAGATCAGCCTGCGCATCCGCGCAGTCTGATCAGAGGCTTCGTCGTGCGCTCTAGGGATAGCTATGGGTCCAATGCTCCTGCATGCAGTAAGAGAAGTCTCTGGTTAGACTATATGGATGCGCAGGCTGATCTGAGACTTCGCTGGGCGCACATGTCTTATTGTAGGTTTTTGTCGTGCGCTGGCTTATATGATTCATATTACAACGTCTCCTTTAATTTCTTTGTACAAGCTGATGGACTGTTCCAGTGCTATACTGTAGACAAGTCCGTTTGTCATTAAAGCTGTGCTGGGACCATTTTTGTCGATTCAACACTATTACATGTAACAAACAGTGTAGACCCCGATCAGACGCCGCGTCGCGCGGCGTCTGATCCGGGTCTGCACTGTTTGCTTATATTCCTTTTAAGGTTTCCCGGGTTAGAATGGGTTAAAGGTTCGTTTTGTCTTAGATTTCATAGTCTGTATAAGGTGAAACGCAACTGATAAAGTGATGATCTGAGGTGTGAAAAAAAGAATGTCGGGTTGAAGCTAAATGTACGTGTAACTCGGTATTCTATGTGGCGCAGGTGAACAAGGCCATGAAATGAACACCCTTTTAAAATCTATTTCCAAGATTTCCAATGCACAAAGTACGGTAATACTGAGTTGTGGTTCTTGCACATAAAATGCCTTTTCAACCTTGTATACAATTGTGGCAAGTTCCAACAATATATCTCAAACGTATTAGAGTTATGGCAATCATAAGATTAAACTGTTAAGGCAGGTTACTAAAACGACAGGGCACTCAGAATACTGGTTCTTGCGCAGGACACGCCTGCTTAACCTCAAATACATCTGTATCAAGTACCATCAATATGTCTCAATTGGAGATATGTTGATCACAAGGTGGTCATACTGTTATATTGGAAGGAGAGATAACTCAAATACCGCAGAGCCAATAGTTGTAATTCTTGCACATGACATGCCTTCTATACCTTATATACAATTATGCCAAGTTTCTTCAATATATCTCAAAGGATATTGGAGTTCAGGTCTTTACATTGCTATTTTACAAGCCATCTTAACCTTGTTTACAATTGTGCCAAGTATCATCAATATATCTCAGAGGGTATTGGAGTTCTGAGCATCACAAGATTATATTGTCAGGGACGATAAGTCAAAAACCAGCGCACACAGTGTCGTGGTGCTTGCACGTGACATGCCTGCTTAATCTTATGTACAACTGTACCAAGTACTGTCAATATATCTCAAAGAGTGTAGGAGATATGGCCATCACAAGGCAGTATTTCTATTTTATTGGAAGGGGAAATGACTAAAAAACCATGGCACCTAGAGTTTGGTTCTTGTATACGACACGCGGTCTCAGATTTGTGAACAATTGTGCCAGTTACCATCAATGGTCATCACAAGATAGTCACTCTATTTTATTGGAAGTGCAGATAACTCAAAATCCATGGCAGCCAGAGCTGTGCTTCTTGCGTATGACACGCAATCACAGCCTTGAGAACAATTGTGCCAGGTACCATCAATATGTCTCAAAGGGATTGGAGTTATGGTCATCACAAGGTTCTCATTCTGTTTTATTGGAAGGGGAGATAACTAAAATAAAAAAGTATGACACACAAAAGTGTGGTTCTTGCGCCTCACTCTCCAGCTCAGCCTTGTGAACAATTATGCCAAGTACCATCAATGAGAGGGTATTGGAGCTATGGCCATCACATGGTTGCATCCACGCACGGACGGACGAACGGGGACGGACGGCCGGGCGCCAGGCTGATCGCTATATCCCCCGAACCTATTCGGTCGGGGGATATTGAGTTCTCTAACCAAACGTAAACAAACAGTAGAGGATCTTTTTGATCGGGCCTATTGTAGTAGTCTGTATAGTGTCCTGTGTTGGAGAAATAAGGTTGATTATACAGGCAATAAACAAACTGGAGGAATTTGGTAGGTGTCAAATGATCTGTATCTATCACGTGAACAAGTCCGTGAAATGAAAACCCCCTTAAACCCCACATTTTATAGAGAAAACTTAGGTTTACGGGGGAATACTTTATTTTTCTTAATTCTGCTCCAAGACATAGGTTGTGGGTAATCGTTAGAACCGCCTAACGAACACCCTCAACCTATGTTATGAGCATTTAAAACAAAAATATCAAGGATTTTCATCAGAAAAGTAGTCATTTTGGAGATGTGAAAAAATGCACTATGTCGCACAGGTTAGTCTATGTTCTAAACATTGTAGATAACTAGGACAATTTATTATCATTCAAGCTGGAGATCGACCTGCACATAAGCATGTGCTGAAAATAAAATCATCATGTTGTATAAGGATTCAAACCATCAGTTATTTTTTTATAGCGGCGGGGTTTGGGGGTCCTCTCAAGATTATTTCACTTATGGCGAGCCGGTCGGTAATTAGAGGTGTGCAAAAACCTGAACGCTTTGAACATACCCGAGATTGGCATCTCACCGACATTGGCATGACCCGAGCGAACCTCTAACCACAGCGATGAGAGACCTAATGGTTAAGACCTAGCGTTTGCCCATTATAAGAAGCATCGCGTTCGCCAGCCCATTTAAGGAATATTCCGCGAAAACCTTTTAAAATGAGAAGTACATGTAGTTTCATCACGTGAACAAGTCCATGAAATTAACTCCACCCCTAAACCCCACTTTACATAGAGAAAATTAGGTTTACGGGAGTATAGTTTATTTTGCTTATTTCTGCTCCAAGACATAGGTTGTGGGTAATCGTTAGAACCGCCTCAATGCGGTTCTAACGACCACAAATAAGGAAAATATCACGGATTTTCATCAGAAAAGTAGCCATTTTTGAGATGTGAAAAAAAAGCGCTATGTCGCATGCGTGAACTATTGTATAATGACAAGAAATATTTATATATACTGCAATCAGGCATTCTAGTAAACTAATGAAGGGGGTCGAATAAATGCAAGGTATAATACAAAGTGACCTATAATAACTTCTACTGACCTATATATTAAACATCTGGTGACCGGACCTACGCTACAAATTCCTAATTGTCCTAAGTTTCAAGTATAAACGATAAAATACAACCCTTTATGCCTAGGAAAACAACCACAATGCAAATTATAGTTATTATCTTTGCTATATTTATTTAAATAAACTTCCAGAAGATTCATATATTCTAAACTTTTCCGGCTTTCCTTGTTTGAGTGGTCCATTTGAATAGTTGCGTACGGCCACTGCGGTTGCTTCTAAACCTCGGAAATGATTTCTACAGCTTAACAAAATAGTTTATTGGCATATTTTTGTACATAATTTAAAGCAGTGAAAAGCTTTTTTTTCGAACGACCATGTTGTTTGCGCGGTGACGTCAGAAGCTTTACGCCTTTGTTCGTCACGTAATACTACGTGGGCGCGCAATGGCACCAGATGGCATTTTGCCTGTCATTTTGTCTGAGATCTTTCCTGACAAGTATTGCTTTATAATGGAATGCGGTATAAACCTAATGCATGATTAGAGTCTTTAATAAATATAATCGGTTCGACGCAACAATTTTATTGGGGCTCGCTGAAGCTCGCCCCTCTAAAACTGTCTAAGGCTTACATTTTATTATTAATAATCAAAAGTTTTGACCAATGTTAAAGTTTTTAAAAAGTGGGTCAAACGTCAAGGTCAAGGTCACGAGTTCAAAAAATATGGAAAAAGTCTGTGAAAAGGAATGCACATGTGAAATACAAAAGCCCTAACAGTTACCATTCAAAAGTTATGCCCAATGTTAAGGTTTATTGCGGACAGACAAACAGACAGACGGACAGACAGAAAGAACAAAAATATATGCCCCCCGAATCTTTGATTCCGGGGGCATAAAATACTAACCATAAATTTACTATTGGTAGGTTTTGACTGTTAACTCTTATCATGCTGCTCACGACAACCCTATCTTTGGAAACAGTGTAGATCCAGATCAGATGGCTTCTGAAGAAGCCATCTGATCAGGATCTACACTGTTTGCCATTCAGTTTATGAATTTGTAGCAATAAATTATATCAAGTACTTTGATTGGTTGATAGACAGTAATAGGTGTGGCTTAAATGAATATTCAGCAAGGTAAGGGTTAACCTTGAAATCACATTACAATAACACATTCGTGCGACTAATTGTATTCTTTCATAAACCCAAATCGGTTAATTTTCTGACGAAAATATGTGATATTTTTTTTCTTCTATTTCTCAGTACTTGAATACAGGTGGTGGGTTCGGCCCAACCTATGTCCTGAAGCAAGAATAAGAAATATAGTGTTCATCCATGTAAACCCTAGTTATATAGTCTGGACACCTAAACATTGGTCAGCATCTTCCTAGCCGGAGTTTCATTGTAAAGTTCAAGAAACCTGTCATTTAGAAACCCTTCACAAGGACTGAGCAAATTATTTGTCGTAACCGAGCCAGAACCAAGAGAGAGGATTGTGACAACGTAAAACCGATTTAAGCCCCGTGACTTCGCCACCTCCTGTTAACTTACAGTAAAATTTCTATACTAAGACCACTTTTGAGAGTGTTCAAAAGTGGTCTTTAGGACGACTTTTGAACGGTCCAAATACAGTAGAACTTCGATGGCTCGAACAGCGATGGCTCGTTTACTATGGATTTGTCTAACCCATTCTTGAGCCCCTTGCGAAATCCTCTACATAAGAAATAGTGGGGGATAATTAAGGAGATTTTAGTCTTTTATCTTGCAAATTTATGCTGTGTGTACTCATTAGAATCGCCTCGATGAGGCGATTCTAATGAGTACACACAGCATACATTTTCTTTATAGAACACCGAAAAGTTGTCTAAAAGTATCTCGTTATGCTTCCTTACAGTAACCTCAGTGGCTCGAACTACCCCTGTCTCGAACAGATTTTCTGGGTCCCAAAGGTGTTCGAGCCATTGAAGTTCGACTGTACCACTTTTAGGAGTAGGACCACTTTTGAACACTCCCAAAAGTGGTCTCTTATTAGGAGACACTGCGTGTAGAAACACAAGGAAAGAATAACTGAACTCTTCTCAATAAGCTTTTAAAAGCAGATTTAGCCGCGATTTTAGGTGGTCTTGATAGAGGAATTACACTGATCGTCCCAAAGCTGTGCTTCTGTGGTGGTTTATTGTGTTGTCGTTGAAGACAAATGTGCTAGAAAGTTTCACTTTGCTGATGACATGGCAAAAGGATCAACAATATAAAAGAAGTAAATTAAGATCTGACGCAGGACAGCTGTAGCCTCACAATCAGCATCGAAACGATCGACGTGGTTTATCAACCAGCGCCTTTGCAAGCCTTACAAGGAGCCAAGGTCAAGAGCGCAAGTGGTAGACAAGTTCACTGACATTGAGGGTACACTGTCAAGAGTCATGCACATTGAGGATGCAATCGATGCACGGTTTGCCAAAGCTAGTGCAGCATTTGGCTGACTACGTGGAAGTGTTTGGGATGGAAGTGGAATCAGGCTTGACGCAAAGGTGAAGGTCTACAGAGCTATGGTACCACCAACACTATTATATACATGCGAAACGTAGACAGTTTACCAACGGCACGCCAAAAGACTGAACCACTTCCATACAAGCTGTCTCAGAAAACGTTGATATTAAGTGGCAAGACAAGAGTCCTGAAAAGGACAGGAATGCAGAGTGTACATACATGTAACTCTGCTGAAGTCAGTTACATTATTTTGTTTATATTTGAACCTACAACATTCGTTTGTATCTTCTGTCAAGATGCCATTTTCATAGTCCAGAAGGCAGCATTTTTATGCGTATTGGTTTGTAGTAACATATGGTAAATATATTTTCTGTTGTCCCTTTCATAAAAAAAAGTATAAACTTATCTTGTCACACAAAAAAGACCAGAAAATATTGCAGGATACTACGGAACCCGGGAAGGGACACGAATTTATTTTTAATATGTTGTGCGAACAAGATAATATCTTGTGCGGACAACATAATTTATCTTGTGCGGACAACTTAATACCTTGTCCGCACAAGATATTATCTTGTTCGCACTACATATTATCTTGTTTGCACAACATAGATATTGGGAAGTTTTGCGAACAAGATATTATCTTGTGCAGACAAGATATTATCTTGTGCGGACAAGTTATTATCTTGTGCGGACAATATAATATCTTGTTCGCACAAGATAATATCTTGTGTGCACAACTTATAAAATAAAAAAATCATGTCCCTTCCCGGGTTCCGTAGGATACACAACTATACATATCTTATTTTAAAGACTATATTTGCTTTGGTGGTTCGAACTTCAAAGACAAAATGTCTGTACGCAACTCGTTGTGTATGTTTAAAGGTAGCACAATTTTCAAAACAAAGAAAACATATAATATCCTTTATGTGATCTTTGAGTATGGCATGCAAAATAAATAGGATTTAAATTTTTCAAAAAGTGTCTATTAAAAGATATTCTTGCACAAATATCTATGCGCAGGGCTGTTTTAAGCCATTGTCAAAAGGACCAAAAGCCTTGCTCAAACAGCAAAAAAAAATGTTCAAATCATGAAATTCGCGTGCTGTTTGAACATGGATTTTGAGTTTTTGATATCACAAGACTGGCTTTGCTTTGTTTACGTTACGTTGAGCGACGTAACGTTATCGCCCTCAACGTAGCGCTTTAGGGTTCTATGATGACGACAGATGGTTACTGCGTAACAACGTCATTGTAAACAACATTCTGAACTGGCCGCCATGTTGGATCGCCGGTCGTTTTTGAAGAGTTTATATGGAATTTTTATGGAGCTTTGGGCGTTTTCGTCAAAATTAACTGTAGGAATATTAATTTATGCAACAACAAAGATCAACCATGGTTATTTCATTGCATTAACATATGTCAGACCCCTCGGAAGATATGTAAACATTCGGCCTGGCGGCCTCATGTTCAAACAGCTTCCTCGGGAGCCGGCGAATGTTAATGAATGAAAAACCATTGTTGATCCCTATATTCTTGCATAAATATCTATGCGTATGTCATTGTCAAATGGACCGAAAGCCGTGCTCAAACTGTAAAAATCATGTTCAAATCATACAATTCGCGTGCTGTTTGAACATGGATTTTGAGCTATTGATATCACAAGACTGGCCTTGCTTTTTTAACGTTACGTTGGGCGACGTAACGTTATCGCCCTGAACGTAGCGTTTTAAGGTTCTATGATGACGTCAGATGGTTACTGCGTAACAATGTCATTGTAAACAACATTCTGAACTGGCCTCCATGTTGGTTCGCCGGTCGCATTTGAAAAGTTAATATGGAGGTTATATGGAGCTTTGGGCGTTTTCGTCAAAATTTGCTCTCGGAATCGTAAGTTATACAAGAACAACGTTCACCCATGGTTATTTCATTGCATTAACATTTGCCAGATCCCTCGGAAGATATTTGAACATTCGGCCTGGGGGCCTCATGTTCAAACAGGTTCCTCGGGAGCCGGCGAATGTTAATGCATGAAAAACCATGGTTGATCCCTATATTCATTGATTTTAAATGATGTCAAACAAAATTTGATATGCAAAAACTACTTGTGTACAGATTATTGCAAAGGAAATTCAGCCTGTTTAAGTGCAGTCGTGGAGTCTGTAAAAGGTTCCATGTACTTCATCAATTAAGAAATAGATCAGCTCTAACTGTGATTTGTTGAGTAATAAATCACAGTTTGGAGGTCAGTTGTAAAGTAGATCAAATCACGGGCGCATAGCACGCGTGATTTGTCTACTTAAAACTGACCGACAAACTGTGATTTATCACTCAACAAATCACAAACTAGATCTGATCTATTTCGATTCTAACATGCTGAAAATCGGCAATAATGCTGTTGTTTCCTTCAAAAGGTAGCATTACACTAAATACTGGGAGGTACTGGGTTTTATCACTTTGGGACAGAGCTTTTAGTTGCGTTCTAAATACCAGACTTGCTTCCATTGGATATATATCCCATGTTTTATTTCAATGTGAGAAAATGATAGGTATACGGGACTAAAATGATGCATGTTTTATAAACATATCTGCAAGCTCAAAGATTTTTTTGCTGATTTTATATGGTAACCCCTCCTATAAAAATGTTGGTTTTATTTACTCCGTTCTAGCAGGTAAACAAACATGGTTGACTGTAACTTGAAAATGAGCTGGTCAACATGTGGATTTTTTCTCATTTACTTGTTTGGCTAGGATGGCTCTATAAACAAGTAAGGTTTGAAAAGTTTTGTATGTGTAGTTTTTGTGGGAGCTGGTAAATGGTTACTATTGTCGCCTATGGAAAACATTTAGTGGAAAGCTCCCTATAGCAAAAGTAGACCACTATCCTGTTTTCAGTCATTACATACTATTTTCACACATTTGTAGGTTCTGTCCAGTTCTGTTTCATAAAATGTACCCTCATGACATGTGTTTTGCCATAGATACTGTAAAAATGTGATGGTAATGCTAATTTAGGTCTAACTGTATGTATTTGATGAATTTTTGCCTCTGACCTATGTTCTTGGGAAAGGGGGGGGGGTACTTTGAAGCCATGTAAATCAGTTTTTATTGATCTGTTTGGAAAGGAGACTTGCAGTAATTGTATTTGCACAAACACAACAAAGAATCTACTCCCTCTGGAATATAAGTGTAAGGTTTCATGGCACTAGGACTATGTCTCAAACCAAAGCAAAACTTCAAAATTTTCTCTCCGAACAGCCCGCTGCAATATCCGGATAAGTTTTCTCATCCGTTATAAGTTCTGTTTTATTGTATTCATGTAAAAGGATGTGGACAAATATATTCAGCTATTCCTCATGGCATTAAGGCATTTATAAACATTTTCTTGGCATTTTTGTCCTCAAAATATCCTCAAAATGCCATTTTTACTTTAAATAGGGGGTGTAGGTGTGAAAATAGCCATAAAAGTGAGTATTGTTGCTATTTAGGCATAACTCTATGCATTTTAGGATTGAATTGTTCCAAAGACATTGGAGAAGAACCACTGATGCAAGCCGGTGTCTGGGTTCCATTCCAGAAAGGGATAAACTTTTGCGCTTTTCAAAAACTATGGTTTGTTCGGCTTTCATTGTTGAATCTGAAAGCGATAACTTTTTTGCAAACTTGAAAGATTCTGTGTGACTGAACTTTTATTATGCATGACTAAATTATTACTCATGACCTAAATGTTTATTTGGCAATTCTTTTGATGCAATATAAAGAAAATAAGGGTTTGGTATAGGTAGCATTACACTAAATCCTGGGAGGTACTGGGTTTTATCACTTTGGGACAGTGCTTTTAGTTGCGTTCTAAATACCAGACTTGCTTCCATTGGATATATATCCCATGTTTTATTTCAATGTGAGAAAATATTAAGTATACGGGACTAAACTGATGATGCATGTTTTATAAACATATCTGCAAGCTCAAAGAATTTTTTGCTGATTTTATACGGTCACCCCTCCTTTAAAATTGTTGGTTTTATTTACTCCGTTCTAGCAGGTAAACAAACATGGTTGACTGTAACTTGAAAATGAGCCGGTCAACATGTGGATTTTTTCTAATTAACTTGTTGGGCTAGGATGGCTCTTTAAACAAGTAAGGTTTGAAAAGTTTTGTATGTGTAGTTTTTGTGGGAGCAGGTAAATGGTGACTATTGTCACCTATGGAAAACATTTAGTGGAAAGCTCCCAAAATGTCACAGCTTTTCGCCATTGTTAGTAGAAATTCCGCTAAAATTATCAACTGAAACACGTGCATTTATATCCTTTTCTAACGTTTTCGGTGCGAGAATATGACGTTACACGGTCTAACGTCAAGGAAATCGACTGGTGACGTCATAAATTGGCAGTTTTTTAAAGATGTCACTCGTCACGCTCTTCCTTGCCGTGATTTGTTGTAGAATAAAACACAGTAACTTCCCATTGCCTGTATAGGCGCGCTGCGTTAGAATAGTGGTTATAAAACCATGAAGTGGAAGAATATCATCAGCGCACTGCATCTCAGTCGGTAGTGCACTTGCCTTGTAAGCAAAAGATCGCCGGTTCGCATCACGTGAACACGTCCGTGAAATGAAGACCCCCCTATACCCCACTTTATATAGAAAAAACTGGGTTTACGGGGGTATACATTATTTTTCTTATTCTTGTTCCAAGACATATGTTGTGGGTACTCATTAGAACCGCCTCATTGAGGCGGTTCTAACGAGCACACACAACCTATGTTTGCAGTATTTATAAGGAAAATATCACGGATTTTTATCAGAAAAATGGCCATTTTGGAGATATGAACAAAATGCACTATGTCGCACGGGTGTGTTATCCTAATGGCGTCTTGTCCTGATCGCAGATTTTTCGCTTCATTTCTTAAAGATTTATGTGATTGTTCTTCTCTCGACTTTCACTTTCGGCTAGTTCACATGATCCGGAAAATCAGTATAGTTTCTCATCGTTACTTTCTCGGAAAGAAAAAAAAAATAGATCACAATCCCGGAAATAACAGTAAGAAAAAACGCCGGAAAATTACAATTTACTAGAACAAAAGGATTTAATTGCGCAGCCGGAAAGTTCTTGAACTGTCTTAAAACATCCAATCAGCCTTGCTTAAGTCTGATTTCCGATACGCAACTGACTAGCACTTAAATCCTGCCGTGTCTCATATTACGGAAATTAATTTTCTGCAAGCCAGGGCTATATCTAATTTGCTGTTAAGATATTTGGCGTCTATTTGAAACAACGCGTCTAAAACTGAAATGCTATTGTTTCGGGGGTAAATTTGTAATTCTAACACAGCGCGCCTATATAGGCAATGCAAAATAACTGTGTTTTATTCTGCAACAAATCACAGCTCGGAAGAGCGTGACGTGTGACGTCATTAAAAACTGCAAATTTATGACGTCACTAGTCGATTTGCTTGACGTTAGACGGTGTAACGTCATTTTCTCGCATCGAAAACGTTAGAAAAGGATATAAATGCATGTGTTTCAGTCGATAATTTTAGCAGGATTTCTTCTAACAATGGCGAAAAGTTGTGAGAATTTGAAGGAACAACAGCATTATTGCCGGGTTTCAGCGTATTAGAATCGAAATAGATCAGCTCTAGCTAGTGATTTGTTAGGTAATAAATCACAGTTTGTCGGTCAGTTGTAAGTAGACAAATCACGCGCGCTACGCGCTCGTGATTTGTCTACTTTACAACTGACCTCCAAACTGTGATTTATTACGCAACAAATCACAGCTAGAGCTGATCTATTTCTTAAATAAAAATGAAGCTACAGTAATCGTATTGCGGCCACCACTTTAACAAGTTCGTGAAAAGAATTCTCTTATAAACCCCATTTTTACTGGGAAAATCGAATTTCAAGGGTTGGAATAATTTTAGTTTTTAATTTAAAAACATAAGTTGTGCTTACTCGTTAGAATCGCCTCCATGAATCGGTTCTAACAAGCAACCACATTTTATGTTTGGAACACACATATGGAAAATATACACAGATTTTTTTTAAACTATTTCTACAGGGTTGAACGTCATTAATTGCACACGGGTGTGTTATTATAGGGATCAAACATGGTTTTTCATGCATTAACATTCGCCGGATCCCGAGGAAGCTGTTTGAACATGAGGCCGCTAGACCGAATGTTCAAATATCTTCCGAGGCCTCCGGCAAATGTTAATGCAATGAAATAACCATGGATGATCGTTGTTCTTGCATAACTTACGATTCCGACAGCAAATTTTGACGAAAACGCCCAAAACCTCCATACAAACTTTATATAAACTCTTCAAATGCGACCGGCGAACCAACATGGCGGCCAGTTCAGAATGTTGTTTACAATGATGTTGTTACGCAGTAACCATCTGACGTCATCATAGAACCTTAAAACGCTACGTTCAGGGCGATAACGTTAAGTCGCTCAACGTAAGGTAAACAAAGCAAGGCCCGCCTTGTGATATCAAAAGCTCGAAATCCATGTTCAAACAGCATGCGAATTTCATGATTTGAACATGGTTTTACCGTTTGAGCACGGCTTTTGGTCCATTTGACAATGGCTTCAAACAGCCACGCGCATAGATATTTATCCAAGAACGTATTTTATAATATGACGTCGTGTCTGAGAGTGTGATAACGCCGTGTAATAATTCGATAATCCACTAGTGGGTTAAATATGAGTACCCACAATCTATATTTTGAGCAGAAATAAAAAACATATCACAATTTTTCATCTTAAAGTTTTCGAGTTTTCGGCTGTAAAATGTACAATGTATTTTACAGGCGTGTTTGTGTAATGGGGCCTTCACCGAGGGGCAACCAACCCGCCATCATTGAGGCGCTACTAACGAGTGCCCACAACTTATATTTGCAGATTGTATGCGAAAAATACTACTAATAATAATACAAAATCAGAAAAAATAACCGTTTATGCGAAAAAAAAAAAAAAAAAAAGAAATGCACTTTGTCACACGGGTTTGTTCAGTTTTCACTTATTTCCGTGGATAGCCCGTAGGATAAAGACGACTCTAGCGATCATCAGCGAAGACGCTGACCTCAATGAGGCGGTTCTAACCAGTACCCACAATCTATATTTTGAGCAGATATAAGAAAAATATCAAAATTATTCATCTTAAATTTTTCATTTTTTCGGCGATAAAGTTTGCAATGTATTTTGTTTTGGCTTGTTTTCATAATGCCATGGCTTAAACAACTCGACAGCTAGATACGACTGAAATGCTAAAGCAAATGACAATCAAGAGCTGGACCTCGGTGTGCCCGACCAGAGACAAAGCATCTTGCCACCACCGGTTTATCCGAAAGTCTTTATTTAGCCCCGAACCATCATAGAGTCTGAGACCCGGTTCGCCGGCGTGTAATTATAAATGAAATTTATGTTGTTAGCCATGTGTACATGTTGGAGATATTAGGCTTGTTTCTGCGCACAAATTGGTTCTTTTTTGTCCAGTTATCAGTTAGTGATGAAAATAATTTAGAACTTCGATGACACGAACACCGATGGCTCGTTTACCATGGCTGAGTCGAACTCGCTCTTGAGCCCCTAGGGAAATCCTCTTCACAAGCAATAGTGGGGATAATTAAGAAGATTTTTGTCTTTAATCCTGCAAATGTATGCTGTGTGTACTCATAAGAATCGCCTCGTTGAGGCGATTCTAATGAGTGCACACAGCATACATTTTCATTACAGAACATCGAAAAGATGTTCAAAAGTATCTCGTTATGCCTCCTGGCAGTAACCCTCAGTGGCTCGAACTACCGCTGTGTCGAATAAATTTTCAAGGTCCCAAAGTGGTTCGAGCCTTCGAAGTTCGACTTAACTAAAGGGTTTAAAGTGGGACTGTGTTTGTTCTAAAGGGTTTAATAGGCAAGAAAGTTGTTGCTGCAGATAGTACATTATAAGTATGTTGGGAATGAGCCCGGGTGTCTCCAGAAAGAACGATAACTCTAGGTGTATGATGCCATCAGTAACCTCTCAATGAAATAAAAGACTGCAACTGGGCCTACCCTAATTGAGCTACATGAACTCCATAAAGTCTACTGGTCTAATAAACGCGCGGTTTAATTTTTTATAATGTAGTGCAGAGAAAAGCGCGGGTATAAATAAATCTCACCTGGGTAAAATAATCGTCGACAGCCTCGATAGCTCAGTGGTTTGCGCGCTCGACTTATTATCGAGAGGTTGTGGGTTCGAATCCGGCCACCGGATCCGAGGTGTTCCTTGGGCAAGACTTTTTATGACAGTGCCCCACTCGACCCAGGTGTAAATGGGTAGCAGTGGTGCAAAAGTCACTGTCTCTCTCTCGCGCGCGTGATAACATCCGGGATGAGCGTTGGAGAGTTAGAGCTTTCATCATAATCGAGTGTGTGTTTGTTTGTTTTGTTTGTTTTATTTGAGGTTTAAAGTCCCCGTCAACACTGTAAAGGTAATTTTGGAGACGTTGCTTCCAATTTTGTGGGACTGTTACCCGACATTGAGATGAAATGACATCTCAAGCCCTGTCGCCCTATGAAACCAATAAGGTTTATTAGCATGGACGGTCTGCCTCGCACCGGGGTTCCTGGACAGGCTTAGATCCTCTAAGCCGTTTACAAGTACTAGTGTGCGGGCGGGATTCAGCTCTCCGTGGAAGCATCATGCAGTCCATATATTTCTTCAAGCCCCTATGGGCGGGGACCTAATCGAGTGTGTGTGTGTGTGTGTGTGTGTGTGTGTGTGTGTGTGTGTGTGTGTGTGTAAATTCGGTTTGAACGTCGCTTTCAACAATTTTCAGTCATATCACGACGGTGTCTTGTTGCGACAGTGAGCTCAATGCTCACTTTTATAGTGCTGCCTCAATGAAGTATCATGTCCCAGACACATTACATGATACCACAACCAGTCGCATTATCCGGACACTGGGTCGACCAGTCCTAGCTCTACCCCGTAAATCTGAGTGCCAAGCGAGGAGCAGCTAGTATTATTTTTAACGACTTTGGTATGTCGCGGCCCGGGATCGAACCGGTGACCTCCCGTTTCCCGGAGCGGACACTCTACCAACTGAGCTATCGGGGCCGGTTTACATCACAATCGAACTAAAATAAATTAGTTTAAACTAAAATAATCGTTCCCATTATATAAAACACACACACACACAGACGAACAGAATCTGCAGAGAGGAAGGTTCCTCAGGAGGGCAGTAGAAATCCCGGAGTGGTTATAGTGACAATGAAATCAGCTGACGAAAAGAAAAAAGTCATGTCTGTGAAAAGTAAGCTGAAAGGTCACAAGCAATATTCGAAGGTATACATTGATCATGACAAGTCGAGAACTGATAGATTGATAGAAAGTAATTTTCGAGCGATTCTTACGGCCGTGAAACAAGGAAACACAAATTTGTCGTTGCGGGGCGCTCGAGTGGTCCGCAATGTTCGCGATGGAGAAACAAGATCAGGGAGCGGGCGCGAACGATCGCCTTCTCCATCCTACAGGGACACGAGGCGCAGGGCGGATAGATCCCCAGTGCGCTCTGGGCCGCGAGAAGAGCGTTCTCGTGGCGAAAGATCACGTGATTCACAGGGGTGCTCGGGCAGACGAGGTCAGAACGGGGGTGCCAGATCACAGAACTCACGTCGGTAGATCTTAGCAGGTTTTTGGAATGTGCGGGGTTGGAGGGTTGATAAAGATTCAGACAATTATGTTCTTAGAGCGTCTTGCATTATTAACTCGTCATTAGACATAATCGGTATCGCTGAGACTCACCTGCTAGGGTCTAACTGCATACATGTGCCTGGTTATACTTGGTTTGGGTACAATCGACAGAAGCTACATACACATGCTAGAGCGGGGTCGGGTGGAGTGGGATTTTTGATAAAAAATGACATTATTTCTAAATTCAATGTTACGGTTCTACAAAAGTCGTTTGACGGTATTTTTTGGCTGAAACTATCTCACAAAACCCATGACTTTGTTTTATTACCCTGTGTATGTTATCTACCACCAGAAAACTCCTCGAGGCGAGTAGATGTTAATGAATTTTTTGATAATTTGCTCTCTGATTTGTACAAATTTCAAAATTCTGGCCTGTGTTTCATCTGTGGTGACTTTAACGGAAGATGCGGAGACCTCGAGGACTTTATTGCTGGTGTGGATAACATATGTCGAAGACAAGTAATTGATTTTAAAACTAACTACTACGGGGAAAGATTTATTGAGTTTTTGGTAAACGCCAATATGTGCATGTTGAATGGTAGATACGATTGTAAACTTGATAATTTCACGTCCGTGTCCACCAAGGGTTCTTCGGTCGTGGACTACTGTGTTGTACCACATGAAAATCTCTCCCGGTTCTTAAATTTCAAAGTAAGCAGTACGCTTGATTTGATAAATGATACTCCAGGTTTGTGTCAGACTGCGTCCTCCGGCATACCGGACCATTCCCTCTTGACTTGGAATATAGTTGCTGATGATTTTGATAATTTTAAAGGGCCAGAAACATTGAAGTATGGTGATTCTGAAACCTTTTATGATCGTTTTAAATTAGATAAAATACCAGATGCGTTTTTACTTGATAATGATTCTTGGCAGTTTGTGAATGTAGCAATTGATTCCTTGGAACGGGGCCGGCAGGACCAGCATGACATTGACACAGTTTACTCGAAGTGGTGTGATTATATAAAGGCTAACATGTACAACTCGATTCCTTATAAAAGGCACTACCCATCTCGAAGTGCAAAAAAGCATCGACCGGGAAAACCATGGTGGAACAATAAGTTGACAGATATGTGGGCTAAATTAAGTCAGACCGAAAGCTCATGGCTCAAAAGTTTCTGCCATAGTGAGAAAACTCGCTTGAAATCTGAGTATGTACGACTGCGCAAAGGTTTCGATAGAGAGGTTCAGCGAGCTAAACGATTTCACTGGTACTCGATACAGTCCGAGTTAGAAAACGAGTGTAATATCGATCAGAGCTGTTTTTGGAAATCAATATTTAAAATCGGGGTTAATGCTTCAAAAAGTAATATTATCCCATTTGAGGTAACTTTCCCTGACGGGTCAACCTCGACTGGCACCGATGACGTTCTTAATAAATGGAAATCTGATTTTAGCTCTTTACTAAATGGCAATTTTAAGAATACAGTAAATGAAGAGGTGACAGGCTCATGGCCTCTTAGCGATAGCGATTTGTCTTATTTTGAAGATAATATCTCTATTTTAGAAGTGAAACGTGCCGTCGACGGTGCCAGGCGTGGAAAATCCTGTGGAATAGACCAGATACCTTGTGAGGTGTTAAAAAACGATGCAACTATTGTCTTTTTACATGCACTTTTTAATATATGTTTTAATAAGAATATAGTTCCTACTGTTTGGGGAAAATGTGTCATTAAGCCTATTCCTAAGTCATCAACTTCAGATCCAAGGGATCCGTTGGCGTACAGGGGTATTGCACTGGCTTCGTCAGTTTACAAGCTGTATTGTTCTGTTATTAATGAAAGGTTGACGCAATGGGCTGAAAGTAAGAACATTATAACAGATGAACAGAACGGCTTTCGAAAGAAACGCAGCACAACCGATCACATATCGTCACTTACAAGTATAATTGATACCAGGAAGAAACTAAAAATGTCCACCTTCTGTGCATTTATAGACTTCCGAAAAGCATATGACACCATTAACCGTGAAAAACTATGGCGGCGGTTGTCTGACATAGGTGTTGGCGGGAAGTTGTTTCGTTCAGTCCAGGCGTTATATTCATCTGTTACGTCATGTGTTCGGGTCAATAGTTTACATACAGACTGGTTTGATGTTAAGTGTGGACTGCGTCAGGGGTGCATTTTGTCTCCAATTCTCTTTAACTTATATATTAATGATCTTGCTCTGTACTTGAAGTCTCTGGGAAAAGGCATATCATGCGACGACGATAGGGTTTGCATTTTATTATATGCAGATGATATTGTGCTACTGGCCGAAACAGAACAAGATTTACAAGTTTTGCTAAATGCATTGCATGACTGGTGCTCCTCAAATGATATGTTTATAAATGATTGTAAAAGTAATATAATTCACTTCCGTAGCCCATCGATAGAAAAATCATGTTTTGGTTTTACATGTGGGGATGTTAACCTTAAAACAGTAGATAGGTATGTTTATTTGGGATTGCTGCTCACTGAACACCTGGATTTTGATTTGACTGCTAAGTACGTGGCTCAAAGTGCAAGCCGAGCTTTAGGTCTCCTAATTTCTAAATGTAAATTAGCAGGCGGGTTTCCGTACAATGTTTTTACAAAATTGTATGATTCTGTGGTGTCCCCGGTCATCAATTATGGGGCTTGTATATGGGGGTTTAAGTCTTACTCCTGTATCAATGCGTTGCAGAACAGGGCACAACGTTTCTTCTTGGGTGTGGGAAAGTATACCCCCGTGGCTGCATTACAAGGTGATATGGGCTGGGAACCAAGCACTGTAAAGCAATGGGTCTGCATTGGTCGTTTATGGATAAGAATGGCTAATACCTCCAATAACAGATTAAATAAGCGCATTGCAATGTGGGCTTATAGAAAAGCCTCGTTTCGATGCAGAAACTGGTTTTACACGGTGCGTAAACGCCTCTCGGACTTGCAAATAAATGATGCTTTAAACATATGTCAACCGGTAGATGGCAGTATGGTACATTTTCTGAGAACAGTCTTTATGGGGGAATTCAGAAACAAGTGGTTCGCAAGTGTTCATAATCCCGTAGGACCCTCGGGGCGGGGTGGAAATAAGCTACGTACTTATGCACTGTTTAAGACAACATTTGGGGTTGAAACGTACTGCAAAACCATACTACCGCTCCGTCATCGTTCGGCCTTTGCCAAATTCCGTTTTGGAGTCGCCCCACTCTGCATTGAAACGGGGAGGTTCGAAAATAAGCCATTGAATGAGCGTAAGTGTCCGTTCTGCGATTCTGTGGAGAGTGAGGAACACGTACTTCTGGACTGTGCACTGTATGATGACTTCAGATCCGAACTATTCAATAAGACCTTAGTGATTGAGCCTAATTTCTTTTCACTCCAAAGGGAAAACAAGATAGCTTTTTTATTCTCCAACCAATCCATGATAAGAGCTGCAGCAAAAACCTGTTTTTATATTTTACAACGAAGATCCTTTTATTTGTGTAAATCTTAGCTGTATTTTATAAAACTAGTTTGGTACTTGGTGAATCACATCACGAAAACACGCCTGTATAGTGGGGGGGGGGGGGGGGTGGATCTTATTTTTTTCTGGGATGTGGATTGTGGGTGCTCGTTGGGGCCCCTTCGATGAGGCGGTTCTGACGAGTGCCCGCGGTCTGTGTTTTGAGCAGGAGTGGGGGAGGGGGTATTTCGATTTTTCGGAGGTGGGGTTTGCGGCGTGTATGTATAGGCGTGTTTTCATAACGAATTTTAGCTTCGTTTAAAGTTTGAAAGGTTCATATATATTTTTTATTATTATTATTTAGTCTTGTACTACGCCAAGTACAAATATTGTTGGTTTGGGCCGGGTTCACTCGTGGGTATGACCTTTTCCAATCACGAGGGGACGCGGCTCGGGGCAATGGTATCAATCCGAATAAATGTTGCATGTCTTCTTACATCTTTTCTTTTAGGCTCTTCATCATCCTTATAGATCGACCGCAGGATGGACGTGTCAGCGGACGTCTCAGCCGGGCGAGGATATGCTGTATAGACACTGGGTCTGCAGCATGTCCTCTGCCCTTGGCGACGCCGTCTATAGTTGGTGATGCGTGTATCGTGTGGTCGAACGAAGAGTGATTAATGTAATTAATCTGACAATCTTAATATATATGTTGTATACATGATTTTAGCATGTATTGTATAGTAAATGCTGTGATAGTCTCTTATAATTCTTTTAAGAATGGCATGGTTAATCTTTTAAATAGTAACTTTGTTTAGTTGTACATAATGTAAATGTATGTTAACCATGATGAGACTCTAATAAACTAATAAACTAAACTACAATATACAGACGGTGAAGTGCATTGTAGCGAGACCGAGTAATGAAAACCCCAATGAACCCAACGTTATATAGAGAAAACTGGGATTTACAGGGATTACATTATTTTATTTGCCCGAAAACATACATTTTTGGGCAGTCAGTATGACCACCTCAATTAGGCGGTTCCAATAATCACCCGCAATCTATCTTAGGACCTTCAGTTGATTTTCATTAGCATCCATATGTTTGGCATCACGTGAACAAGTCCGTGAAATGAAGACCCCCCTTAACCCAACTTTATATAGAGAAAACTGGGGTTTACGGGGGTATTCATTATTTTTCTTATTTCTTCTCCAAGACATAGGTAGTGGGTACTCGTTAGAACCGCCTCAATGAGGCGGTTCTAACGAGCACCCACATCCTATGTTTAGAGCATTTATAAGAAAAATATGAAGGATTTTCATCAGAAAAGTAGCCAGTTTGGAGATGTGAAAAATGCACTATGTCGTACGGGTGAGTTAACGTAATGGACTAGAAACCATTTCGAAAGCATGCCTATCCAATATACTGGAAATGTTGCCACCGAAGAAATGAAACATTTCAGATAAAAAAAAAGTCCCATCACGAAAACACACCTATATGATTTTGACTCCCTTGAGTAAACCGCTTAGAGGATCTAAGCCTGTCCAGGAACCGCGGTGCGAGGCGGACCGTCCATGCTAATAAACCCTATTGGTTTCATTAGGCGACAGGGCTTGAGATGTCATTTCATCTCAATGTCGGGTAAAAGTCCCACAAAATTGGAAGTAACGTCTCCAAAATGACCTTTATAGTGTTGACGGGGACGTTAAACATCAAATCAAACAAACAAAAAGACTCCCTTGAATCCCACATTTTATATAGTGAAACTGGGTTTTGCTGGGGTAAACCTTATTTTTCTTATTTCGGATCTAAAATATAGATTGTGGGTACTCGTTAGAACCGCCTCATCGAACCGCCTCAGTCAGGCGGTTCTAACGAGTACCCACAATCTATATTTTGTGCAGAAATAAGAAAAATATCACAATTTTTCTTATTAATTTTTTTTTCGGCGATAAAGGTTACAATATATTTGTATAAGCATGTTTTCATAATGGGTATTTTTCATATTTCTGCTCAAAACATAAATTGTGGATACGCATGAGAACCGTCTCGGTGAGGCGGATCGCCAGGAGATCATCGTAAAACGCTTCATGTTATAGATATGAAAGACGTAATTTAAGAACATGGGACGTACAGTAAAACTCCTATATTAAGACCACCTTTGGGTCTTGTTCAAAAGTGGTCTTATAGACCACCTTTGAACAGTCCCAAAGGTGGTCCTTGACCAGAGGACACTGGGGGCAGAAAACACAAAGACAGATTAAGTGCACCCTTCAAAATAAGCTTTTCAAAGCAGAATTAGTCTTAATTTTAGGTGGTCTTAATAGCGGAATTTTATGGTATAACGTTCTACGTGTCTAAATAACGACTGTTGAAAATGTTGAATGTTTAAAACAAATGAAAAAAGAGAACGAACAGTAGCCATCAGGAAAACACGCCTATATAATTTTGACCTACTTGAACCCCACTTTTATATTGTAAAACTGGGGTTTACACGGGTAAACCTTATTTTACTTATTTCTGCTCTGGAGCATCGAGGCGGTTCTAGCGAGTACCCACAATCTACATTTTGGAGCAGAACTAAGAAAAATATCACAATTTTTCTTATTGAAATGTTCGTTTTTCCGGTGGTAAAGTTTGCAATGCACTTATATAGGTGAGTTTTCGTAATAATTGTCTGTCAGCTACACGCATATATTTTAGATACAATGTCAATCATTAAGCAAACACGCCTATACAAATACATTGCCACCTTTATCGCCGAAAAATGAAAATTTTATGATGAAAAATTGTGATATTTTTCTTATTTCTGCTCAAAATATAGATTGTGGACACTCGTTGGAACCGCCTCATCGAGGCGGTTCTAACGAGTACCCACAATCTATATGAGGCGGTTCTAACGAGTACCCACAATCTTTATTTTAGAGCAGAAATAAGAAAAATAAGGTATAACCCCCGGAAACCCCAGTTTTACTATATAAAAGTGGGATTCAAGAGGGTAAAAATTATATAGGCGTGTTTTCGTGATGTCTTAATCCTTTGTTCAATTCTTATGTGGTATAAGATTACAGTCTTATCATATACCGGCCCCGATAGCTCAGTTGGTAGAGTGTCCGCTCCGGGGAACGGGAGGTCTCGGGTTCGATCCCGGGCCGCGACATACCAAAGTCGTTAAAAATGGTACTAGCTGCTCTTCGTTTGGCACTCAGATTTACGGGGTAGAGCTAGGACTGGTCGATCCAGTGTCAGGATGATGTTACTGGGTGTGGTATCATGTAATGTGTCTGGGACATGATACTTCAGTGAGGCAGCACTATAAACGTGAGCATTGAGTTCCCTGTCGCAACCAGACACCGTCGTGCTATGACTGAAAAATTGTTGAAAGCGACGTTAAACCCGAATTCACACACACACACAGTCTTATCATAACGCTAACTGTTTTCAGGAAAAAAGGACTGTGAAATTGTTGATGTTACCGAGCCAGACATTGATGGTATGTATGCGTTTTTTGTTTGTTTGATTTAAGGTTTAATGTCCCCGTCAACACTGTATAGGTCATTTTAGAGTTTGTGGGACTTTAACCCGACACTGAGATGAAATGACATCTCAAGCCCTGTCGCCCAAGGAAACAAATAGGGTTTATAAGCGTGGACTTGCACCGCTTTGCCTTGGCAGGCTTAGATCCTCAAAGCGGTTTACCAGTACTTGTATACGTTCGGTTTCAGCTTTGCCAGGAAGCATTATGCAGCCTATCTATTTCTTCAAGACCCGATGGGCGGGGACCGGTATGTGTCCGTTAGAACCATTGAAAGGGCTCTAGCGAATATCACGCCTTGCTAATTTAAACTATGCATAAGCTTGAGAACCGAGATTTCCCTGTGTATCAGACGGGGCGGGGTGGTAAACGGGTTTTCTTTACATGGAATTGTTAATGTAGTGTAACGTTATTTACATAAGCTCATTTACATGTATTAAACGGTGCATATCATTTCTGAGTTCTGCCTATATTATGATCGAATATCTTACGGGTGCTAAGTTCGTATAAAACGGAAGTGAAAGTATTGATCAGGAATCGATATAATTCACCCACACCACCCATCAGAGACACCAAAGGGAAAGAAACACAAACAGGAAACAACCAGATCCCAGTGGAAATATCGACAGCGGAAAGCCTAAATGACAGTTTCTTTCCCACAAAATGGCCAATAAACCGCGACAGAAGAACCCCTTGGAATGGTCAGTGAAGAGAATTTCATTGGGGGTCTCCTCGCCCTTGATTCCGTCGCGGTTTAGACAAATAATTTGTTCAGTCCGGAGGAATGCTTCCTAACTCATTAGTGCAACGTCTCCGAGAACACACAAAAAATCAAACAAACTTCAGAGATGAAACAAACGGTGAGGACTCGACAGCAACAAACCATTGAAATGCTTAAGCAAAGGAAAACCAACAGTTATCCATCGATCGGCCCAGCTAGAGACAGAGCAACATTACATACGTAAGCCTTTGCGCTGGAACCGTCATAGAATCTGAGGCCTGACCAACCGACTTGCAATTAAAGAGGGCAGCAAAGTTATCAACCGTGATGGGGTTTACTACCATGCATGCAGTCTGTCGTATAATATGTATGTACCCGATCTTAAAAAAATCATATGAAATGATCGTCTTTGCAATATCATCCATTTATCAACTTAACAGAGGAAGACAAATACTGCAACACTGCGGACATGGCACGGGGTAATCTGTATCAAGGCGACCAGAGAAGGCTCAGAATAGCTTCTACCACTGTACAGTCAGATCGTTTTGTCACGTTGTTCAATGTCGTCTAACATGGTCAAATAGGCTACTCGATAAATAGAGGTTTGACTAAAATCATGTGCACAATAGAGGTTTTCAAAATCTGAAGTTGGAAGGACGAAAGAAATCCGAATGCTCATAAAGGATGTAATACAAAAACGCTTGGAGAATCAGTGATGGTTATTTGCATGTCTTGTTTTAAACCTTAAGCCACCTTTTACATCTGATCGAAAATCAATGCGCATCGGATTTACAGCGCATGATTCTTACGCATAGGCTTAGCTTCCAACTAGTAGATCGTGGAACTCGATTTTCAATCTGTCAAATATTGTGCGAGAGAGATTAAACCAACTCCTCCTTACTTGTGTATCGGCAAACAGACATGTGTCAATAAAATTGACAAGGTGTTAATTCATTTGTCTGGAAAAAGAACATAGTTGTCATTTTCAAACTTCCATGCAAAATGCTTTTTCTAAATTTCTTCTTATCGTATATCTTTCCAGGAAGAATATTTTGATTGAAAAATTGTTTTTCTATTTGCTTATGAAAACGGATATGCGCTATAGTCTATATGAGTATATGACATTATAGAAAGATTTTATTGTACAGTAAACGCTAAAGAAGGTAAAAACGACAAAAGTATTTATGCTGTGTGAAGAAGCCGTTAACATTCTGATTTAATAAGGGAATTAAACTGGATAAATGTATTAAACTACAGTGAGACATCGATGGTTCGAAGGGCTCTTTCGGTCTTGTTATTGAGCGCCTAGGAGGGCGAGGAAACAAATACGTATAGGTAGTTTTGGGCGTTTTTTTTTTTCTTCCGGTTCTTATTTTATCCTGAAAAGGTATGCTGTGTGCACTCAATAGAATCGCCTCATCGAGGCGATTCTAATGAGTACACACAACACACCTTCATATTATAGAATATTAAATGTATATTATTCTGATCTGGCGCTATCCCAGTCCCGAAAAAAATCCATAGTCCAACAGGTGTTCGAGTTTTCGAAGTTAGACTGTACATTTTAAATCAAATTGTGATATTTAGTTTTAATTTTCAGGAAACACTAATAATCAGTCAAGAGAGTGAGAAATGCGTAAAATCATGATTGTGACCGAGAGGTAATTTTATAATGGAAATACATACTTTTGTACGGGCCTTTGCTGTTATGGTACTGCTACTAGTAAAAGACTGTCCGAATCTAGAAGCCAGAAATGTTGAAGACAAGAAGATTCGACTCGACGGGGACATAATATTTGGCGGTCTCTTCCCGATGCATGAGAAAGGTACGAATGGGGAAAACTGCGGAATGGTTAAGAAAGAAAAAGGTATTCAGCGTCTAGAAGCCATGCTTTTCGCTATAGACAGAATAAACAACGATACCCAAATATTACCTGGATTAACAATCGGAGTGCACATTTTGGATACCTGTAGTTTTGACACGTACGCGTTGGAACAGTGTATGGATTTCATCAAGGCACAGTTAACAACAATAGACCTTGCGGATTATAAATGTGAGGATGGAAAAACACCCAAATATATGCGTCTTAAACCTGTGGTCGGAGTAATAGGTGCAGCCTCAAGCCCAGTCTCCATCATGGTGGCCAACATATTAAGACTCTTCAAGGTAAGTTCTATTTTGGAGTTACGAAAACACACCTATGCTTTATGTAACATATACCTGGCAGATCTTTTAAGATCTTATTTTATATGATGTTTATTTATTTGAGAGGCTTTAAGGAGGGGTCATTGGACAAGTGTCTAATCCGTATTTATTAAAACTCATTGAGAATACACGTACCATCTTCCTGTCCGCACATTACATGTACAATAACACATCCGTGTGATGCACATATAGTGCATTGTTTCATCTCTCCAAATGATTACCTTTCCGATGAAAATCTGTGATATTTTTTCTTATTTCTGCTTCGAACAGAGATTATGGATGCTCGTTAGAACCGCCTCAACGAGGCGGGTTGAGGCGGTTCTAACGAGAACCCATAATCTATGCCTAAGAGCGGAAATAAACTAATTAATAAATACCCCTGTAAAACCCAGTTTTCTCTATATGAAGTAGGGTTTAGAAGGATGTTCATTTCAATGACTTGTTAACATGACGTGTAGCTGTTAGAACCGCCTCGATGATGCGGTTCTAACGAGAACCCATAATCTATGTCTTAGAGAGGTAATAAGCGAAATAATAGATACCTCTGAAAACCCCAGTTTTCACTATATGAAGTGGGGGTTTGAAGGATATTCATTTCACGGACTTATCAACATAATGTGTAGAAGCTTCATGTCAACGATGATCCACATTACGCCGACAAGTTCGTGTTAGGAACACCCCTCTAAACCCGATTTTATATGGGGTTTACAGGAATGAACATTAATTGTCGTATTTCTGCTCCAAGACATAGATTGTAGTACTTGTCAAAACCGTCTCAATGAGGTGGTTCTATTGACCATCCAAAACATATGATTAGTTTTGTTTGTTTTATTTGAGGTTTAACGTCCCCGTCAACACTATTTAGGTCATTTTGGAGACGTCGCTTCCAATTTTGTGGGACTTTTATCCGTCATTGAGATGAAATGACATCTCAATCCCTGCCGCCCAATGAAACCAATAGGGTTTATAAGCATGAACGGGCCGACTCGCAGCAATTTTCCTGGGCAGGCTTAGACGTTCTGAGATGATTACCAGTACTCATGTGCGGTCGGTATCAGCTCTGCGTGGAAGCATCGTGTAGCCCAATCTATTTCTCCAAGCCCCGATTGGCGGGGGCGGGAAACATATGATTAGAGTAGACATTACGAAAACACGCCTAAATAAATACATTGTAAACTAAACCGCCAAAAAAATGAACATTTTAAGATGAAAAAAAAAAAATGTTATTTTTCTTATTTCTGCTCAAAATATAGATTGTTGGTACTAATTAGAACCGCCTCATTGAGGCGGTTCTAACGTGTATCTACATTCTATATTTTGAGCAGAAATTAATAAAGCGGTTCTAACGCGTTGAGGCGGTTCTAACGAGTATCTACATTCTATATTTTGAGCAGAAATTAATAAGGCGGTTCTAACGCGTTGAGGCGGTTCTAACGAGTATCTACATTCTATATTTTGAGCAGAAATTAATAAGGCGGTTCTAACGAGAACCTACAATCTATATATTTGAGCAGATATAAGAAAATAAGGATTACCTCTGTAGACCCCAGTTTTACTTTGTAAAAGTGGTGTTCAAAGGGGTCAAAATTATATAGGCGTGTTTTCTTGAGGGATCTGAGTATAAATGAAACAAAAAAGTATCACAACAATTTATCAGAAAAAATGACCGGTTTTTAGGTATGAAAGAAGGCACTATATCACACGGAATTGGTTTCGTGATGTATTACGATCATCGAAGACTCAGATCAGACTGCGCGGATGCGCTGGGCACACATACTCGAATACCCTTTTCGTTTGACGCGGTCATGTTTTTCTTTTACCATAGAAATTTGGTGCTCGTTAGAACCGCATTGACAAGGCGGTTCTAACGAGGACGCAAAATCTATGTTTTGTGCGAAATTTCGAAAGATGCCAATAGAACTGTGGTTTATAATGGTACCCAATAAACAGACTTGTTATCTTGACGACTTCAAGAGTTTTTTGTTTTTATTTCTGCTTGAGTTGTGTAACATGCATTAACGTTTCAAGTAAGCAGTTTTGTATTTGTACCTGGTGTGTGTCTGAATGAAATCATAAGTAATAACAGCTTCAGATGGAATACAAAATGAAAAAAAAAAAAAGCGAGACGTGTTGCCCATTTTGCCATCACGAAAACACGCCTATATAATTTTGACCCCCTTGAACCCCACTTTTATATAGTAAAACTGGGGTTTCCAGGGGTATACCTTATTTTTCTTATTTCTGCTCCAAATATAGATTGAGGGCACTCGTTAGAACCGCCTCATCGATTTTTCTTATTTCTGCTCTAAAATACGGATTGATGAGGCGGTTCTAACGAGTGCCCACAATCTATATTTGGAGCAGAAATAAGAGAAATATAACAATTTTTAACATAAAAATTTCATTTTTTTCGCCGATAAAGGTGGCAATGTATTTGTATAGGCGTGTTTGCGTAATGCTGAGTAAAACAATTCATGGTCACAAACCCTCAATATACAATAACAGTTGGTATCAAGAGCTCATCACACGCATAAGCTCCTTAAAAAAGTTGGTGATACCTGTTGCTTTAATCGCTTCAGTTGTTTTCTGCATACTTTCCTAATAGCATCACGAAAACACGTCTATATAATTTTGACCCCCTTGAACCCCATTTTTATATAGTAAAACTGGGGTTTCCGGGGGTATACCTAATTTTTCTTATTTCTGCTCTAAAATATAGATTGTGGGTACTCGTGTGTGTGTGAATTCGGGTTTAACGTCGCTTTGTGGGTACTCGTTAGAACCGCCTCGATGATGAGGCGGTTCTAACGAGTGCCCACAATCTATATTTTGAGCAGAAATAAGAAAAATATCACAATTTTTCATCTTAAAATTTTCATTTTTTTTGGCGATAAAGGTGGCAATGTAATTGTATAGGCGTGTTTACGTAATGGGCAAGATAATTATACATGTATCGTAATGATCCTAAGTATTGGGACAGATAGACCTAAGGAAACAGTACTCACCCAGATTGGACTGTCCAGTCTGATCAGAGTCTACACTGTTTGCGAGTCCTTCTGCACCTCTTTGCACACCTTGCTGGATCATGAAAAAAAAGTTAAACTTTCAGGAGGTCCTCAAGGGGAGTTTTACGGTATATATGGACCGCGCCGAGAGGCAAGCGGTGCGGTGCGCCTTACGAAGACTTAGATTATACTGCATACTGTGATCAGTCTTCGGTATGCGCCAAATGCTTGGTTATAAACCATTTTTTCTTCATATTGTACATACAGGGGAAAGGGTAGTATGTAGACCACGTTTGTTTTGTTTGATTTGAGGTTTAACGTCTCCGCCAACACTGTATAGGCCATATTGGAGAAGTTGCTTACCCAATATTGAGATGAAATGACATCCCAAGCCCTGTCGCCCAATGAAACCAATAGGGTCTATAAGCATGGATGGTTTCAGCTCTGCGTGGAGGCATCATGCAGCCCATCTTTTTCTTCAAGCCCCGATGGCCGGGTACCGTTCTTGGGCTTTAGGCGCAAATGGAAGATAGAGAAAATAATGCTCATTGTCACCAATGACCACTGGCAATTTCGAACGGTTTGAAATTAAACAGTACCGGTCGTTCCGTTCGTTAGTTCATCGAAAAATTAGCTGAAAAGACAAGGTTCATGGCGATATGTGACAGAAAGCGAAGCAAAAGTAAAACACAACCAAATTTAGAGCAATGGATACAGTTTTATGGATTCAAATTGGTTAAGAAAGCTTAAGTTAAATGAAATAAAACGGGTGAAAGCTAAAAAAAAACAAAAAAAAAAAAAAAAAAAAAAAAAAACAGTTCCCTCCGCTGGTGATTGATGAGAACGTGACAATTTCTGGCACACGTACGCTTGTGCCGAATCACGAGTTGCTGCTTAGCTTAATTCCATGCGAGAAAAACATGTTTCCTGCAAGTGACAGACAGAGGCCGAATATTGTTGCAAAGTGGACATATTTAACTTGTATAATTCATAATAAGCAGGTGAAAACTGCATTTGCGAAATCGATACAATGGACATAATTAGGTAACCCTCCCCCCCCTCAACAAAAAAAAAAAAAATAAATAAATAAATAAATAAATAAATAAATAAAAATAAAATAAATAAAAAATGACCCGAAGTTTTCCCCCTTTTCCTCTAACATAGAACCATATTTTTATCTAATAAAGTGATTCAAGCTCCTATGTATAAAACTTAGAGTTCAGAACTGTTTTTCTTGCACACCAGACAAGGAAATCCGCGATTTTACCCTGGGATAGAAATTTATGTTCTGACCCTAGTGTTCCGACCCCAAATCGAAAATAATCGCGTGTTTGATAAATGCTCTGGTTGATTACGACCGTGTGCGCGCCGTCGTTAAGGCTGACGTCATGCACGATCCGTGACGTCACTTTACATTCCTGCAGTGTCAACACAATATGGCGGACGTTGGTAACAGAAGTGACTGCAGCATTGAAATTCCGCGCTAAGAAATGGAAGGTATGCAAGAAAAAGAATCCAATATGGGTGTGAGGGGCGGATAGAAAAATCCGTCCCTCGGGATCACTGTCCGGCATCACTCGGCAAGCCTCGTGATGCCGGACAGAGACCCTTGGGACAGATTTTTCCATCCACCCCTCACGCCCATATAAGATTCTTATAGTATCAGTTCACAGGTAGTATGCACAATGTCTGCCAATCATAAAAGATCAAAGGTTTAATCGATTAGGCTGGCGAAATATGAAATAAACACAATGGAAAATTATAAAGATTCCTGGTGATTTTGTTTGTTTGATTTGATGTTTAACGTCCCCGACAACAATGTAAAGGTCATTTTTGAAACGTTGCTTCCAATTTTGTGGGACTTTTACCAAACACTGAGATGAAATGACATCTCAAGCCGTGTCGCCCTATGAGACCAATAGGGTTTATAAGCATGGACGGTCAGACTCGCACCGCTTTACCTGGGGATGCTTAGATCCTAAAAGTGGGTTACCAGTACTCGTGTGCGGTCGGATTGCAGCTCTGCGTGGAAGCATCGTGCATCCAATCTATTTCTTCATGCCCCGATGGGCGGGGCCGTGATTCCTGGTGAAATTTCAAGAAAACTGTAAAATAATAAAATACTAATTGTACAACAAGAGGCTGTATACAATTACTGTATTTTTTGAAAACTTAAATGATTTCCATGTGATTTGTCTCGCATCTTTGCTTGAATCGTGAATTGTGGACACGCTGGAGCGGCCTTGCCGAGGCTATTCTGGCTGGCGATTATGATGACCTTAGCGGAGATGTGAACTATGCATACCCGCTTTGACCCCACAGTGTTGTGTATAAAGTGGGGTCTATATGGGTCGCCAGTGCACAAGCGTTAGAACGTGCTCATAATATTATATATAATAACAGATTCCACCAACATATTCTCTGTTTCTCTGTCGCATAGTGAAAATTATTATACAGAGTTCTCGCCCAGTCCCAGCATTACCAGCATCTATCTCTCTTGCGTTATTAGTTTGATGTTCCATTTCTCCATCAGATAATATTTGCTTTTTGCTACAATGTATCATACTTGTATATGTTTGTCTATCCACGGGGAACAACTTTTTTATTTGGTCGACCTCTCCAATCTGGGTCCATATTCGTATCCTCTAAACTTCATCTAGCATTGTCTGATAACATAACATGATTCCGATTGAAATTTACAGGATACGGATTGGACTTTATTATAGTCGTAAAATGAAAGTAAAAGGTATCAAACATTTAAATTTTTTCGACATGCTGATAATTATGTCCTTACTTTTAATAGCAGGAATAGAACGTAATCCAGGACCCGAGTCCCAAGACTCTGTTAATTCTAACCCGGGATTAACAGATGGTGATAAAATTATCGAAGATAAATTTTTAATAGTACATTATAATGTTTAGAGTATAGCAAACAAAATTGATATTATTGAAACAGAGCTTCGTAACTTTGACGTTATATGCATTACCGAAACGTGACTTGACGCTCGAACGTCAGACAATGAAATACACCTTGATAACTTTAAGTTATTTCGACGTGATAGACCAGGTGATCACCACGGTGGCATCTGCGATTATGTTCGCAATAACTTATTTTCTAAACGAAGAAATGATCTGGAGTTACAAAATATCGAGTGTATTTGGGTCGAAGTCTCTATTCGCAATAAAAAAAAAACAACAACATTTAATTGGAACTTTCTATAGGCCTCCAAATTCTATGAACGCAACTTGGACTGCAATTGAGGATTCCGTCGGTCTAGCATTTGACACGGATATTCAAAATATTCTGCTTACAGGTGATTGTAACCTTGATACCCTAAAAGAGAATTCCAACAGGAAGATTAGAGATTTGTGTCTGCAATTTAATTTTGAACAACTAATAGATGAACCTTCTCATTATACAGAACATTCTTCATCAATTATTGATCTGATTTTCACTGTAAATAAGAATAATATTGTCTTAAGTGGTGTAGGGGAACCATTCCTCGAACAGAATATTAGATACCACTGCCCTGTATATTGTGTTCTTAATTTCACGAGAACAAAAAACCCTTCTTACAAGCGAAAAATTTACTTATTTGACAGGGACAACTATCAGTCCTTTTCGAATGACCTGGCAAACACTGATTGGGACGCATTAATAAGTAATAATATTGATACATATGCAGAAAATGTAACGGAAAAGATTACTTCTTTATCAGACAAGCATATTCCAAACAAAATAATTACGATTCGAAAAATGATCCCCCTTGGCTTACAACTAATATAAAGAAACTTTTCCGGAAAAAGAAAAGATTATATGATAAATATAAAAAATCAAATAACTCCAATAACTGGGAGACATATAAAAGCTTTCGAAACCATGTCACCACAGAAATTCGCAAATCAAAACAGTTTCAATTTGATAAATTATCTGAACGATTAACATGCTCTGAAATTGGCCCGAAAGATTGGTGGAAAACATTAAAACAATTTATTAAACCGGAACAGGTAAATACCATACCACCTTTGAATAAGGACGGTACCATTTATTCAGACGATAATGCCAAAGCTAATGCTCTAAACGATTATTTTGCAGATCAGACACGTCTTGATGATAGTACGGCATCTCTTCCGCAAACAATGAACATACCTAATTATAACTTAGACTCTCTTTCTATTACCACTGAAGAGGTTGAATCAACCTTAAAATCACTCCCTCTCGGTAAAGCAGCCGGCCCAGACTTGATTAATAACCGTCTCCTCAAGGAACTTTCACAGCCTCTTTCGCGTCCTCTTCGTGATTTGTTCAACTTTTTAATACGTCATGGTAAAATGCCACAACTTTGGAAACAAGCCAATGTTTCGCCAATATACAAGAAAAACGACCCATCTGAAATTTCAAACTACAGGCCTATTTCTCTCCTTAGTACAGTCGGTAAGGTGCTAGTGAAAATTGTACATAAACACTTATACAACTTTCTTCATGAACATAATACAATCTCAACTTTGCAATCAGGCTTTGTTCCTGGCGATTCGACTGTAAACCAATTAGTTGATTTATATAACACCTTCTGTAAAGCTCTCGATGACGGTAAAAAAGTTCGTTCAGTATTTTGCGCTATTAACAAAGCTTTTGATAGGGTATGACATAGGGGTCTGCTTTTCAAACTCAAATCTGCAGGAATAACTGGAAATCTGTTATCTTGGTTTGCTGACTACCTAAATGATAGACAACAATGCGTTGTGATACCAGGTGCCAGTTCGCCATGGACTCCAATTAACGCCGGTGTCCCTCAAGGCTCGATTCTTGGACCCTTGTTGTTTATCTTATATATTAACGACATTGTTGAAGATATCAATTCGTCTTTAAGATTGTTTGCAGATGATACAAGTCTGTATATAATAGTGGACGACCCCATCCAAGCAGCTGAACAATTAAATTCAGACCTAGAAAAAGTAAATCGTTGGGCAAAACGGTGGTTAGTTACGTTTAATCCAGGAAAATCAGAATCTATGCTATTCTCAAGAAAACACATCAAACCTTATCACCCACCTGTTTCAATGGACCAGAAGCAAATAACTGAAGTAACTACACACAAGCTCTTAGGTGTTATTTTTTCAGATGATTGTACTTGGCAAGATCATCTTGAACATATAAAGACAAAAGCATGGAATCGTGTAAATGTTATGCGGAAACTAAAATTTCAGTTAGATTGGAAATCTCTCCAGTCGATTTATTATTCATTTATACGCCCCCTTTTAGAATATGCCGACGTTGTATGGAATAACTGTGCACAATACGAAGCGAATGAGTTAGAAAAAAAATCAAAACGAAGCTGCACGAATAGTTTCTGGTGCAACGAAACTGGTATCAATTAATTCTCTTTTGTTAGAAACAGGCTGGGAAACACTGGCGTCCAGGAGGCAAAAGCACAAACTCACTTTATTCTATAAAATGCATAATGACATTACTCCTGAATATCTTAGTTCACTTGTTCCACCCACTGTTGGTAGTACATCGTCATATCCATTACGAAATGCTAATGATCTTCATACTCTACATACAAGATCACAACAATTCCTGATCTTTGTTTTACTTCTACTTTACCATAAGTCTTTCTTGTCATAAGCTGTCCGAGAATGGAATGAACTCCCTGAGGAAACCCGCAACTCGCCCAGTCTGAATATATTTAAAACTAGGCTAAACACGAATGTTACTATACCACCTCGATACTATTTCACAGGTAAAAGACGCGGTCAGATCTTTCATTCTAGGCTAAGAACTAAATGTAGTTCTTTACGTCAACACTTGTTCTCTAAGAACATTGTAGATTGCCCTCGGTGTGTTTGTGGATCCGTAGAGGACACGCACCACTATCTCTTAGCATGTGAACAGTATACTGAACTTAGGCGTGAACTGTTCAGCCGTGTGTCAGCAATCTGCAATCCGAATTTAAATATCCTGCTTAATGGGTATCCTTCTCTCTCACTCGATCAAAACAACACCATCGTCCTCGCTGTACATGACTGTATACTGAAGTCAAAACGTTTTCAATAAATTGATAACCTTGTTTTGAAACCATGAACGATAAATGCTTTTCTTGTACCTTTCTGTTTTCTCATTAAAGAGTATGAGATAAAGACCAAGATCAAATTCAGTATAGTAGTTTATTTCCACCCTTCCCCCGTGGAGCCTGATACACATATACATGTATATGTATATTGACAATTTTTATCATGCTGTTTTCAGCTATTAAGTTTAGACCTTAAAGTTGTTACAAATAGTATTAAATCACAATACACTTTTCATAATATTCTGATTATGACTCAGATCACTAGTAAGTTGCACTGATGTACACTTGTATGGGATACAGATTCAATAAAAGTCTAATGACTTTCTTCTGGATCCCGTTTGTATGTACTGTTTCTATATGTACTCTCATGAGTTGTATTGTTTAAAGTATACAAATGAAATAAAAGTTTAAACTAACAAGAGGCAGTTAATTGCAACCGAGGGTAAGTTGTTCAAATCTAACGATGTCGTTAGTTACCGCATCGTTAAAACTTTGATAATTTAATATGGCAAATATGCTAGTATTTTTGCTGAAAATATGTGAGCAGCTTTTGCATTTGCAAAAGCTGCTCACATTTTTTTCAGCAAAAGTACCGAAATGCTAGATATTGGACTTGCTAGAACAGTTTACAATATGACCACCAACGAGCTCATTAAGCTAACGATGTTTTGAAAAAAAACTGACCACAAGTTGCTACGATGGCATCACGAAAACACACCTACATAATTTTGACCCCCTTGAACCCCACTTATTATAGTAAAACTGGGGTTTACATGGGTAAACCTTATTTTTCTTATTTCTGCTCAAAATAAAGATGGGTGGTAATAGTTAGAATCGCCTAGAAAAAATATCACAAATTTTCATCTTTAAATGTTCGTGTTTTTTTTTTTCGGCAGTTAAGTTTACAATGCATTTGAATAGGTGTGTTTCGTAATCATAATGGTGTTTCCATGCCAGACAATAGTACTCATCACGTAAACAAACAGTTCTGTGCAAAAAAGAGAAAATTGGGAGTTTTTGAATTGAATCCATTACTGTTCTTGTACTCAAAAGCATACAACACCAACAATTCATGTTTGTTGCAAACATTAGTATTTTGAACCATTAAAGGTAATTCGTTCACACACATGGGACAAGAATATATGGGCCCCGTCAAGCGATTTTGGTACTTATCGCCTATACGAGCAGCGAAGGTTCAGGCGAGCCTGCGCATCCGCGCAGTCTCGCCAGAACCTTCGCTGCTCGCTCATACAAGCAGTGAATCAAGAGGAACCTTCAGACAGAAAGCCATATCCTTGGCCTCTCTGAATGGGTGGGCATGCGCAGTTAAAATTTGTCATGACGGAATGCTCGAAGACACAAATCTCTTGGCGGGGTTCATATGATATTTTGTATTTCTTCATCACAAGCCGAAGTCTCACCATAGGATTTACTGCCCATTTTGATTTAGCTGCAACACTCTCTTCAGTAATCTAAAAAAAAAAAAAAAACTGATTTCCTAATTGTCAGATCAAAAGATTTCGATTCCCCTCTATGTCTTTGATAGCAAATATGCTCCCATTACGTGAACAAATCCGTGAAATGAAGACCACACTAAACCCCACTTTATATAGAGAAACTGGGGTTTACGGGGGTATTCATAATTTTTCTTATTTCTGCTATAAGGCATAGGTTGTTGGTACTCGTTAGAACCCCCTCAATGAGGCGGTTCTAACGAGCACACACAACCTACGTTATGAGCATTTAAAAGAAAAATATCCAGGATTTTCATCAGAAAAGTAGCCATTTTAGAGATGTGAAAAATTTCGCACGGATGAGTTATCGTAATGCAGAAAGGGTCATCCCCTGGAAGCAAGGAATACACCACAGAACTGGAAAATATGGAGTGTACATGTTTCTGGGCAATACTAGCTAGTTTCGGTCATTTAGGCCTCATCAGTGACCCTCAAATATTTTCACAATTCCACAATGGAATCAATGATCCCAAAGAACAAGAAAATATAAACTACACTATGATGTAGACAAGACTGTATAAGGATTGTTACAAAACACTGTGGAGACAAGTCAATCATGTTTGACAGTCAAGTATGGCAACTTTGCTTCTGTGACCTCAAAACGGTACAGCACATGATGTAAATTTGGACATGTATCATCATTACATAGTGCAAGGTCCAATCAATAGTCATCACCGGCAAGTAGGTGGGCTCTTGATCTAGTTAAGTGGACCTTGTGATGGTGAAACTTAGTTCAGTTCATGTCTTTGAGAAACATTTGACAGCAGTGACAGAATTAGAATGTTGCAGTTAAAAACTTAAAACAAAATTTGTAGTATAAGCTGTACCACTTTGTATATGGTGCGGCAGAACCTTTCTTCTGTTGATATTTGTTGCTATGCAAACAGGGAGGCACATTTTCTGTTGTTTTTTTTTCAATATATATTTTATAGCAGTCACAATAAACGTTTTCAGTGGGTCATCAATTAGCTGTAGAGACAAGGAAAGGAAGTCATGAAATGTGCATGCAATGTTGTTCTCAGAAATCTATAGCTGATTTTAATCTCAAATTACCACTGCATGCAAATGAATGAATCGAAAATGTATTTGAACAGCTCACTTGAATAATGTTTAAACATCTTTCTGTAGACGGTCAGAATAATCTACCCTTTTTGATCAGTTACATTTATGTTTAGGGGCTATTTTGCATGTTGATTTTCAGGATTTTGGGGCAGTCTGATAGGAATACAATGTTGGTTTGGATTTTGTTTCTTACTATTTACAGGACATTATTAAAAGTGAGAAAATAATAAATGATGGGATTGTGGCCTTGACAAGAAAATCTCCTGCTCGATTTAAGTATATTTTACTTTCGTAATCGGCACAGCCTCGCATGAGACTTATATAAACTTAAAACATGACTGAGATTTCCTTGTCTTGGTCTTACGGTTTCATCCCAACATACATTTTGTAAATCTCAAATTGGTCTTAATGTACTGATAACAATTTTGAATATCATCACGAAAAAACGCCTATATAATTTATTTAGTAAAACTTGGGTTTACAGGGCTAAAGCTTATTTTTCTAACTTCTGCTCTACAATATAGATTGCTGGTACTCATTACAATCGCCCCGATGAGGCCGTTTTAACTGGTACTCGTTAGAACCGCCATGATCTTTTTACCTCGATGAGGCGGTTCTAACGAGTGCCAACAATCTATATTTTGAGCAGAAATAAGAAAAATATCACAAATTTTCGTCTTAAAATTTCATTTTTTCGGTGATAAAGGTTACAATGTATTTGTATAGGCGTGTTTTCGTAATGCAACCCAAAAAGTTGGATAAGTTTGGTAATGTTGGCAATTGCTGCAATGTCAGTTCATTTTGCACATAGGCTGCTGTGGTTCATGCAATTATAAGGATGTGATCGATTGTATTTGAAACCCGGAGAGACAATCTTGGATGCCATTATTAAGTTATTAAACTGTACTCTTCAAAGCTCAAGCTATTATCCAATTGCCAGGTAAATATTATTCCACCTACTTCAAATATACTGAAAATTTAACTAACCAAAAACGAAATTTTTCAGATAAAAATTCTGATATTTTTCTTATTCTGCTCAAAACACAGATAGTTGGTACCGCATGATGCTTCCAAGCAGAGCTAAAACCGACCCGTACACGAGTACTTGTAACCAGCTTAGAGTATCTAAGCCTGCCCAGGCAAAGCGGTGCGAGTCGGCCCGTCCATGCTTATAAACCCTATTGGTTTCATTGGGCAGCAGGGCTTGAGATGTCATTTCATCTCAATGTCTGGTAAAAGTCCCACATAATTGGAAGCAACGTCTCCAAAATGACCTTTACAGTGTTGACGGGGACGTAAAACCTCAAATCAAACAAACAAACAAACAAAATGCCCGTAAGAACCGCCCCGACGTGGCATGAATGAATGCTCTAGATTTTAAAGTAATCGGGCACTAGAAGCCCATCGAAGCTACCCCTTGAACAACTTGCCACAGGTATCAAGTTTATATTACCATACCTCATTAATATTAATGAGCTATTCTAGAATTCTGATTGGTCGACAGGAGGCCACGCACAGAGCGACAAAACATCATGTCCCCCTGCTATCACTGCTCAAAAGTACAGGTGCACTGGTAGTCGCGTGCTACAAAAAAAAAGTTAGAATTCGATTCGATATAATGAAACATTTGTTACCCTAATGTTAGGGGAAATATGACGGCAGGTATTATTGCCCGGGGCAACATTACCTGTCCAGGTGAACAAGTCGCCATATTCCCCTAACACAAGGGCAGCAAGGGCGAGGGCAATATTAATCATTACGAAAACACGCCTATACAAATACATTGCCATTTTTTGGCCAAAAATTAGAAATTTTAAGATGAAAATGTGTGATATTTTTCTTATTTCTGCTCAAAACATAGATTGCGGGGACTCGATAGAACCGCCTCGACGAGGCGGTTCTATCGAGTACCCACAATCTATGTTTTTGAGCAGAAATAAGAAAAATAATGTATACCCCCTACAACCCTAGTTTTACTATATAAATGTGGGGTATGCGGGGGTCAAAATTTTATAGGTGTGTTTTCGTGATGATTATACGGATTTCCTACAAATCATCGATACCTTCACGTGGAGAGTAGTAGACGGGAAACTTCTGTAGTAAGTAAATTTGGGGCGATTGTTTTGGTCGATTGATAACAATCGACCCAAAAATTTGATAAGGCCTGAAAAAAGCTATGTAAAAGCTAACCCGACCGACCCTGATTTTTTTGGTGCCGACCTGCTTTTTTATGGCCATCAAGAAAAAAAATGCCCACCGACCTTATTATTTCCTAGCACTTTTGATTCAATTTCATAAACTGTCAAAAAAAAAAAAAAAGCCAAACTAATACTTAAAATTCTGTTCTTTTGCTTCCCTCATTATTTGAATGTTTTCTGGTAATATGGTTGAAATTTATCCCTTTTAAAGATGTTTGCTCTTTTTCCATAAAAAAAAAAAAAATGATAAAATACAAAAAGTTGTTCGACATACTGTCCCCATTTTTCTGCATGTTAGCGGAACCACAGCTGTTTTCCAGGCCTAAGGTTAGTAAAGCTGCGATTTCAGTTCACTTTACACAAAGTTTGCTGTGGTTCATACAATTATGAGGATGAGATCGATAGAAACTGAGGCTCAGAGAGATTCAAGCTCAAACTATTATCCAATTACGTCACCTACTTCAAATGGTGTTTTAGAAAACCGTTGCATCTTCCTGTCAATATGTACGTTCAAAGACATCACGTGAACAAGTCCGTGAAATGAAGACCCCCCTACACCCCACTTTATATAGAGAAAACTGGGGTTTACGGGGGTATACATTATTTTTTCTTATCTTTACTCCAAGACATAGGTTGTGGGTACTCGTTAGAACCGCCTCAATGAGGCGGTTCTAACGAGTACCCACGACCTATGTTTGCAGTATTTATAAGAAAAATATCACGGATTTTCATCAGAAAATTAGCAATTTTGGAAATGAGAAAAATGCATTTTGTCGCACGGGTGTGTTATCGTAATGAGAAGAACCCGCTCCCCATATCATCCTCCCATAAAACATGAATCTTCCCATCAACACCGACAGAAGGGAAAAGAACATAAGAACCAGGATAGCATCACGACAACACATCTATATAATTTTGACCCCCTTGAACCCCATTTTTATATAGTAAAACTAGGGTTTACAGGGATAAACCTTATTTTTCTTATTTCTGCTCTAAACTATAGACTGTGGGTATTCGTTAGAACCCGCCTCGATAAGGCGGTTCTAACGGATACCCACATCTATAGTTTGGGCAGAAAGAAAAAAACAAAAATATAACAATTTTTCGTCTTAAATGTCTCCTTTTTTCGGCGGTAATGTTTACAATGTATTTGTATAGGCGTGTTTTCGTAATTAGGGCCCGGTATAGTTGAAAGCATCTTTAGCTTAACTCATATATCAGGCGGTTCTCAAGATCACACGCATGTTTTTGTTTGGTGAATAGTAGTCGCAGATAAGATTGACTATAGTCTTTCAAAACGCAGTGAGACGTGACTGCACTTTTAATTTTGGACTCGTCCGTGTTTTAGGTAAGTCGCCTGCAGTGGGTATTTTTTACACTGGGCGATAGTTACCGTCAACTTCTTAAACTTGCGCGATGTTTAACCAGATTGACGACCAGTCGAGACAGTCTAGTAACACGTCTCTCATCTTGGAGATCTAGGGTTCGAATCTTAGGCAGGTTTTTTTTTTTTTTTTTTTTTTTTTTTACTTTTTCTTAACAGTTTTTCGTACCTATAAAATTGGAGCACAGGAGATGTTTGTTTGTTTGTTTGTTCGATTGATTTGAGGTTAATTGTCCCACGTCAAGTTTGGAGAAGTTGCTTCTAGTTTTGTGGGGTTTTTACCCGACATTGTGATGAAATGACATCTCAAGCCCTGCCACCCAATAAAACTAAACGGGTTTAATAAATATGGACGGTCCAACCCGCACCACTTTGCCTGGGCAGGCTCGGACTTACTAAGCGGCTTACCATTGCTCATGTATCGTAAGTTTCAGATCCGCTTGAAAGCATCGTGCAGCTCGAACTATTTCTCCAAGCCCCGATGGGCGGTGCCATCACATTAGATGTATATTCATTTTATTGAAAGGGTGGATTGAGCACAAGCGAATCGTTGTAGCTCGGATTCAAGAGGTATTATCAAAAATGTTACTATGATTGAACGTACGTTCGTAGCCGTCATTGAAGGCAAATGCGCTGTTGAAATGAATCTGAAAGAGTTTTGTTTGTTTGTATTGGGCTTTTACGGCCCAGGCATCACTATTTATGTCATTTTTGAGCCGGTCAGTTTACTTATCCACACTTATCCTGGGCAAGCTTATACGTAAGCGGTTAACCAGAACAGTGCACATTCTTTCCCCAGAAACTAACAACAGTCCTTCTAGAATCATCGGAAGGGAGGGAATGGCCATCGAAAAAATTTCATGATTAATCTCCATGGGAAAGAATGTTGCTGAACCCGGCAAGTATCGAGCCCTAGTCCTATTGACCACCAGTCTTATGCGCATCCGACAGAACTACCGAGGCCGGCATCCGAAAGATTTACAATGACATAAAATATAATTGTTGAACATAAAACAAAGGAAACAAAATATTAAGGATGTAAATATAAAAAAAGTAAAGAAAATAAATTTTAAACATAAAAAAGATAAAATAAAAATGAATCATTAAATATAAAAAATGTGCCACTGGGACTCGAACCCTCGCCAAAAAAAATTTTAGTGTGACTCGCAGTACATCGCATTAACCACTCGACCATGATTTCTAGGTAGAAACTATTCAAACATTGATTTATATCTTTAAAATCTCGAGACAAATAGTATCCGAAACCTGCTTCCCCTAAAAAATGGAATCGACTCGTCACGCTTAAACTTTGAACTCTCAAAGGTCGTTGATAAACTATAGGCGGAGCTATTCGGGTGTTGTCGATATATGTCAAATTCGCTGAGTCCACCAGAAGATTCGGTAGAGTGCCTTTCGCATGCTTTCTGCAAGCGGACAAATGGCCATATTCGCCACAGCTATGTTTGTGTTACAGCTGAGTTCACACAATCGGGAAACTTGGTTTACCTTTTTGTTATTGGAACATTCCAAAGGCAGGGGCAAACGATAGCTCCGCCTAGTCAATCTTACCTGCGACTACTATACAAATAAGAAAAAACTATATATATATCATAAATTTTCATCACAAAATTAACCGTTTTTGGAGATATAAAAGTCTGCACTGTACATTACGAAAACATGCCTATTCAAATATAATGGAAATTTTACCACCCCAAAAAAATGAAAATTTTCAGACAAAAATTCTGATATTTTTTCAAATATCAGCTCAAAACATAGATTGTAGGCACTCGTTAGAACCGCCTCAGCGAGGCGGTTCTAACGAGTTCCCACAATCTATATTTTAGAACAGAAATAAGAAAAAAAAAGTTATACCCTTGTAAACCCCAGTTTTACTATATAAAAGTGGGGTTCAAGGGGTTAAATATTATATAGACGTGTTTTCTTGGTGTAACAGGCGGTTCTTTTGAGCACACGAATTCTTTTGTTTGGAGTACAAAATAGAGAAAAATAAATATTACACATTTTCATCACACAATTAACCGTTTCGGAGATATAAAAAACTGCACTGCATCAAACGGATGTGTTATCGTATTGAGAGGTTGAAGAAACAGCATTTATGTAAGATTCTTCTCCCTTGATCCGCCATATTTGAGACACCAGACATGCTTTTGTGTACAAATTTATTCATTTTTGACCAATTATCCCTTAGTGGTTAAAATACTGTAAGTGTTAATAGGTGACTGTTGTTGTTCTTAATGGTCATTAGAATAAGATTATCATCGTTTAGCCATAATTTTCCAAGGGACAATAAATATATTTACAAGGAAAGTACATTAAAATTCTGTTGGAAATTGAGCTTGGTGTCTCCAGCAAGAAAGATAACTGTACGTATGTGACGTCATCTGCAACCTCTCAATTGTAGTGTACGAAATTATCAATATTGCTGAGCTGTTTACTTGTAGCTTTTCATTTCTTGTCCTGAGATATAATCATCCTCGATGGCATAGATCCATAATACGCCTTTGAAAGGTTTTGATATATATTCTCATGGCTGAAAGCGTGAAAAATAATTATGTCTTCGGGTTTTCAATCACGCGTTATCTTTAGTGCCGTTCAGTTTCATTTGATGACCCGCATTGATTGGAATGGCGCGTTGCTTTTGTGTCAAATACGGTGATTATTCTATGAAATGTCGTACTTGTGAAATAAATCTGTTATCGCTGAAAGCTTATCTTCGTACATATTTCTAATAAAATTATCTGCAATAATCATCTTTCACCAACAGATCTTCAAGAACATCACGTGAACAGGTCCGTGAAATAAACACTGAACCCCCCATTTTATAGAGCAAGCTGGGGTTTACGGGGGTATATATTATTTTTCTTATTTTTGTTACAATACACAGGTTGTGGGTACTCAATGAGGCGGTTCTAACAAGCACTAACAGCCTACGTTTGTAGTATAAATTAAGAAAAATGTTATGGATTTTCATCAGAAAAGTACCTATTTTGTAGATCAGAAAAAATGCACTTTGTCGCACGGGTGTGTTATTGTAATAATGTTTTACATGTATAAATGATATTTGCGATACATATGGCATTAAACTGAATATTTTAATACAGTATAATGTCAATGTTTCCAGCACCCTAGGGACAGTGACAGCTTGTTTTTACATTCGAGTACCATGTCCGCAAGGATAATGCGGCCAAGATATGAATATCTCTTCTGTCGCCGTTTTGTTGTGTTGGCGAGGGCCATCTTGGCCTAGTTGTTAAGACCATGGACTCTTAATCATTAGATCTCTCGCCGCTGTGCTTCGCCCCTCAGTCGATACACAGCATACATGTAAAAATACCGAAATCATTACAATGTACTATATTTATTATCCCGGCTATGCGCAGAAATCCTTGGTGCCTCTAGAACTCGTTCATTGCAAGGTGAATCAGCTGTCGGTGTTTAGTCATCATAGCTTTACTTTAGATAAGACTTCGTTACAGTTCTAAATGATGATGAGCTCACGTACAAAGAAGGCCAATTTGTATTTAACGGTTACTTTGGGTCGACTGATGAACAGTCGACCCAAAGTAACCGTTTAATACAAATTACAAAGTTACTAAGCATGGAAACTCTTCAGTGCTCAAGTCCACGTGACTACCACTAGTTCAGGAACTCCAGGTAACGGTTATTTATAGAAAATCAAAAATAACTGTTTAGAAGAATTGAAAAAATTAACCATTTCACGCGGATCTGCTAGCATTGTGTCTTGATTGGCAGTTCGTCATATCACAGCTCATGTTGTTGGTTTTTTTTTCAAACATTTTGAAATGTTGGAGGGGGCAAATTTATGCTGACTTTCAAAGTAGACATATATTTTACAGTTGACATACAATGTTTCTTTGCAAACGCGTCAGTTTAAATGCATTTCAACTTTCCGTGCCCATAAAAAGCAACAAGATAAATATGCAGACTTTCTTTACACTACACTTCCTCATAATCTTATAAAAGAAAAGCTTAATGATTTAATTGAATGGGCTTTTCACAGAGAAGATTCTCTCTATCTTGCATGTAACGTCAGAAATGCATTTTTCACTTCTAAAGAGCATAAGAATTATACACTTTGGTCATGTCAGAAAGTGTGTGATGCCCTCACCTTTCTACTTGACAATATTTATATTAGATTCGGTACTAAGTTATTTAGACAAATTGTGGGTATTCCGATGGGTACTAATTGCGCACCTCTTGTGGCTGATCTGTTCTTGTATTGTTATGAAAGAGACTTCATTTTGTCGTTTTCCATTGATAACCAATCTGAAATTATTGAAGCTTTTAGCTCTACTTCTAGATATTTAGATGATTTATTAAATATTGATAATACCTATTTTGATGGTTTGATCAGTCAGATGTACCCCCTAGAACTTCAGTTAAATAAAGCAAATTCTTCTGATACCGAGGCCCCGTTTTTGGATTTACATCTATCTATTGTAGATGGATTTGTTTCGTGCAAAATTTATGATAAACGCGATGACTTTGATTTTGAGATTGTAAATTTTCCTTTTTTGGATGGTGATGTTCCTCGTGCGCCATCCTATGGCGTTTATATTTCGCAATTAATTCGATTTGCTAGAGTGTGTAGTCATGTAACTGACTTCAACACTCGTAATAAATTATTAACGGCTAAACTTCTTAATCAGGGTTATCGGTACCATAAACTACGCAAAGCCTTTTCAAAATTTTATAGACGCCATTTTGATTTAATTTCAAAATTCAATATTGGACTTAAATCTCTTCTGCAACAAGGTCTATCGGAACCCGAATTTTATGGTGACTTAGTATATAAATTCAGAAAAATATATAACCGCAATGACTTCAGCACCGAATTTCGTAAAATCATTCTTCGATATAAAAAGATTGGGTACAACATGGATATTATACGACAGACTGCATGCATGGTAGTTAACCCAATCACGGTTGGCAACTTTGCTTCCCTCTTTAATTGCACGCCGGTGAGTCAGGCCTCAGATTCTATGACGGCTCCAACGTAAAGGCTTATTGAAAATTAAAGAGATAATGTTGGTTGGTGCCTGATGCTCTGTCTCTGGTCGGGCTCATCGGAGTCTAACTGTTGGTTTTCTTTTGCTCCAGCATTTCAGTGGTTTCTTGCTGTCGAGTCCTCACCGTTGTCTCACCTCTGTGGTTCTTTGATTTCTGTGTTCACGGAGATGTTGCACTGATGAGTTAGGAGGCCTTCATGCGGACTGAACAAATTATTTGTCTAAATCGCGACGGAAGTAAGGGCGAGGATTGTGGCCACGTAAAATCGATTTAAGCCCCCCAGTGGAAATCTTCCACTGACCGTTCCAAGGCGGCTCTTCTGTGGCGATTTATTTATGTTGTTGTTTGTTACTTACTGTGTGTATCACTTGTGTCTTTTAATTTTGGATGGCCATATGGCCATTTTGTGGGAAAGTAACTGTCCATATGGCCTTCCTTTGTTTAGGTTTCCATTATGGTCTGGTCGCTTAATGTTTGTATTTCTTTCCCTTTGGTGTCTTTTATGGATGGAGTAAGTTAATTGTATCAATTCCTGATCTTTGTTTTACTTCTACTTTGCATTAATGAATCAGTTTCCATTGGCATAATGTACATCGAGTAGAATTGTGATATTCACGTACATTATTCTTTATTTTCAATCTTGACGCGAACATATATGAAAATATTGTGGTGGTGATGAGTAAATTTGAAAAAAAAGGTCTTTTTCCCTTGTCAGCAAAATATACCTCCCCCCCACCAAACACACACACACACACACACACACACACACACACACACACACACACACACACACACACACACACACACACACACACAAAATGTTGCATCTAGAGTCTTGGAAGTTAGAGAACAGATTAGTAGTGATGTGTAGATGACCTTACTTACTTTTGAAAAAGAAAAAATCGAAAAAAGCATCATAAAGTATGGCCTTTTGTAAATTGGGCGTTTTTACTTATCAGCAAAATGTCTCAAAATCTGTTGGAGATAGAGCCTGGAAATTATATAAATAAATTGGTAGATTAAGTGATAAGTAGATGGCCTGATTAAGGTTTTGAGGTGTAGTTCTGAAAAAAAAAAATACTTCATTGCCATCTGTAGATTGAGCCCTACTTACTTGGTAAGCAAAAACACGCCTATATAATTTTGACCCCTTTGAACCCCACTTTTCTATTGACAAACTGGGCTTTACAGGGGTAAACCTTATTTTTATGCCCCCCGATAATCTTTGATTCGAGGGGGGGGGCGCATATGGTATTTGCCCTGTCTGTTTGTTTGTTTGTCTGTCTGTCTGTCTGTCTGTCTGTCTGTCTGTCTGTCTGTCTGTCTGTCTGTCTGTCCGTTACAAAAACTTTAACCTTGATCATAACTTCAAAAGTATTCGACCTTGCCCAATGAAACTGCACACACTTATTTACCATCACAAGTGCTACATGTACATGCTGACCAATGACCGGCCCCGATAACTCAGTTAGTAGAGTGTCCGCTCCGGGGAACGGGAGGTCACGGGTTCGATCCCGGGCCGCGACATACCAAAGTCGTTAAAATGGTACTAGCTGTTCCTCGCGTGGCACTAAGATTTACGGGGTAGAGCTAGGACTGGTCGACCCAGTGTCAGGATAATGTGACTGGGTGTGGTATCATGTAATGTGTCTGGGACATGATACTTCAGTGAGGCAGCACTATAAAAGTGAGCATTGAGCTCCCTGTCGCAACCAGACACCGTCGTGATACGACTGAAAAATTGTTGAAGGCGATGTTAAACCCGAATTCACACACACACACACACACACACACACACACACACACACACACACACACACACACACACACACACACACACACACACACACACACACACACACATTCTGACCAAGGGCCATAACTCTGGTGTTATTTTTGGCTGAATTATCTCCCTTTGAAATTTTGCAAAAACTCAGAAATTGGCTCCCACGGTGGCCGCGGGGGGGGGGGGGGGGCTGCATTGGTCACCTATAGTGACAGCTCTTGTTCTTATTTCTGCTCTAAAATATAGATTGTGTGTACTCATTAGAACCGCCGCGATGGGGCGGTTCTAACGAGTGTCCACAATCTATATTTTAGCAGAAATAAGTTAACGATCACAATTTTTCATCTTAAAATTTTTCATTTTCTTCGGCGATAAAGGTTACAATGTATTTGTGTAGGCGTGTTTTCGACGGATGGTGCATGAAAAATAATTCATGGATTCGGCATTGTCGTCAATTTATTTTTTGTCACGTTTGTCGTCTTTTGAACTGAACCAATATTTTTGATAAAATGTAAAATCTAGCACACCACTTCGAAAACATGCCTATACAAATGCATTGTAAATTTTATCACTGAACAACAAAAAAAAAAAAAAAAAACGAGAAAAAAAAAAAAACACGAAAATTTTAAGATGAAAAATTGTTATATTTTTCTTATTTCTGCTCAATATATAGAATGTAGGTACACGTTAGAACCGCCTCATCGAGGCGGTTCTAACGAGTACCCACATTCTATATATATTTTGGACCAGTAATAAGTAAAATAAGGTTTACCCCCCTGTAAACCTCAGTTTTACTATATAAATATGTGGTTCAAGAAAGGTCAAAATTATGTAGGCGTGTTTTCGTGATGCACTAAGACGTCAGTTTGAAAAGTGCTGCTAAGGGCGATAATACTAGATCAAAAGCACATTTCACGAGTTAGTATGAATTCTTGGCGCACGACATGAAGTATGCATTGAATACACGTCCCTATTTGATTGTCTCACTTAGACATCCATCCCTCAGCAAATTATGAAAACAAAACACCAAAACATGTGGCACGTTTTCCTGCATTCGCCGAAATCAGATCAGATTTACATTGTATGACAAGAATGGATCATCATTTTAAAATTATGATGGGAAAACTTTTAATCCCTTATATCTATTTATCTTTTTCCCTGTTATTTTGATTTGATGTATTTTAAATGTACGCGTGTGCGAATATATCAGCATTTTGATAACTTATTAATACGCACAATTTCTTCGAACGTGCGACTTTCTCTGTTTGGTTGCCAGTTTATCATACTAACGATTTTTGGGTAATGTTTATCCTGTAAAATTCTGTTTGATTCTTGTCCGAATTTTATAAAAAAAGAAGTTAACTTTACATCACGTGAACAAGCCCGTGAGATAAAGACCCCCCCCCCCCCCCTAAACCCCACTTTATATAGAGACAACTGGGTTTACGGGGGTAAACATTTTTTTCCTTATTCATGCTCCAAGACATAGGTTGTGGGTACTCGTTAGAACCACCTCAATGAGGCGGTTCTAACGAGCACCCAAAACCTATGTTTGGAGTACAAATAAGAAAAATATCACAAATTTTCATCAGAAAAATTGTCTTTTTGAGGTTTTAAAAATGTACTATATCACACGGATGTGTTATCGTAATGTATACATATATATGAAAATACATGTTTACTTTCCTGAATGTCAGTTTGAATTCCTGAAGTTTTGAAACCATGCTGACTTTTCATTACGAGGATGGCTCTCTGTGTCTGGCGGCGTACATGGAAGTAACTCAATTATCGCCCTAAGAATCTCAGTGAATTATCGAATCTCACACATTGCACGATCTGAGTGCACTTACACAAAGTACAAAAAAATGTCAAAGAAAGCAACGTCGCCAGCGCGCTCTTCAAGAACAATTGATACTGCGCCAGATAAGAAATACTTTTTTAGCACACCACATAAGGAAAGTAGAAATGACGGCAATGATCAGGAATCGATACATTTAACCCACAGCTCCCATCAGAGACACCAAAATTATGGAACAACAGACCCTAATGGAAACATCAATAGTTTTAGCTCGGGATCAGCAATGGAAACCTACAGTTTTAGCTTGGGATAGAAATTCTGTTCTAACCCTGGTGTTCTTACCCGGAATCGATTATTCTCGCGCATTTGATAAATGCACTGGTTGAATACGACCTCATATGCGCCGTCGTTAAGGTTGACGTCACAATACTTTACGTGACGTCACTAAACATCACTGTAGCATCATCACAATATGGCGGATGTCGACAACCGAAGTGGCTGCAGTATAAAAATCCACGACCAGGAGTGGAAGGTATGCAAGAAAAAGAATCCTACATGGGTCTGATGGGTGGCTAGAAAAAATCCGTCCCTCGAGATTACTGTTCGGCATCACTCGCAAGCCTCGGACAGTGACCTTCGGGACGGATTTTTCCATCCACCCCTCAACCGTGCAAGATTCTTATAGGAGTGACGGTCAAATCACTAGATGCAGCTGGTGTTCACTGCTGAAAATGCACCTAACCTGCTATCCAGGTCCATACAGTTGCAAATCTAATATTGTAGTTGTGAGTGTTGGGAGAGTTAAATTTCTTTATTAAACACTGTGAGGGATCGGGTTTTGCCTCAAAACACTAAGGATCTGTCGTAAAGCAAAACGTTTTATTCTCTCCAAGAACATATTAACGTTTTTCATAGCGAATGGGTTTAAAGATAGCGCCGAGGAATTCCAGAAAGTTGTTTCACTTGTATGAATGAGAGAACATTTATCATCATCACGAAAAAACGCCTATCTAATTCTGACCCCCTTGAACCGCACTTTTATATAGTAAAACTGGGGTTTACAGGGACACACCTTATTTTTCTTATTTCTGCTCTCAAATATAGATTGTGGGTACCCGTTAGAACCGCCTCGATGAGGCGGTTCTAACGTGTACCCTCAATCTATATTTCGAGCAGAAGTGAGAAAAATACCACAGTTTTCATAACAAAATTTTCATTTTCCGGCAGTAAAATTTACAATGTATTTGTATAGGCTTGTTTTCGTAATGGAAACTTCAAAAACTCAAACACGGAAGGCTCATTTACCTTGATTAATTGGAACTTGCTTTTGAGTCCCCAGAAAATCCTTCCAATTACTCCTCCATTACGATAACACGCCCGTATGGCATAGTGCATTTTTTTCACATCTCCAAAATGGCTACTTTTCTGATTAAAATATGCGATATTTTTCTTATAGATACTACAAACATAGGTTGAGGGTGCTCGTTAGAACCGCCTTATTGAGGCGGTTCTAACGAGTACCCACAACCTATGTCTTGGAGTAAAAATAAGAAAAATAATGTTTACCCACTTAAACCCGAGTATTCTCTATATAAAGTGGGGTTTAGGGGGTGTTCATTCCACGGACTTGTTCACGTGATGGGGGCCAGTTGTTCAAAGCCTCGTTAGCTTAACGAGCTCATTAGTGGTCATATTGTTAACTAATCTAGCAAGTTCAATATCTAAATTTGTGCTGAAAAATGTGAGCAGCTTTTGCATTTGCAAAAGTTCCACACAAAAGTTGTCAGCCTCGATAGCGCAGTGGTTAGCGCGTTCGACTCATGATCGAGAGGTTATGCGTTCGAATCCGCCACCGGTATCGAGGTGTGTCCTTGGGCAAGACACGTAATGACACTGTCCCACTCCACCCAGGTGTAAATGGATAGCAGTGGTCTAAAAGCCACTGCCTCTTTCTCGAGCGCGCGTGAAAACACCCGGAATGAGTGTTCGAGAGCGATTCAATAAGCTTAAAGCTTTCATCGCAATCGAACTAAAATAAATTAGTATAAACTAAGTTGCTCACATTTTCTATCAGCAAAAATATGAGCATAACTGCCATAAAAAACGATCGAAGTATTAACGAATGACGCCGTTAGTTTGAACAACTGGCCTCAAATATTTACAACTTTTTATATTTCAGGGAGATTTTTTGGTCAGATTTTATCTTGAAAAGCTGTGTCGTGTGTACTTATTTACGTTGGAATCTGCCTTAATGAGTTCACATAACAAAACTTTATTTTACAGACGGAGCGAAAGTTATCCTTCAGGGATCCCTATTATGTTTCGAATCTTTCCCGGTGAACGTTTTTGTAATTTCCACTCTTTGTCAGCCCCAGGATAATTCTTTACTTTTTCATGACATGCATTATTGCCTTTCTAACAGTCATTACTTTGCATTTGTCTATGGCCTAAATATGGCCGTGTTTCCACTAGCCCGATCGACCCTGCTTCAGACTCTCTGACTCTACTACTTCATTACGATAACTCACCCGTGCGACATAGTGCATTTTTCACATCTCCAAAATGGCTACTTTTCTGATGAAAATCCGTGATATTTTTCTTAATTCTACTGTAAACATAGGTTGTGGGGGCTCGTTAGAACCGCCTCATTGAGGCGGTTCTAACGAGTACCCACAACCTATGTCTTGGAGGAGAAATAAGAAAAATAATGAATACCCCCGTAAACCCAAGTTTTGTCTATATAAAGTGGGGTTAAGGGGGGTCTTCATTGCACGGACTTGTTCACGTGATGTTTTATCGGTAAAACAACAAAATAAAAATGATAACACCGACCCTGCCATTTTCAATTTCCGACCCTACTCAGTGTCGTCTTTGCATTTCCTTATAGTAAATTCGCGCTTTAAGTACATTTTTGAAGTTTTTGGCATTTAGTACCTTCCAAATTACAGAGCTGACTTTTTGAGCATCTTAAATTAATTATGATATACAGTGCAAGTCACAACATGACACTTTTATAAACAAAAAACATGTATAAAAACAAATACACATAAAAATACCGGCCCGACCCTGTTTTTTCCCCGGGAGACAAAACAAAATAATAATAATAATAAAAATGATAATAATTATAATAATAATAATAATAATAATAATAATAATAATGATAATAAAACCGTTTCTCCTACCTACTGACTTTTTTATTTAAGCATGTAGAAACAGCTATTTTTATGCCTAAATGCATATTAACCAATGTATTTTTTTCCGCCAGCATTGCATTTTGTGTGAACAAGTTCGTGAAATGAACACCCAGTAAACTCCACTTTATCCAGAAAAAATGGGGTGTAAGGGGGTATGCCACATGTTTCTTAATTCTGCTCCAAGATATAGGTTTTGGTTGCACCCACAACCTATGTTTGCAGTATAAATAAGAAAAATATCACAGATTTTCATCAGAAAAGTAGCCATTTTGGAGGTGTGAAAATGCACTATGTCACACGAGTGTGTTATCGTAACGACACGCATGCTGTATCTGCATGTATTAAATAACGCTTCAGAATTGTGACATCGCTGCGCTTTGCGTTTGTCACCTTCGAATTTTCCCCGGTGATTTTTTTTTTTTCTGCCAACCTTCGCTCTTTGTCAGCCACTGGGGACTTTTCTGTTATAATGCCTTACTTCTCAGACATGCATTATCTGACAGCCTTTATTAACAAATGACTGTGCCTTGCAATTGCCGCCCTTCCTGTTTATATGCTTTTGTCTATTGTCATCACCATTGTCAATGGGCCACGTGATCTAGCATAAATGGGTCTTCAGTTAAGTGCGTCAAGCGAAGACTCAGATCAGTCTGCGCATCCGCGCAGTCTGATCAGAGTCTTCGCTGTGCGCTGTATGGATTGCATATGTCCGAATGGCATGTTATATCATTATGGTAACTTGTCCTTGTGCTACAGTGGCGCTTCTGTAAAACTACATGTAGTATTTTCAAATGATTTTTATTTAATAATTTCCTTATTTCTGCTCTAGACATAGATTGTGGGCCCTCGTTAGAACCGCAAGGCGGTTCTAACGAGTACCAGCAATCTATGTTTTTGAGTAGAAATAAAGACAAAAATGTATACCCCTGTAAAATTGAAGTGGAGGCAATGATCAGGAATCGATACAATTAACCCACAGCTCCCATCAGAGACACCAAAGGGAAGGAAACACAAACATGAAACAACAGACCATAATGGAAACATCAATAGCGGAAAGCCAAAAGAACAGTAACTTTCCCACAAAATGGTCAATAGGCTATCGAAAATAAAATAATATAAGCGACAAAAACACCCAAAGACAAACCATAACAAAAATAAACCGCGTTACCCAAATATACTCCAAATGGAGTGTTAATTTCACGGACATGTGCACATGATATATTGACTCAATTTGTTTGCATTGGCGAAGCCTCGTTTTTATTTGGCGCGACACATTTACGCATACTGGTCTCATTTTGTTTGCTGTTCGAAAGATTTGACTATAAAATAGCTACTACTAAACTATCCTCCTACAATAATGGTAATATTCTAGATAGACAACAAATATGTTAAACCTGATTTCGCTGTTTGTTGCTCCCTTGCTAAATTTCCTGACTCAGTAAGGTAGGGACGAATACTGACTGAATTGCATGTACCGGAATGAATTTGAATACCTTTGTTGGTGTTGGCAGCCAAGCCAGATGCCGTTTCCACTCTGTAGGGACTTGTCTGGCTGATTGCTTGAATTTGTAGTTGTAAAATATTCAGCCCATTGTCACATCTGGATAATTTATAGACTTACGATTATATCTTTGTCTGATAGGAATGTCTAATACAAACTTTCTTGCTTCATTCTGGCGTAGGAAGTTCACGTTATAATAACACATCTTTGCATTTTGCAAAGAGAAGCTCTTGTTGATTGAAGAATGATACAATGAAAATAGTATAAAAGTTTTATCATGCTAATTAAATTCCATGATATTAACACCATAGCAAAGGCCCACGCCTCGCAAAAATGGTTCGAGTCTGAGTGTATGAAGTGAACTCAGATCCGATAGCGCACTCACGCAGTCTGATTAGAGTCGTCAATGTGCGATTTAGCCGTCGATACTTATTAGCCTCTACATATAATCCTGGAAGGTTACATTCTGTCTAACCACATGGTAGGCGACCTGTTTTCTTCTTGTGGCCGTATAGGGCAATCAAGTTTTGCAGGTGTGTATACTCGATACATACAGGATCTTACATGAGTGTTCATGTATTACTGAATTTATTAAACGAGTTGAGGAAAAGGGATAAAAATGCGAGGCTTTGCCGAGCATTTTATCCCTTTTCCTCAACGAGTTTAATGGATTTATTAAACGAGTTGAGGAAAAGGGATAAAATGCGAGGCTTTGCCGGGCATTTATCCCTTTTCCTCAACGAGTTTAATAAATTAAATAACACATGAGCACGAATGCAAGTTTCTATTTATCATATGACATTTAAAGCACATTTTATTCTCGGTTGTTTACAAAAGCATCCATATTCCGCCAATAGTAAACGCGACGTCGTTAAGGACGTCGTACATGTAACGTTACGGGACGTATCTAGTCAATTTGCATTTTTAATCAACTAGTGTATTATCGAAAATATTACATGGCGTTATTTCACTCTCAGACGCGACGTCATATGATACAAATTAATACGAAACAATGTGCATGTACTGACAGGCATTCGCAATCAATATTTCGAAAATTAATACGAAGAGTAAAATGGTATGATACGATCTAATAAGATTATTTCAAACATATATTTCAGTTCTGTGGTGTATTTCTTGCTTCCAAAGGATAACCCTTTTATAGAACATATTTAATGTCACTACAGCTGATGTGTGGGAACGTGTGGCGGCCGTAAAAAGTCTTCCTGTCCTAACATCAAAGTGTAGATTATATTTTCTTGTCCTTTGGGATCATTGATTTTATTGTGGAATTTTGAAAATATCTTGAGGATCACTGATGAGGCCTAATTAGCCGAAACTAGCTATTCTGGCCAAAAAAAACATGTACACTCCATATTTTCTAGTTTTGTGGTGTATTCCTTGCTTCCAAAGGATAACCCTTTTATAGAACATATTTAATGTCACTACAACTGGTGTGTGGGAATAAGTGGCGGCCGTGAAAAGTCTCCCTGCCCTAACATCATAGTGTAGTTTGTATTTTCTTGTCCTTTGGGATCATTGATTCCATTGTGGAATTTTGAAAATATCTTGAGGGTCACTGATGAGGCCTAATTAGCCGAAACCAGCTAGTCTGGCCCCCAAAAAACATGCACATTCCATATTTTCTAGTTTTGTGGTGTATTCCTTGCTTCCAAAGGATAACCCTTTTATAGAACATATTTAAATAAAAATCAAAAATGAGTTCCTTTAAGAGCAATGAAAACATTCATAAGAAAGAAGATGGGTCATACTACGTAGTTTCGGCTAATAAAGCCTCATCAGTGACCCTGTAATGATCCGGCAAAGAAAGCCAGTGGAAACATACTGCAATTTTGCAAATTTCGAATAGGCAGTCGATACAAAGACTGATAAAAATCAAATTGGGGTCCAAAAATTAAAAACCTGTCTAGAATATGAATCTAAACCAAAAATTTATTTCTGATTTCTCAGAATATTCACGCTGATCTCAAAGGACCAAAAATAAAATATAAACTACACTATGGTTGATGTACGGGGAGACGTTTTACGGCCGCCACACGGCACAACACCAGCTGCAGTGAAGGCAAATAAAAATCAAAAATGAGTTCCTTTAAGAGCAATGAAAACATTCATAAGAAAGAAGATGGGTCATACTACGTAGTTTCGGCTAATAAAGCCTCATCAGTGACCCTGTAATGATCCGGCAAAGAAAGCCAGTGGAAACATACTGCAATTTTTTATTTAAAAAAAAAAAAAGCTGTTTTTTTAGTTTTCTACATCCAGGGTCCTCTAGAACGAGACCACCTTCTGGACTGTTAAATGAAGTCTTGAAGACCACTTTTGAACCATCCTTTACTGCTCAAAAGTGAATGTTTTGAAAAAGGGGTAATCCTTTGGAAGCAAGGAATACAGCACAGAACCAGAAACTAAGGAGTGTACAAGATTTTTCTGAGTCAGACTAGCTAGTTCCGGCCAATTAGGCCTCATCAGTAAACCTCAAATTTTCTAAATAACACTGTGACCACTTTTGAACCACATTGAAACGTCCTAAAGGTGGTCTTAATATAGAATTACTATTGTAAATGTTGATAATGCCCAAGGCGTCATTGATTTTAGTCCTTCTGATGGGTATAGTCATGATTGGACTCAGCTTGAATTTCGTGGTGGATCTTGTTTTATGAATTCGTCAATAATCGATTAAGCCCCTATCGACAAAAATTGCCAGAATTTTCGATACATATAGGTATGTTCTTTATTACATTGTTTTGGATATAATAGAATTCGAAGCTTGTTTGAAAGCTCTATAGGTATTTATTGCATTATTACCTAAAATATAGCGGACCCGCCCATCGGGGCTTGAAGAAATATATGGGCTGCATGATGCTTCCACGCAGAGCTGAATCCGACCCGGACATGAGTACTGGTAAACCGCTTAGAAGATCCAGGCAAAGCGGACCGTCCATACTTATAAACCCTATTGGTTTCATTGGGCGACAGGGCTTGAGATGTCATTTCATCTCAATGTCGGGTAAAAGTCCCACATAATTGGAAGCAACGTCTCCAAATTGACCTTTACAGTGTTGCCGGGGACTTTAAACCTCAAATCAAACAAACAAACCTAATATATATACTCGGACAAATTGTTCCTACACATAAAATTGTTTCTGTTACCAAAGTTGCATGTACTGCGAATGAGCCCCACCAAGCGAATTTGTGTCTTCGAGCATTCAGTCATGACAAATTTTAACTGCGCATGCCCAGCCATTCAGAGGGGCCAGGGATATGGCTTTCTGTCTGAAGGTTCCTCTTGATACACTGCATGTATGAGCGAGCAGCGAAGGTTATGGCGAGACTGCGCGGATGCGCAGGCTCGCCTGAACCTTCGCTGCTCGCATAGGCGATAAGTACTAAAATCGCTTGACGGGGCCCAAATGAAAAATACACAAAAATTGTTTCGTTTTGGTTAGCGGTCTCATATTTCCATGCAAATGACCAAACTGTCGTTTCGTTTTGGTTAGCGGTCTCATATTTCCATGCAAATGACCAAACTGTCGTTTGTGTGTGTGTGTGTGTGTGTGTGTGTGTGTGTGTGTGTGTGTGTGTGTGTGTGTGTATGTGTGTGTGTGTGTGTGTGTGTGTGTGTGTGTGTGTGTGTGTGTAAACTCACCAGCCTGGGCCGGGAATGTTTTAAACACCCAAGGGGTCACTGTGACAATTTCGCAGAATAACCCATTACAAAAGCCAAGGTTTATCAACATGAAATATTACACTTAGCACAGGATTTCTAAAATTTATACATGTAGCCTTTTATTAGATACCCTATGTGTCTATCCACAGGAACTTTAGTTCCATTTGCTAACAAAAACCCAGAAAATCACGTATAGGCCTCCAGTGCAAAATGCTGCGTTCAATTGAAACTCCATAGAAAATCGCAATTGGTAGTGCTACATGCTACATGAATTTTCTACATTATTTTCCATTAACAGCAACGGTGGCAAAAGCGCCTTTTAAAGCAATTGCAAACATTGAATGACAGGTATAGAAGTAACAACAGTTTGAAAATTGCTATATTTTTAATCAGTGAACGGGAGATAATCTGAGATTTCACAAATTAATTAAACCCATTATTGTAGTGCAAGATCAAGAGATATTGTAAAGATAAAGTGTGCAGCGATGTTAAATAGACATAATCTTTCATCTCAGACACAATATGATCAACTGTGCATGCGCAATGCCAAATTCCTTGCATAATTGCAAGACAACTCTTGAGCAGAATAGTATGGGCAATTTTATGCATTTTGTAGCTAAACGTCCGATTCGCATGTTTACAGCCATATTTAGCTGAGCTACATGAATCTACCCGGAAGCTGGTATAGTTACTGTTTCGACTGAGTATGCAGTAAGATGCCTATAGACCACCTTTGGGACTGTTCAAAAGTGGTATTTAAGACCACTTTTGAAAAGACCACTTTTGAACAGTCCCAAAGGTGGTCTCTCAAACGAAAACATCAGGCGAAGAAAGCACAAAGAATGAACGTGTGAAATCTTGTCAATAAGCTTTTAAACGATTTTAGGTGGTCTTAATAGTGGAATTTTAGTGTATTAACCATGAGCTACTACAGCACAAGTTGTTTTGAACCCTAGCATTAGTGTCGTAAGAATTTGTAATGTATACAGGGACAAAGAAATCTGTAGTCTGATCAGTTACGAATAATGGGTAAACACCATGCCCAGGATTAATCGATTAATCTATAAAACACTACATGTAAGGTATATTGACGAGGATTAATCATCAGATCTATAAAACAGTACATGCCCGGTATATTGACAGTGGTCAATCAATTAAGAGATAAAACAATACATGTAAGCTATATTGAGAAAACTTGATAAACCCTTTTAAAGCCTAGGTCACATAGCCCGACCGATTTCCGGCATCGGTGGAGCTCGTTAGAATTTTGGGATGTCGCCGAGTTCCCCTCATCGGAGGCATAGCTCGGTGACGTGAACGGGCTCCGTCCGGAAATCTACAGGCGACTGACCAAACACTGGTCGATGACCGTACGGAGTCTGTCTTAACAGGGGAGATTTTTTCGTCCTATGTGGTAGCAACTACCGGCCGGTGGTCGATCGGACATCGTGGGGTATACGGCCGGTACCCGAGCAGGTTACAGGACACCGTGCGATCACCGGACGGGTTGTAAACGGTCTTTGAACACTGCCCGGCCGATGTTCGGCCATTGTAACTCGGACTTGGCGGGGGCGGGGGCGATGGTCAGCTATTACATCACTGTATATATGTCGAACCTGTCTGGCATGGTCAGTTCATCACTATGGCTGCACCGAGTAGACTTCGATTGGCATTGTTAGAACACGAGCTAGGTCAGGCGAGGTTCCAGTACAACTTGGTCCTGGCGGCAATACTCGAAGAAGCCGAGAGGGAGCGACAGAGGGCCGGCAGAAGAGAAAGACGTTGGTGGGTGCGAGAGTGGATCCTACGCAGACCCCTTTTCGGCCAATATGAGACGCTCATGAGGGAACTCGAGGCCAAGCACGCTGCCGACTTCAAGGCCTACCTCCGCATTGAGCCACAGATGTTCCAAGAGTTGCTCCACCGAGTTGGCCCTGCACTGTCAAGACCACAAGGTAACTTTACACTTTGTGAACTTACTGTGAAATTGTACTGAAATTCATTTCTTATTTTGCAAACACATGCCTTCCAAACATATTTATTATTGCTTGATTTTAATCATATTTCACCCTCTTCTGTTGCAGGCATCGAACCCCCGTGGACCCTGGGCTGAAGCTGGCGATCACCTTGAGGTTCTTGGCGACCGGAAGCAGCTACCGCGACCTGGCATTCGCGTTTCGTGTCTCACACAACACAATCTCTCTGTTCGTCCCCGAGGTGTGTCAGGCCATCTACGACGAATACGAGGACGAGATGTGGGCCACTCCCCAAACAGAAGAGGAGTGGCGCCTGGTGGCCGAGGGATTCGGAGACAGATGGAACTTTCCCACTGTTGTGGCGCGATCGATGGGAAGCATGGCGGCATCAAGAAGCCCCACAAGAGCGGCTCCCTTTACTACAACTACAAAGGCTTCTTTTCCAACGTCATGCTTGCGGTGGTAGACTCTGAGTACAAGTTCATCTGTGCGGATGTGGGGTCACCAGGGTCCTATTCCGACGCCGGCATCTTTAACCGGTCGCGACTGGAGCCAGGTCTGCGTGAGGGAACAATCGGTCTACCCCAGCCGGATCCCCTGCCAAATGACGATCAAGACACGCCCTACTACATGGTTTATATGCAAGCAGCGATATCCGGTCGAGTTCCGGCCGATGTCCGGCCGAGCTTCGGCCACTGTCCCTTACATCGGTCACCCACCGGTACTATATTTTCCAAGGCCCGGTCCCACATCGGTCGGACCTCGGCCGAAACTCGGTCGGTGTCCGTTTACAAAAGCTTGTCCTCTTGTGGCCTCAGATGCACGGGACACCGGCCGATACTCAGCCGTACACCGGCCGATGCGTATTCCGATGTGGTAAGGATGGGGCTGCGATGAAGGAGCTCGGTGAGAGCCCGTCGAATTTTAACTCCGAAGTAAAATTTCGCCGAGCTGCCCACCGATGCGGTTTTAAGCCCCAAACGCCGGCCGGTGACCACGGGAATCCGGCCGGTGTTTGGCGAAAGTCACATCGCTCGCTCATCGAAACCCCATCGGCCGGGCTATGTGACCTAGGCATAAGTATACCTTACAAGATGTGTTTTACCGATCAATCGTTTCCTTGTCACTATTCATTACATGTAATTTTTCAGCAAATTATCGTTTTATTAGTGTCAGTTTTTAGCAATATACCGAACATCATCACGAAAACACGACTATATTATTTTGACCCACTTGAACCCCACTTTTATATAGTAAAACTGGGATTCACAGGAGTAAACCTTTTTTTTCTTATTTCTGCTCTAAAATAAAGATTGTAGGTACTCGATAGAACACCTCACCGTGGCGGTTCTAACGTGAACCCTCAGTCTATATTTTGAGCAGAAATAAGACAACAAATACAATTTATCATCTTAAAGTTTTCGCTTTTTCAGAGGTAATACTTTCAATGCATTTTTAGGCGTGTTTTTGTGATGTGCAGTTGTTTTATCGAGTACTCTTCGGGGGACCTTATCGAGTACTCTTCGGGTACCTTACGTGTTGTTTTAGTTCACCTGTCACGTAGTGAAAAAGATGAGCTCCTGTGATTACATTTTATCCGTCGTACGTCCGTGCGTCCGTGTGTAAATATTTTCTTCAAGCGACATCCCCCTGAACCACAGATTGGATTTTTACAAAACTTCACAGGAATAATCCTTAGATAAAACCTCTTTCAAAATTGTTCAGATAGTTCCGATCAATTGCATATTAAGGTCACGGGAGCCAAAATTAGATTTTGTTAACTGTAAACTTAAAACACTTTCTCTGAAACCGTAGGACCCAAGTCTTTGACATTTGGTATGAAGCTTCATATTGTGAACTTCTATCAAAATTGTTCGAATTATAGACTTAGGGCTAAAAGTGGCCCAGCCCCTGGCCCGCGTATTTTACATAGACTTACATAGGGTAAACAATTAAAACTCTTTGTTGCCTTAAACCAGAAGGCCCGGGTCTTTAATATTTTGTATGAAGCCTTGTCTGGCTGACCAATACCAAGACCTTTAAATTATAGACTTGCGGCGAAAATGGTCCCACCCCGGGGCCCACATATTTAACATAGGCTTATATGGGTAATACCTTTAAACATCTTCCTGTCTGAAACCACTAGGCTAAGTCCGTGATAGTTAGTATGAAGCTTCATCTAGTGGAACGTTTTTCATATACTTAGGGGACGAGGTCTTTGACCCCCACCCACACACAATTATAACAGAAAACTTTAAAACTCTTTTCCTATGAAACCAGAAGGCCCAGGTCTTTGATATTTGGTATGAAGCTTAGTCTAGTGAACCTCTCCCAAGATTTTTCAAAATATAGTTTTTGGGTCCAAAGCGGCTACACCGCGGGGCCCACATGTTTTACATAGACTTCAATGGGGAAAATCTTTAAACGCTTCTTGTCTGAAACAGGAAAGGCACATGTCATTGATAATGAGTATGAAGCTTCATCTAGTAAACCTCTACCAAGACGATTCAATTTATAGCCTTGGCCGTTCAAATGATAGCATTGGGACCAAAAATGACGCCGTCCCGGTGCCCACGTTTTACAAAGCATTTCATAGGAAAACAAGCACATTTAAATAGTTTCTTATCTAAAACCAGAAGGCCAAGGTCTTTGATATTTGGTATGATGCTTCTTCTAAAGGACCTTTTCCAAGAATGCTCCAATTATAGCCTTAGGACCCAAAATGGTCCTGTCCCGCATTATTAGAAGGAAAACCTTTAAAAATCTCCTCCTATGAAGATCTTTGATATTTAGTATGAAGCTTCTTCTGGTGAAATTTTTCAACGATTGTCCAAATTATAGCCTCGGAGGCAAAACTGGCCCCGTCCAGGGGCACACATGCTTTACATAGACTTATATCGGATAAAAATAAAACTTTAAACCATTCTTCTCTGAAACAACATTGCTGAGGTCTTTGATATTAAGTACGATGCTTCATCTAGAGGACCTCTTCCACGATTGTTCAAATTATAGCCCTTTGACAATTAAAAAGATCCCGCTGTGGGACTTTTGTCTCCTTTTTGACATGTAAGCTGTGTATTTTTCATGTTAATTTTGTCATACAATGTAATACTGTTGTTAACTACTCTAGCTGTTACTGATATTGATTTCTTTGCCAAATTATCACTACATCTGGATTCAAATAAGCACTGTGTATTTGGTACATCATGCCCGTCAAGATTTCATCCTGAAGAATCCAACTGGTTCAACTATAACTTGTATTGATAACCGTAGATCTATGTAGATGTTTATATCAAACAGGTAAACATGCATACCTTGTCTTTCCTCACAGTTTTTTTTATTCCAAAGCCCGTATTTCATCTTTCTTGTCGACGCTTCTAGATTTTCTGGTGCAAAGGTGAGTGATACAGGGCCATCTTCGCTCTCTCGTTTAAAGATAAACAGTTTTACTCGCCGATTACTCGATTACTTGTAAGGTGTATTGACACTAAATTATCGATCAGTCGATCCAACCGGCATATAATATATGTTGACTGTTTAATCGATTAATTGATCACACATTTCATCTTAGGCACGAGGGATGTTCGAAGAACATTGCTTATTGTCCTCTAGCTCGATAACCACGTGGGGCTCGATAGAAACCAATACATACCTGGAAAGGGTTATTCAATACAGAGTGAGTGAGTGAGTTTTAGTTTTACGTCCCACCAACAGCTAAGGTCATACGGAGACGGGACCTCGGTTTAAAGACTCATCCGAAAGTCTGGAGAAGCCCGGGATCGATCCTGCGATCCCTGGTTTGCAAGGCGAGTAGCGTAACCACTGCATCACGGAGGCTTCTATATTCAATACAGACACAACGGTGTATAAATGTACATGTTAGATTAAGTGTAAGACATACAATTTGCCTTTTCAATACACGCAATCATTGACCACTACAGTAATGGTTGGTAGAAGCGTCGACAAGAAAGTTGAAATACAGGCTTACACCAAAGCTCGCTCAAAACCTGGATGTTCTTTGAAGCAGCTGATGACTGAAATTTCTACTGCTTATAGACCTTCTTGTGTGTCTTATGACACAGTTCGGCGATGGAAAAAGAAATTTGAGTCTGGTTTAGAGTCCATCAAAAATGCACCGAAATCAGGTAGTCCAAAACCTGCATCTCGTAAAGACTTTTTTTTCCAAAATAAAGGAACACAATTGAAGGAGATGCCATATTTACAGTTCGTGATATTGCACGAAAGGTAGGCATATCACTATCAACGGTTCATCTTATTTTGAAGAAGCATTTGAAAGTCAGAAATATTTCTAATAGATGGGTGCCACATTTGTTGACTGATGAGGTTAAAGTGGTAAAAAAGCTGAAACAAATGTTTCCAAAATATGGCAAAAAGAAGTTTGCCAATGACGCAACCGGTGATGAAACCTGGATCCATTATTTTGAGCCCGTCAGAAAGGTTAGCATTAAAATCTAGGCCACTAAACACAGCAAACGCGCACTAATTGCCAAATGCTCTTTGAGGTTCTTCTGTCGCGGTTTCCTTTTGTTATGGTTTGTCTGTATGTGTTTGTGTCGCTTATGTTATTTTATTTTATTTTGGATAGCCTATGGGCCATTTAGTGGGACAGTAGCTGTCCTTTTGGCTTTCCGCTATTGATGTTTCCATTAGGGTCTGTTGTTTCATGGTTGTGTTTCTTTCCCTTTGGTGTCTATGATGGGCGCTGTGGGTTTATTGTATCGATTCCTGATCATTGCCTCCACTTCTACTTTGTATGCAATCTTCTCTGGTGAAGGAATCGCAATAAAGGTGCTGATGCAAAAGGATCACCGGAAAGTACTACAAAGACGTAGTACTGAAGAAACTGAAAAAGTATTATCAGAAACGACGCCCTGCCGCTGGTTTTAAACATGTCCGTCTTCTACATGACAATGCCCCTTGTTGAAAGCGACGTTAAACCCGAATTCGCACACACACACACACACACACACACACACACACACACACACACACACACACACACACACACACACACACACACACACACACACACACACATGACAATGCCCCGCTCATACCTCCGCAATGGTTATGGCGCTTTTGAAGAAGGAAAAAGTAACTGTTTTGCCTCGACCCCCGTATTACCCAGACCTAGCCCCATGTGTTTCCAAATTTAAATCATTCCTTGCTGGGCGGAAATACCAGTCCCGACAAGCAAGTTGATCTGTCATTCATCAGTACCTTATTACTGTGCCCAAATCAGCGTACCGTGACCCCTTCAAGAAGTGGATACATCGGCTGAAACTTTGCATTTCTAGCCACGGGGAGTACTTCGAGGTCATGAAATGAGCACTTTTGGGCTAACTTTGAAATTTGAAGTCTCCAGATAGAAATAAGCAATTCTTTTCGAACATCCCTCGTATATTGAAAATGAATAATCGGCAAATCGATAAAAATACTATATGTAAGATGTATTGCGAGTGTTAAATCGATTAATAGGTGAAAAATTGATACACTCCTTGTCAATATGACTTACATGCTTTGTTTTACCGAATCGTCGTTTTACTAGGTGTCAATGCTTGTCCTTATACATCCCATGTCTTTCGTCAGCAAATAATCTCTTTAATGTAAAACCGTGTAAATATACTTTACAAAAATGTTTTGTCGATTAACCTTTTTACTCGACGATTTCTCGTTTAAGGCAACTGGTCATTTCTGATCACTGGAAAATTCCTTACGAGTAACCGTCTTAGAGTAATATGCTTATTTATATTCATATGTTTCGCCAACGTGCCTGTATGATTGCATGTAGCGATGGATATGGAATGTACGTATACATGACATTACTTGACCGTGATCCTAATGTATATGACGTTTGACTGGCACTTTATGCCACCGCCAGCTTGAAGGTCAGAGCTAGATATAATGACGAGCTTGAAATTTAATCATCCTATTCCCAGAACACGCACCGAATCATTACGAAAACACGCCTATACAGATCCATTGTAAACTTTACCGCCAAAAAACGAAAATTTGAGATAACAAATTGTGATATTTTTTCTTATTTCTGCTCAAAATATAGATCGTGGGTACTCGTTAGAACCATCATCGAGGCGGTTCTTACGAGTACCCACAATCTATATTTTAAAGCAGACATAAGAAAGAAATGGTTTACCCCTCTAAACCCCAGTTTTACTTTATAAAAGTGGGGTTCAAGGGGGTCAAACTTATATAGGCGTGTTTCCGTGATGTATTGATCATGAAATAACAACAACAACAACAACAACATAAACCTAAATTATCTTTGTGGTTTCATCCGAATATTTAAAAAGCTTAGATTGTACGTATAGAGCTTAAGGCTTGTTTATGGAACGGAATTCTGGCACTCTCTTGACACGTTGTTGCACTTGCCTCGACTTGTCTCTTTTTATGTCAATAAGGGATTTATCGTACTATTTGTCTGAGAAATATGACGGTGACTTGTCAATTTTCGAAGATTTATGTTGCCAATCGGCCATCTTAGCGGCTCTAAATCAGTATACTATCTAGAGATTTGTCATTGTTTTGCGTAAATCGTCACTTATAGAGGTCGGAGAACTTTTTCGATGTGTGCCATTAGAATTGCTGTTTCTAATAGCGATTTTCAGTGTTTAGATACATACCATGCAAAACGACAGCCCCCGCCTATCGGAGCTTGAAGAAATAGATGGGCAGCATGATGCTTCCACGCAGAGCTGAAACCGACCCGCACACGAGTACTGGTAAACCGCTTAGAGGATCTAAGCCTGCCCAGGCAAAGCGGCGCGAGTCGGCACGACCATGCTTATCAACTCTGTTGGATTCATTGGGCGACAGGGCTTAAGATGCCATTTCATCTCAGTGTCGGGTAAATGCCCCACAAAGTTGGAAGCAACGTCACCAAAATTACCTTTACAGTGTTGACGGGGACGTTAAACCTCAAATCAAACAGACAAATACCGTGCAAAAAGGAATGAAAAAAACAACAACAAAAAAACACAAACAAATGGAATCTTAAAAAAGGTGAAAAACAGAAGTAGAGGTTAATGATCAGGAATCGATACAATTAACCCCATAGCTTCCATCAGAGACACCAAAGGGAAGCCCGTTGTTTATGTCCTCATTCTGACCCCTTCGGTCTAACTAGTACTTGTTGTTTTCATCTTCTGAGGAGCGTCACATTTTCCTTGAGCCCTGGAGCTTGATTCAACATTGCCATTATTCATATTTAGATTTTGCTCCGCAAGTTAAGCTAGGAATCACCCATGTCTATATTTCCTATTTTATAATGTATAAAAATAGAAGTGAAGTCAGTGATCAGGAATTGATACAAATAACCCACACCTCCGATCAGAGGCACCAAAGGGAAAGAAACACAAACATGACATTACTAGACCTTAATGGAAACGTCAATAGAGTGAAACCAAAAGGAGAGTTACATATACTGTCCCATAAAATGGCCAATCGGCTATCCAAAAACCAAAAAAAAAAAAAAAAAAAAAAAAAAATAAATAAATAAAAAATAAAATAAAATAAATAAATACATATAAGCGAAACACACGCTAAAAGACAAACAATGACAAAAATAATCCGCGACAGAAGAACCGCCTTGGAACGGTCAGTGAAACAAATTTCACTTGAGGGCTTAAATCGATTTATACGCAGCCGCATTCTTCGCCCTAACTCCCGACGCGATTTAGTCAAACAATTTGTTCAGTCCGCATGAAGTCCTCCTAACACATCAGTGCAACAGCTCCGAGAACACAAGACTGCAATGAAATTGAAGGAAAAAAGTTGAATATTCATAAACTATAGAGTTGAAGCCCTGCAGGCGTTATCCGACTCAAAACATTCGTTTATGTATGCGATAACGTTATTGAAAGTTGTTATGTCTGGAGGAAACTCGGCGATTTAACGGCCGCAAATCTCATTTTACGACTCCGCAGACGCGTCTACGTAAATCGAAACTTGAGGCCGTATAACCAGCGATTCATCTTCCAAAATGACAATTTTAAATGCAGCTATCCCCATTTTAATGCATTTATTCATTTTTTTCACTGTACTATCTCCACAAAGCTGCAAACGCTGTAACCTGCGTAAAACAAGTTTTTTTTTTACAGTATATTGCATAATATACTGTTGCTAATTTTTGCGTTATCCAATCACATTACGAAAACACGCCTATAAAAATACATTGAAACCTTCATAGCCCTCAAAAAAATAATAATATGAAAATTTGCGATATATTTCTTATTTCTGCTCAAAATATAGATTGTGTGTACTCGTTAGAACCGCCTCATCGAGGCGGTTCTAACGAGTACCCACAATCAAAATATAGATTGTGGGTACTCGTTAGAACCGCCTCATCGAGGCGGTTCTAACGAGTACCCACAATCAATATTTTAGAGCAGAAATGAGAAAAAATAAGGTTCCCCCCTGTAAATCCCAGTTTTATTATATAATTATGGGGTTCAGGGGGGGGGGGGGTCAAACTTATATAGGCGTGTTTTCGTGATGAGATGTCGCTTTGCATACGCAAGTACACTAGAACTGTTCTTTCTATTTTAATTGTCGTTGTGTTATTGGTGTACATATTGTTTTGTATTATGCGTACCTTTATATATCAAACATCACGTGAACAAGTCCTTGAAATGAACACCCTTTATACCCCATTTTATATAGAGAAAACTGGAGTTTACGGGGGTATACATATTTTTTTCTTATTTCTGCTCCAAGACATACATGTAGGTCGTGGGTACTCGTTACGAGCGCCACAACCTACGCATGCTGTATAAATAAGAAAAATATCACTGGTTTTCAGGAGAAAAGAAGCCATCTTGGAGATGTGAAAAACACACTAAATCGCATGGGCGTGCCATCGTAATGAAGTATTTCTCTTCTTTCGGTTGCCTGCGATATCTGTAATTCTTTCATGAAGAAAAAACGTCTATATACATTAATTTTTACACCCTTGAACCCCCACTTTTATATTGTAAAACTGGGGTGTACAGGGGTAAACCTTATTTTTCTTATTATTTTTCATATTACTGCTTTAAAATATAGATTGTGGGTACTCGTCAGAACCGCCTCGATGAGGCGGTTCTAACAAGTACCCAAAATCCATATTTTGGGCAGAAATAAGAAAAATATCGCAATTTTTTACCTTAAAATTTTCGTTTTTCCGGCGGTAAAGTTTACAATGTATTTGTATAGGCATGTTTTCGTAATGGTTTATAGTTTTTTCTTGAGTAACGTCCTCTATTTCGGAACAATGCTAAAATGAAGAACAAAGTTCTATTCTGGTCTGGAACACTTTGTATCTTGAAGACTTCTGCCCTTGAGAGAAGCGCAGAAATCTTTGAAGACAAAAAACGGTTTCTCCATTGTTGTTAATGGGTCAACGGGCATTCCTTTTATATACACTATTCATGATGTGGGAGGCTGGATAAAGTCTGTGGTAGAGTCACCGCGGTTGACAAAATATAAAGAGCTAGACTATATTTTATCATATGACGTCATATCTCTGGATGCAATAACGCCATGTATTAAATTCGGTAATCCCACTAGTGGATTAAATATGCAAATAAGTTGGATACGCACCCTAACACGTACGATGTCCTTATACTAATAGCGGAGTATTGACATGTATCATATTTATGTAAAACTTCGTTATCAAAATCCGTTTTAAATGCAATACTTGCATTCGTTCTCATGTTTTATTAAATTTTAAACTCGTTGATGAAAATGGATAAAATGCTCGGCAAAACCTCGCATTTCATCCCGTTTCCTCATTTTGCTAGCTCACCTGTGCCGAAGGTTCATAGGTAAGCTTATAGTATGGTAAGACTCCGTTGTCTGTCGTCTGTCTGTCTGAATGGCTGTTTTCTGTCTATCAACATTTTCAAACATCCACTGGGCCGATTAAAGTCAAATTTCATGTGGAGCATCTATAGGATGTGGGAACGAAAGTTTGTTCACGGGGTCCAGATCAAATGACCCAGATGGCAGTCATGCCCGTATAAGTTAAAAAGTCTTCACATTAGGAAAACATGTCTGTAAGAAATAATGGCGTCCAACATGGTGTCAGAAAATGATAAACATTAGGTAAAAATGATGAAATCTAAATTATTTCTGCTTTCAACATAGATTGTTGGTGCTCGTTAGAACCGCCTCAATGAGGCGGTTCTAACGAGTGCCCATAATATATGTATTGGAGCAAAAATAAAACGGATAATGTTTACCCCCGTAAACCCCACTTTTCTCTATATAAAGTGGGGTTTAGAGGGGGGGGTCTTCGTTTCACGGACTTGTCATCGTGATGAAAAATCTTCTTCTCCGGAACCAGAATGCCGATTGCCATGAAACTGATATGCAGCATTGGGAACTCGGGCCCATCACAGTTTGTTCAAATGAGAACTCTCGGTGACCTTGATCTATTTTACACCAATATCAAATTTGTCCACATAGACGTATATGGGAAAAAGTCAAAACTGTGTATTTTTTGGAAACTATTGCAGTCTGTAACAGTTGATCTTTTGGAAGCAAGGAGTACACCCAAGAACTGAAAACTGTCCGAGTGTAAAAAACTCCGGGGCTAGACTAGCTAGTTTCGGCCAATTGGGCCTCATCAGTGACCCTCATATATTTTTAAAGTTCTATGTTCGACTCCAGATACCAAAGGACTAGCTAATATAACTTACAATATGATGAAGGACAAGAAGTCGTTTAAAGGTGATCATATATTCTTGCACATCAGACAAGGAAATCCGTGATTTTACCCTGGGATAGAAATTTATGTTCTGACCCTGGTGTTCCGACCCAGGCAACTAACATAAATGCGCTTCCATTCTATTCAACTGCCGGAACTACTTCCGCACTACTTTTATTTTGTAAACAATATACATGTGCGAGCTGTCAAAACTAACCGGAGGTGTTGTGCAAGAAAAAGAATCCAATATGAGGTTCTGTTGTAGATGGCCGTTTCCATCCCTCGGGATGACCGTGCTGAGCGGAACCTCGGCAAAGCCTCGGTTCCGCTCAGCACGGTCATTCCTCGGGTTGGAAACGCTCATGTACAACAGAACCCCATATCAGGTTCTTATAGTCCCTTTACACCAGCTGTAGTGAATTAGAGTGTTTCGAACTGTCCGAGTGTACAGGCCTTCTGGGTCAGACTAGCTAGTTTAGGCCTATAAGGCCTCATCAATGACACTCAAATATTTTAAAAGTCCCATGTTGTAATTCCGAGCCCAAATGACTAGAACATACAACCAACACTATGTTGAAGGACAGGTTGACGTTTGACAGTGACCACACAGTCCTTTAACAGCTTAGTCATCACAAAAACACGCCTATATAATTTTGACCCCTTGAACCCCACTTTTATATGGTAAAACTGGGATTTACAGGGGTAAACCTTATTTTCTTATTTCTGCTCTAAACTATAGATTGTGGGTACAGGTTAGAACCGCCTCGATGAGGCGGTTCTAACGAGTACCCACAATCTATATTTTGAGCAGAAGTAAGAAAAATATCACAAGTTTTCATGTTAAAATTTTCGTTTTTTTTTCGGCGGTAAAGTTTACAATGTATTTGTATAGGCGTGTTATCGTAATGTGAAGTTTAATATGGCACATGAAAGGATTATTCTCTGGAAGCGCCGAACAGTACCGAATATAAAATAAAGGAAACTACAATGAAAGTACCGTTTTGTGACCGCGAATAATAATAACATTGGGTGGGTGAGTTTAAATCCGGGTTTACGGGGCCAGAACCTTCACCATCATCTTCCGCTTCGGTTTACACTATTTATCTGACTTTTTTGCTCGTATGAAGTATAATAATGCAGATTCCGTATACTATCTATCTAATGTACTGTGCATACAAATTTGCGGCCTCAGAAATCATTTTGTCATTACCATTATATTTTTTCGCCAAGTTTTAGTTCGTAAACCCTCATGCCCAGTACAGCCTATTTAAAAGTGTTCATTGGGATCACTAGTACAAGGAGCATTTTGAACAAGACATTTTGAACTAAAAATAATATTATTATGGTGCCTTTCTTTATCAAGATGTGGAACCCTCACGTATAAAAAGTTAAGATAACCTCACTTTTACGAAATCTTCTGGACAGTCTCACAAGTGTAATTAATAGCAGAGTTTAGCTGTAACAATCCATAACATACAAAGTGTTCTTGAAAGGTTTTTAGTCGTTTCGTCGCAATCATTTTTGTCCCGCACGCTGAGTGGTGAAATCGAAAGAAGAAAGTCAGCGAACACAGGTGAATGTGCTCTGATTGTCCAATGACAAAGTCCCAGTGAACTATTATTGCTGCAGTTAGATTCGGCGATACCTATCTGCTTCCAAGACATACTTTCATAAAACTACACATTTTCCCTACAATGTTCCGACCATTTTTGCATCTGAGGTCAATTTGAAAATATGGTAGTCAATTTGACTACTGGAGATTATAATGAAAAATGAATTTTTATGCAAATAATGACATATGTTTCTTTTGTTTTGAGGTTTAACGTCCCCGCCAACACTATTTAGGTCATTTTGGAGACGTTGCTTCCAATTTTGTGGGAATTTTACCCGACATTGAGATGAAATGACATCTCAATCCCTGCCGCCCAATGAAACCAATTGGGTTTATAAGCATGGACGGGCCGACTCGCAGCAGTTTTCTTGGGCAGGCTTAGACCTTCTAAGTGGATTACGAGTACTAATGTGCGGTCGGTATCAGCTCTACGTGGAAGCATCATGCAGCCCATATATTTCTTCAAGCCCCTATGGGCGGGGGCTTAAACATATGTTTCTTAATGTCGTTTTGGGTTATATTTAGTATTACGTCATTGGGCCCGTTTTCTGGAAAGAGTAACAGCCAAATACAGGCTGTCAGTGTACTCACACCTCATATTCTCTTTACAAATAGCCTCTTCGGAAACATATTTTAGCATTTCCGTTTAATCAGCCGCAAAATTCGACCTGGTGCTCGATACATTCACATAAATTCTCAGATAGCCTCGAAATCAATAGCGCACGAAACATTAATTCGGTGGTCAATTTGAAGATAAGGCAGTCAATAATTCTCGATTGAATTGGCTTTGAACGATTATTTTGGTATTTGTTTTGCCGGGACAAATCGTATAAAACCGGGACCATAGTCCTGGACTCAATGTTTTAGGGCCTTACATGGGTCTTAGACTCGACCAATTTTGATGATTTTTGGTATGCAAATTCCTTGAACCATTAGCTGTGAGATGCTCAAAGTGTTTTAATTTTTGTTATTCATTACGGGCATAGGTGTCAATATTTAGAACCATATCCTCTGGATAAAAGCCGAGACCATTGATTGATAGTAAACTGCCACGTCCAGAAATTCAGTCACTGGTGCCAAAATATTGTATGGAACTTAACATTTTTCTTATGGGAACTCAAAATACTTTATGATATAGTCAGAGAGTAAAGTATGTTACAAATATACTGCGTTGACCGAGATAATAAGCTGTTGACCAGACCGGTGCCAAACCGGGACAAAATACATGCCAAAAATAGTAAATTAGTCTATATACATGTAATCCAAATTAAATATCTCAAGCCCTGCCGCCAAATGAAACCAATAGAGTTTATATGCATGGACGGTCCGACTTCCACCGTTTCCCCGGACAGACTTAGAACCTCTAAGCGTTTTACCAGTACTCACGTGCGGTAGGTTTCAGTTTTGTGTGGAAGCATCTTGCTACCCAATATATGTCTTCAAGCCCCGATAGGTGGGGCCATGTTCTGGAATGTGGGATCTATGTTAATTTTCATTTTTTTTTCGCCACTAAACTAGCGATTTGCTTGCCATTCTGGTAGTTATTTAAATATATAAACTGCCATAACTCATATTATCATATGACGTCGCGTCTGAGAGTGTAATAACGCCATGTAATAAATTCGATAATCCACTAGTGGATTAAATATGCAAATTAGTTAGATACGCCCCGTAACGTTAAATGTACGGCGTCCTTAGCGGCGTCGCGTTTGCTAATGGAGGAATATTGACATTTTGTTAAAAAATCGTGAATAAAATGCGTTTTAAAAGCCATATGATAAATAGAATCTTACATTCGTGTTCATGTATTATTGAATTTGTCAAACTCGTTGAGGAAAAGGGATAAAATGCGAGGCTTTGCCGAGCATTTTATCCCTTTTCCTCAACTCGTTTAATAAATTCAATAATACATGAACACTCATGTAAGATCCTCTATATATAAACTGCCATAACTTTAACAGACGGACGTACATACGGACGGACGGACGACGAAGACCATAACAATATCCCCACTTTTTCTTCGAAAAGCGTGGGGATAATAAATAGCTGAGTTTAGCTGTTACAATCCATAAGAGTTATTTCTTTCTTTCTTCCTTCCGGTTGCCTTAACCCCAGGAGGGGACACAGACGGTGTATATTACATACACTCCAGTTTTCGCAGGATGAAAGCTTACACAGTAATCATGTAATTACGATAGGGTTCTTTAACCCGCACAGGGGATGGTTCTCCCTGCACAGTTTACGTCCTGATCCGAAGGACGGTGCACTTTATGACATTCATCCCTGCAAATGATGCCAATGGAGCGTGTTCGGACACCGAAATTTTACCGCCGCTGCCAGGGATCGAACCCGGGACCTCTAGCATCAGAGGCAAGTGCACTAACCACTGAGCTATCACGCTCCACAATAGCTTAATTTAAAGTTTATGAACAGGACAAAATCATTTTTTGTTGATCCTAATAGGACATTGGCCTTATTTATTTGTATGTCTGTATCCATGTACATTACAAACTGCATGCTCACCTATCAGGAAAATAAGTCCGTGAAACGAAGACCGACTGTTTTATGTACCGGCTTATTCAAAGCTTCACAGCAGCGAATACAGTGAAATTCCGCTATTAATACCACCTAAAATTAAGACCAATTCTTTTTTGAAAACCTTATTTAGTAGGTTTTAAGAACATATTTAACGTCACTAACCCTTTTATAGAACATATTTAACGTCACTACAGCTGATGTGTTGGAATGTGTGGCGGCCGTAAAATGTCTCCCTGCCCTGCATCATAGTGTAGTTTATATTTTCTTGTCCTTTGGAATCATTTATTCCATTGGCGAATTTTGAAAATATTTGAGGGTCACTGATGAGGCCTAATTGGCCGAAACTAGCTAGTCTGACCCAGAAAACATGTACACTTCATATTTTCCATTTCTGTGGTGTATTTCTTGCTTCCAAAGGATAACCCTTTTATAGAACATATTTATTTATTCTTTCTTTGTGCTGTCGGCCTTTAGTGTCCTCTAGGCAGAGACCATCTTTGGGACTGTTCAAAAGTGGTCTTAAAGACCACTTTTGAACAGTTCCAAAGGTGGTCTTAATAGAGGAATTTTACTGTATTTATAATCAATACGAGACAAAAAATAAAAATCAAAGACACTAACGATACCGTATGATTGAAGACCCGAAGACATAATTATTTTTACGCTTTCAGACATGATGATATATATCTCAGAAAATCAAAGGCAAATCAAGAGTCTGTATCATGGAGCGTTATTTTTTCTTTTGCAAAGTAATCAAAAGGCTGCTGCTACATCCGAACATCAATACCATAGTTATTGTCATATACATTATTATCAATAACAAACGTTTAATGCCTGAACATCAGAATTTCTTGAGATGCTGGTTTTAAAACGCAGTCACAGGAGTAGAAAGGCCAGGCTTCTGTGCTGTAAGACTTATTTTCAGTGACAAATATCATCTTTCTTATTTCGGCTTTCAACCTACAGTGCGGCCCCGCCCGTCGGTGCTTGAAGAAATAGATGGGCTGCATGATACTTCCACGCAGAGCTGAGACAGACCGCACACGAGTACTGGTACATGTAAACCGCTTAGAGGATCTAAGCCTGTCCAGGCAAAGCGGTGCGAGTCGGACCGTCCATGCTTATAAATAGAAAATCAAAAATGGGTTCCTTTAAGAGCAATGAAAACATTCATAAGAAAGAAGATGGGTCATACTACGTAGTTTCGGCTTATAAAGCTTCATCAGTGACCCTGTAATCATCCGGCAAAGAAAGCCTGAGGAAACATACTGAAATTTTGCGAATTTAGAAACCCTATTGGTTTCATTGGGCGATAGGGCTTGAGATGTCGTTTCATCACAGTGTCGGGTAAAAGTCCCACAAATTTGGCAGCACCGTCTCTAAAATGACCTATACAGTGTTGACGTGGACGTTACACCTCAAATCAAACAAACAAACAAAAAATCAACATTCAGTAAAGTTCCGATATTAAGACAAGCTAAAATTAAGACAAAATCTGCTTTTCAAAGTTTATCGAGAAGGTTTCAGTTATGCTTTCTTTGTATTTTCTACACCCACTGTCTCCTCATAAGAGACAACCTTTTGAACTGTTCAAAAGTGGTCTAAAATACCACTTTTAATGAGTCGCAAAGGTGGTCTTAATATATGACATTTACTGTAGATTGTGGGTGCTCGTTAGAACCGCCTCAATGAGGCGGTTCTAACGAGCGCTCACAATCTATGTTTTTGAGCAAAAATAAGACAGATACTGCATACACCCGTAAATCTCTCTTTTCTCCATACAAAGTTTGGTTTGGGGGGGGGGGGGTCTTCGTTTCACGGACTTGTTATCTTGAATTTGTAATTTGTAATGCACATGGAAACAGACATACAAATGTCCTATTAGGGTAAACAAAAATGTTTTTGTCCTGTTCATAAATTGTAAAACGCCAGGTATGACTCACACCACTTCATCTTGGCAGGCTTAGTCCTTCTAAACGGCTTACCAGTGCTTGCGAGGTCAGTTTCAGCTCAGCGTGGAAGCATCATGCAGCCCAATCTATTTCTCAAGCCCCGATGGGCGGGGGGCGACCAACAATTAATGTAGATTTTAAAGTAATGAGTATGTCAAAGTTGTTGCACATGGTACCTGTTACATGCGATGAACCATATTCTGTAAATGTCATTACAACGTCTAGCGTCAAAGAAACCTGGAGTGACGTCATAGAAAGGCAGCCATTCGCGTCACGCTCTTCTTTGCTGTGATTTATTATAGCAAAACTTTTCACAGTTCCTTTCAATTGCCATTGTTGGCGTGCTGTGTTAGAATATAGCATAATTATTAATTGATACTATCTATAACATCACGAAACTCGCCTATATAATTTTGACCCCCTTGAACCCCACTTTTATATAGTAAAACTGGGGTTATGCGGGGGTATTTTTGTGATATTTTTTCTTATTTCTGCTCTAAAATATAGATTGTGGGTACTCGTTAGAACCGCCTCGATGAGGCGGTCCTAACGAGTACAAACAATATATATTTTGAGCAGAAACAAGACAACTATCACAATGATTTCATCTTAAAATTTTCATTTTTGGGCGATAAAGGTTATAATGTATTTGTATAGGCGTGTTTTCGTAACGTATTCGTGTCACGCTCTTCTATGCTGTGACTTATAATCGCAGAGTATAGGGGAATGGGAAGACCTGACAGATTTTTCCGCCATTTTTCAAAGGGAGACAACTTTCGGGACTTTCATGTTCGCTTTACTATAAGCCCTGTCCCGTTGAAAAAGGGGTCTACTCTTAAAGGAAAGAATTTTCTCCTCAGGGGCAAATCTTTCCTTTCAGAGTTGACCCCTATTGGCATGGGAGCAAAATGCCTTTGCAAATGGTTGTCTCCCCTGAAATTGTTCCCATTCCCCTTAATTACAGTTCCTTTCCAATGCCTAGTAGGCGTGCTGTGTTAGAATATAGCATAATTATTAATTGATACTATCTATATATGACAAAGTACATGAGGGCAAGCCCCCGCCCATAGGGGCTTGAAGAAATATATGGGCTGCACGATGCTGCCACGCAGAGCTCAATTCGGCCCGCACACTAGTACTGGTAAACCACTTAGAGGATCTAAGCCTGTCCAGGAACCGCGGTGCGAGGCGGATCGTCCATGCTAATAAACCCTTTTGGTTTCATTGGGCGACAGGGCTTGAGATGTCATTTCATCTCAATGTCGGGTAAAAGTCCCACAAAATTGGAAGCAATGTCTCCAAAATGACCTTTACAGTGTTGACGGGGACGTTAAACCTCAAATCAAACAAACAAAATCAAAACAAGAGGGCAAGGTCCAGCGAAAATGTATTTTCGAACATGTGTTTGTTTGTATTGGAGTTTTACGGCCCAGTCAACACTATTTAGGTCATTTTTGAGCCGGTCAGTTTACCTATCAACACTTTCCTGGGCAGGCTTATACGTAAGCGGTTAACCAGTACAGTGCACATTCTTTCGCCAGAAACTGACAACTGCCCTTCTTGAATCAGCGGAAGGGAGAGAATGACCGTAGAAAAGATTTCATGATCAATCTCCACGAAAGAATGTTGCCGACCCCGGCGGGAGTCGAAACCGCGTCCTCCTGATTACCAGTCAGACGCGCATCCGACTGAGCCACTGAGGCCTCGAACATGTGTAGAAAAGAGTCGAGACTGGCTCGCGGAGAATACTTCTGATTATCAACAGCATAGTTGCATTACGCACAACACGCCTATACAAAAACATTGTAACTTTTACCACCGAAAAATGAAAGTTTTCAGATGAAAAATTTCGATATTTTTCTTATTTCTGCTCAAAACATAAATTGTGGATACTCGTACTAACGAGTACCCACAACATCTCGAAAACACGGCTCTATAATTTGGACCCCCTTGAATCCCACTTTTATATGGTAAAACGGGGGTTTATAGGGGTATACTATTTTTTCTTATTTCTGCTCTAAAATACAGATTGTGTTTACTGGTTACAATCGCGCGGTTCTAACGAGTACCACTAATCTATATTTTAGCAGAAATAAGAAAAATACCAATCGAGGCGGTTCTAACGAGTAAACACAATCTATATTTTAGAGCAGAAATAAGAAAAATATCACAATTTTTCATCTTAAAATTCTTTTTTCGGCGGTAAAGTTTACAATGTATTTGTATAGGCGTGTTTTCGTAATGATCTATGTTTTTGAGCAGAAATAAGAAAAATAATGTATACCCCTCTAAACCCAAGTTTTACTTTATAAAAGTCGGGGTCAAGGGGGGGGGGGGGGTCAAAATTATATAGGCGTGTTTTCGTGATGGGGTCGCTTGACAACCAATCCACGGGTTGATTGAGAAAAAATCGACCAAAAAGGCTTTGGGTCAATATACATCCTCACAGTGTCCAAAAAAACAACAACCCCCCCCCCCCCCCAAATAAAAAACTGTAACTCTGATCGGACTGCAAGCACACGAAGTCCGGTCCGAGTCTCTGCTTGATAAACTCGCTACATGTATAAGGTACATTTTGGTACTGCGCTGCTCACGTGGCCTCATGGATTTACACCTTTAATCCGGGAAATAATGAAAAGAATGGCAGGGTACTTATACAATGTGGGTTAGTGCTAATGAGATAATACCACAGTCGGCCCTGGAGAATCAACTTACTAGTTCATATTTGTTTTGATCAAATAATTACGAACGCAAAGTTCTTAGCGGACGGAAATAAACCTGCTATACTATCCAGGTTATACAGAAATCAGAATCTAAATACACACAAACATGTTTATTCATTTGGTTTTAAGTTAACCCTTACATGACGCACAGGACTGTCCACCTTCCAGCTACAATGTTCAAACAGTCTCTTCAGCCCATTCAGTACTAGAAACCTCTAAAAGGGATACCTTGGCAAACAGTGCAGGCCCAGATCAGACGCCGCAGAACGCGGCGTCTGATCAGGGCCTACACTGTCTGCTAAAAGTTCAGCCATTTTCGAAATAGAGTTTGAAGAAAACACGACCTATAAACCCTAAAGTTTGAAATGGACTCCTACTATATATAAGGAGGAAGATTCCATTTGGTACAAAAAGGATTAAGGGGACGCTAGACTTACATGGGATTGAAACGGTAATTAAGAAGATATCGGTTTCTAATTCGAAACCTCATTAATGCTATATACCGGCTGTAATGAGTTCTGGATCATATTAATTTACGCGGATAAACAACGAAACATACATGTATGGATGGAAGAATGTCATTGGTTTCTGTTGACACAGAATATGAATCTGCAAATGTCACGGCATAGGGTCATGCACTGGTTGAGTTAAAACGATCATTTGGCATAGCTCGGACTCCTACCGAGAAGAGTAGTGTGATATACTCATACTTTCATGTCATTTAAATGTTTTTTAGGTTTAACGTCCCTGTCAACACTATATAGGTCATTTTGGAGACGTTGCATCCACTTTTGTGGGACCTTTACCCGGCATTGAGATGAAATGACATCTTAAACACTGCCGCCCAATGAAACCAAAAGGGTTTATAAGCATGGATGGTCGACTAGCACCAGTTTACCTGGGCAGGCTTAGACCTTCTAAGCGGTTTACTAGTACTTATTAGTGGTCGGTTTCAGCTCCCCGGTGGACGAGGGTGGTCATTAAAATCATTTTTTTTCTAATAAAAATGTTACAATTTTCTGACTTTTACCCGACAATGAGGTGAAATTAAACCTCAAGTCCTACTGCACAAAGACACCGCTAGGGTTTAAGGAACGGTCCGACTCGTACCACTTTTCCTGGGCAGACTTGAACTGTCTAAGTACATGTAGTTTTCCAGTACTCAAGCTAGGCCGGTTTCAGCTCTGCGCGGAAGCCGTGTGGTCAAATATATTTCTCCAAATCCCAATGTGCAGGGGTGGACAATATCCGTATATTTAGCATCCTTGTAAGCCCGTATCTATTTAGAGAAACGTAGTGTATCAGTGGGTATCATCATTCCCTGGTTCTGTCAAACAGTTGGCTTTTCTGTATGTGTTCTTACGTACAAGAAGTCAGTATATGTGTATGGTTTCGAGCATACCTAAAAAGAAAATGTCTCAAATTTCATCATAAAAGGATGCCATTTGTAACTTACAGTAATCTATCATTAGTGTATTTTAGACACGATCGGGCAGATAATTCAGCCAGAAGTACATGCAGCAGTCGTTTATATCTGTAATGTGTATGGGGGTTCAATAGCCATGCTTTGTTCCTGCATGTGGTTTTCAGTGCCGTGTGGTATAGTAGTTAAATGAGTTCCCAAACTTCATCGAAAAGCAGTTTATTCCTTTCATTAAGTATCATGGAGTCAATTTAAGGCGAATGAGGACACATTCAGGGGAGGCAACTCCTGCAAAAGTATTTTTGTCTCCCATGTCAATAGGGGTCAACTCTTAAAGGAAAGAATTTGCTCCTGTCCTTTGAGACTTTACCCTCAAAACACGCCAATACAAATACATTGCCACATTTATCGCCGAAAAAATGAAAATTTTATGATGAAAAATTGTGATATTTTTCTTATTTCTTCTCAAAATATAAATTGTGGGCACTCTTTAGAACCGCCTCATCGAGGCGGTTCTAACGAGTACCCGCAATCTATATTTTAGAGCAGAAATAAGAAAAATAAGGAATACCCCCGGAAACCCCAGTTTTACTATATAAAAGTGGGGTTCAAGGGGATCAAAATTATATAGGCGTGTTTTCGTGATATTTTAGTGGGACATGGCTTACAGAAAAGCGTACAGGAAGTCCCGGAAGTTGTCTCCATTTGAAAAATAGCCGAAAATCTGCTAGGTGTTCCCATTCCCCTTAATGGCTGTTCTCATGTGTAAGATAGAAGGCGTAAGAAGAACACCAAACTTCAAGACGTTTTTCAAAGATAACGCTGAGGCTTTCATTTGCTAATGTGTTCGTTGTTAAAAATACAATTTTGACAAATGGCACGTGTTTATCTACGTTATAAACTGTTCGACCCTCCGTGATCTAAGTGGCGGTTTTCTTCTGCTCCGACATCGGATTGTTGTTGAGTCCTGAACTCTGAGTTATGATATACAGTAGAATTTCGATGGCTCGAACACCGATGACTCGTTTACCATGTAAGAGTCGAACACATTCTTGAGCTCCTAGCGAAATCCTCTACATGAGAAATAGTGGGGGATAATTAAGGAGATTTTAGTCTTTTATCTTGCAAATGTATGCTGTGTGTACTCATTAGAATCGCCTCGATGAGGCGATTCTAATGAGTACACACAACATACATATTCATTACAGAACATCGAAAAGATGTCAAAAAGTATCTCGTTATGCCTCCTTACAGTTACCTCAGTGGCACATCAGTGGCTCGAACTACCCCTGTCTCGAACAGATTTTCGAGTGAGTGAGTGAGTGAGTTTTAGTTTAACGTCCCACCAACAGCTAAGGTCATACGGAGACGGGACCTCGGTTTAAAGACTCATCCGAAAGTCTGGAGAAGCCCGGGATCGATCCTGCGATCCCTGGTTTACAAGGCGAGTAGCGTAACCACTGCACCACGGAGGCTTCTAACAGATTTTCGAGGTCCCAAAGGTGTTCGAGCCATTGACGTTTGACTGTACATGTATTTTATGAGCGTAACGTTTATCCTGTGTCTTGCAATGTGCTGGAATGGTATTGCTGAGAAAGCGGACATATACATTTGGAATGGCTGGTTAATACAATTACCGCCGCATTATTAAAACACGCCTATACAAATACAGTGTACCCTTTATCGCCGAAAAAAAAAAACGAAAAGAAAATGATGAAAAATTGTTATACTTTTCTTATTTCTGCTCAAAATATAGATTGTGGGCACTCGTTAGAACCGCCTCATCGAGATTGTGGGCACTCGTTAGAACCGCCTCATCGAGGCGGTTCTAAAGAGTACCCACAATCTATATTTTAGAGCAGAAATAAGAAAAATAATATACATGTATGCCCCCGGAAACCCCAGTTTTACTATTTAAAAGTGGGGTTCAAGGGGGTCAAAATTAAATAGACGTGTTTTCGTGATGGTGTCGTTAGTCGTCGTGCGAGTATTCTTCATTTCTACTGAATACAACATGAAACAAAGATGAATTACATTTATTACAAAATAATGACTTTTGTATTTGAATAATTGTATACTCGCCTGTCATACTGAGATATAAGTAATTTCGGGGAATGTTTTGTCTTGCTGAGAAAGTTCCAAGTGCATGTGAAGGTTTAACGAGCTTTTTAGAGTTAGTTATTTGATACAAATAGAAATTGCCATTGTCATTTAAGCTGAACGTGCATTTGTAAAAAATGAATAAAATTGAAACAACAACAACAACAAAAAAAAAAAAAAAAAAAAAAAGAATCCCACAATTAACTGTTTGTTAAGGGCAAACATACATCCCTACTGTGACTGTCTCATCAGAACTATTTTTATTATAATATCATTTATCAAAATATCTAATCATGTGGAGCGCTGTGGTGCAGTGGTAAAGTATCGTCCTCGGGATCGAGAGGTACCGGGTTCGAACCCCACGAGCGGCAAGTGTAGTTTCCTTGAGCAAGAAACTTTATCCACATTGCTTAGTACTGGTTTCTACCCAGGAAAAGAGGGCCACATGGAAGATTAGTACTAGTTTACTAAATGTGTTACCCTCTATAAATAAGGTCGATTATTTATTATTATTTATTATTATTATTATTTAAATACGCACACGTTTTGATTTGAAAATCAAGCAAGAAAATATACTCAAAGCACTTTACATTAATTTCCTTACTTTTGCTCGAAAACATAGATTGTGGTACCTCAAAGAGGTCATTTTAACAAATACACATAACTTATTTGTGGCCGCCAGAAAGAGGCTGTTCTAACGAGCACCCACAGCCTATGTTTGGGATACAAATAAGAGTATTTGTATAAAATATCGCAAATGTTTCAACAGTTTTTCATCAGAAAAATAAACCGTTTTTGGAAAACCATTCAAAAAAAAAAAAAAAAAATCTGAAATAGGCCATGAGGGTTGGTCACGCCTCAATGATTTATGTTGCTAATTCAGCCCATATGATTGGTTATATAAAAACAATCCCTGCAGGCACTCAGTGTTGATTCAGCTTTGAAACATTTCGAGGGTGTGCTTAAGTCCATTCTGTGGGTACGTACAGTGATATTCCGATATAAATACCAACTAAATTAAGACATATTCTGCTTTTAAAAGATTATTTAGTAGGTTGAGTTATTCTTTCTTTTTGGTTTCTGCATACGGCATCCTCTGGTCAGAGACCACCTTTGGAACTGTTCAAAAGTGGTCTTTAAGACCACTTTTGAACAGACCAACAGGTGGTGTTACTATAGGAGGTTTACTGTAATTGTGTAGCATATCAAATCTATACTGTATGGTAATGTTTTGAAGGTGTCCATGGAATTGTTTGGAATTATCTTGGACTGTCACTGTAGTCTTAATCAACCACAAGCACGTTGGCGAATGACAAAACAAGCGATTTCATGCCTAATTGTGTCTTTTAAACACTGCATGTTGATTGCTTTATTGGGCATTAACAAGCGTTTCCTGATGTTTCCAACTTTGTACTGCTTTTCTGCACGGCATTAAACTATCCTGTATTTCATTACGACAACACTTAGTGCGCTAAAATGGCGTCTTTTTATCTCTATGAGCAGCATTGTTTTTCAGATGAAAATGTTCGACATTCAGTTCAATGTTCTGTCCAAAAATAGACTGTTGGTGTTCATTAGACCTGCCTAAATAAGGCGGTTCTATAGAGTACCCACAATCTATGTTTTGGAGCAAAAAAAAAAAAAAAAAAAAAAAAAAATAAAAATAAAAATATAAATATTTGATATCTATGTCAATCCCACATTTCTCTACATAAAACAAAAGTGGAGGCAATGATCAGGAATCGATACAATTAACCCACAGCTCCCATCAGAGACACCAAAGGGAAAGAAACACAAACCTGAAACAACAGACCCTAATGGAAACATCAATAGCGGAAAGCCAAAAGGACAGTTACTTTCCCACAAAATGGCCAATAGGCTATCCATAGCAGAATAATATAAGCGTACAAACCCTCAAAGACGAACCGCCTTGGAACGGTCAGTGAAACAAATTCCACTGGGTGGGGGTTGGGGAGGGGGGTGGGTAAATCGATTTTACGTGGCCACAATCCTGGTCCTTACTTCCGTCGCGATTTGAACACACTATTTGTTCAGTCCGCATGATGGCCTCCTAACTTATAAGTGCAAACAACCGCAGACATGAAACAACGGTGAGGACTCGACAGCAAGAAAACACTGAAATGCTGGAGCAAAAGAAAACCAACAATTCGACTCCGATGGGCCCGACCAGAGACAGAGCACCAGGCACTATTAGGCATAAGGCATCAACCATCACCAGACATAAGAGCATCAGACAACATTACATAGAATTACTTTTCTCCACATAAATTTGGGTTTGGAGGGGTGTTCAGTTCATGGACGTGTAAACGTGATTACCTCTATACATCTGAACATCACGTGAAATAGTTCGTGAAATGAAGACTCCCTATACCCCACTTTATATATACAAAACGGTCGTTTACGGGGGTATACATTATTGTTCTTATTTTTACTCCAAGACATAGGTTGTGGGTGCTCGTTAGAACAGCCTCAATGAGGCGGTTCTAACGAGCACCCACGACCTATGTTTGCAGTATTTATAAGAAAAATATCAGGGATTTTAATCAGATTAGTGGCCCTTTTGGAGATGAGAAATATGCACTATGTCGTACGGGTGTGTTATCGTAATGACATTATATTACACGGAGACACTTAATGGCATAAAAACAAACATATATAATTTATTACACATTGAATATTGTTACGAGTTGTAATGATGAGTTTCAAAACGAAACCGGCTGGGAACCCAAAGGAACCAACAGGGGTTATATACACTGGATGATCTGACTCGCATCGCTATGCCTGGGCAGGCTTATTCCAACTAAGCGGTTTACCAGTACTTATGTGCGGCCAGTTTCAGCTCTGTATGGAAGAATTATGCAGCCCAATCTATTTTCCCAAGCCCCGATGGGCGAGGGCCTCATAAACGCATTTTAATTGCGGATCTTTTTAGTGAAAAATGCAAATGGTGAACAATGCAGTTATTTCCTTTAACACTTACTATACTGCTGATCACGACAACTCCACTCTACCCGCGTCGCCAAGGCTGTAGGATTGGTATATATCAATAACCGTTACATTATCCCACCGCTGACACCAATTGTAACGCTTTTGCCCTTCCCAGCACTTATTGAAGTGCTAAGGTGATACGCGTTCAGTGCTTCATTGATTGTGTGTGGAGGCAGGGCGACTCTGGTTTCTACAGTGGATGAATCAGATTCCTGAATGCACCAGCCTTTATGCGTGGCCCATTGAAGTCGAGATGAAAATATTCGAGGTGACATATGCGCCTGCATTCATGCATATCTACCCATTTATCAGGCCCATATCTACGTCGTTCCGATGGTTGCTGCTTTTAATATATTTCTAGAACATGCGCCAGCACACCAGCAAGGCCCTTGACTTTAGACTGTGAACAATGTCATCAAGCTTCAGGCTAAAGGCCGCTATTAAATGATCCCAGACGTTCATCACTTGAATTACTGCCTAAAGTACTGCGATCTGACGATGACAGAACTCCATGTCTCTGGCACTGGGTTAAAGAACTCCTTCAAATGTAAAGAATGCCTTTTTTAACAAGCGGCATTTATGTAAAAAGTTAATTGCCATTGATTTTTGAAACGAGACAATAGAACGACATTTCAATCATTCTGAAAAATAACAAGCATATGACTAGTAAATATGAGGGTAGGGAGGTTCGGCTCGCCTAACTTGAGAGTAAACAAAGACACGTGGAACTGTCAAATTTATGAATATTAATTAGCCATCTGCTTCCGCAACTGTGGACTGTCGTAAAACGGGGTCAGCACATGTTTTGAAATGAGAGAAAATAATAATAATAAAAAAAAAAACAAGAAAGAAAAAAAAACTGATAGAACGTGAGCTGCCGCGGTCATATATGTAGACCCAGCGATAAGCCACGCTCGAAATTATTCCAAGTCGGAAAGCGCCACAAAATTATGTAAAAACTCAATATTTTCACTATGCACCAAACGAAAGAATGAAACAGAGCATAGCGGAAGTAATCTGACTTCTAGACTCACTTTTAGTAAATTACGAAGGTCAAGGTAACTGTCAAAAGGCGGTTAAAAGTAATAAATTGTCGAAGAGTCGACGAGTCGCAAAGTTGCTGCTTCTCCGGCCGAGAGACAAGACAGGAATGAACGCTCTGTTCAAAGAACCAGAAAAATGACGTCAATGGTTATTCTGGTAATAGGAAAGCGTTATGATTGGCTGGAATTTTCCGTTACCGAGAGGTGGTAAATACCATAACCAAACTGTTTCGGTAGCACCAACGGAAATTACGTAACACTGGCGTCGGTGACATAATGACTCTACTGATAAGGAGAGTTGACAAACAAGCATGTCTATCGCATAATATCTATCCAGTTTTGTATATGATAATAATCTTCCTGAACTGCACAAGCGAATTACAGTTACCAGATATAAACCCAAACTACATGAATTCAGATCCCTTGTGCAGAAATGTTTTAAACAGTTTGATACATATACTGTACCTTATGAAATCCAACTTTTCTGTTTATGAATTGGGCTTTATAAGGGCATAAATGACACGGAATTTGCATGGGTATATATTTGCATAAAGGCATTGCAACCACACGCTCTGACCCGATGCAAATCTATTTTGATATTGCAGTTTTCGTCACCATCATATTTAACAATCAGGCATCGCCAGCGTCATAATAAAGACTATTCTTTGGTAGTAAGAACTCATTCGACTGTTTTATGCGTCGTGGTAAAAGCATTGACTGCAATGAAAAACAGATAAACGCAATTATTAAACAATATGTTTTGCAAGAATACAATAGATATATTTTACGGGATAAAAGGTCTGATTGCAAATGTTTACTGATAGAAAACATGCAATGTTGTCTTCTGACATAACATTTTTTCAGGAACAAATAAGTTCAAAAGATTGTGATCTATTACTGCAGTGTCGTCTGTTGCTGTCTCATTACGAAAACACGCCTATACACATACATTGTAAACTTTGCCGCCGAAAACAATCTAAACTTTTAAGATGAAAAAGTGTAGTTTTCTTATTTCTACTCAAAATATAGAAGCAACGTCTCCAAAATGGCCTAACATTGGAAGCGGGGTCAATTACGAAATTCCCTGGGTAAACGCTGTTTTTCAAAACGAATTGTTCCACTTTTTTACTGAGCAACCTATAAAATTGCCATAAAATTGTGTTGGGAAAGACAGTTCAATTGTCAGGTCGAGCAAATACCGCTGATCTGGGGAATGACTACAGTGCTAATGCCCTGAGTATGCAAATGCGTTAACATTTTTAGGACATTACCGAAAATCAGGATGTTCTCCGACACTGATTCCGGGTGTTAACATGCGCGCAAGATAGAGGCAGTGACTTTTACATCAACGCTACCCATTTACACATGGTTGGAGTGGGGCAGTGACAGTGATTTATTTGTCTAAATCGCGACGGAAGTAAGGGCGAGGATTGTGGCCACGTAAAATCGATTTAAGCCCCCCAGTGGAAATCTTCCACTGACCGTTCCAAGGCGGCTCTTCTGTGGCGATTTATTTATGTTGTTGTTTGTTACTTACTGTGTGTATCACTTGTGTCTTTTAATTTTGGATGGCCATATGGCAATTTTGTGGGAAAGTAACTGTCCTTATGACCTTCCTGTGTTTAGGTTTCCATTATGGTCTGGTCGCTTAATGTTTGTATTTCTTTCCCTTTGGTGTCTTTTATGGTTGGAGTAAGTTAATTGTATCAATTCCTGATCTTTGTTTTACTTCTACTTTGCCCAAGGACACACCTCGCCTCTGGTGGCGGGATTCGAGTCCATAACCTCTCGATCATAAAACGAACACGCGTAAAAATCCACAAAATTGGAAGCAACGTCTCCAAAATGGCCTAAATAGTGTTGATGGGGACGTAAATCTTAATTCGAACAAATTCAAGACTGTTTAGTCACTGTAAAATGCATCAATAACTGTGAAGCGAATACTCAAGGATTTTATAAAAGCTAATTCTTGTCGGACAAATTAAACCAGATTTCTATTTTTGTTACGAAGGGAGGTAATACATGTACATACAGTAACATTGGAAGCGAGGTCAGTTACGGAATTCCCTGGGCAAACGCTATTTTTCAAATTAATTGTTCCACTTTTTTACTGAGCAGCCTATAAAATTGCCATAAAATTTTGTTGGGAAAGACAGTTCTATTGTCAACTCGAGCAAATATCAGTGATCTGGGGAATGCTAATGCCCTGTGTATGCAATTGAGTTAACATTTCTTAGGCCATTACCCAAAATCAGGTTCGCTTAACACCAGCAATTACCCCAAGAACTCCGTAATGCGACCAGAACGAGCCCTATCAGAGACTTAATGTGCCCCGTTTGAACACCTTAATAGTATAATTGCGATATGAAACGCCATGGTACAAAGTGTTCCGGTCTTTAGACTGGTTTTGGGCACAACGTCTCTTTTGCGAAAGCCATTACACACGGGTATTACCCTCAGCGTGCATTGTATTCATCCGCAATGTCAACAATTTTGATCATTCATAAATTATGTTCCTTTGAGAATTTTTGTTACTATTGAAAAGTAAACAGAAGGACATGCCTTTTTATATAACAAACTGATAAAAATGTACAATTTATAGCATTTAATTTCATCAGCCGTTTCTGTGAAACTTTTGTAACTGTTTTGAATATGGAACAGTATTTTCTCACGGATTCTCTCGGTGATGATTAGGCAATTTGCAGAAGCATAAAAATTCGGTTTATGCTAACCCTGAAGCGATACAATCAGTCCAAAACATTAGGTATAAATTACGGAACCCTGGAAGGGACAAGCGATTTATTTTAATATGTTGTCCTTCGAAGATAATATCTTGTGCGCACAAGATATTATATTGTGCGAACAACATAGTATCTTTTGCGCACAAGTTATTATATTGTCCGCAAAAGAAAATATCTTGTTCGCACAACTTATACCAAGATATAATCTTGTTTGCACAACATAGATGTTGTGCGAACAATATAATATCTTGCATAAGGAAAAATAACTGCATTATTTTCCATTTGCATTTTTCTCTAAAAGTTATTATCTTGTTCGCACAACATATTATCTTGTTCGCATACTATTTTGTTTGCAGAACATATATCTTGTGCAGAAAATATAATATCTTGTGCGTACAAGTTATCATCTTGTTCGCACAACTTAATATCTTGTGCAGCAAAATAATATCGTGTGCGCATAATATATTATGAGCACAAGATATTATCTTGTGCGCACAAGATAATATCTTTTACCCACAACTTCATTATTTTCTTGTTAGCACAATTCAATGAGACGCATAAGATATGTTGTTGTCCGCACAAGATCTAGGTTGCGCAAACAAGATAATATTTTGTGCGTATTATCTTGTGCGCATTATCTTCTGCGCATAAGATATTAATTTGTGCTAACAAGATATTATATTGTGCGCACCAGATAAAATCTTGTTCGCACAATATGTTATGTTATCCCCGGCTTCCGTAAACAATTGCCATCTGACTTATTTCTGCTTTTAACACGAGATTGTGTGTGCTAATTAGAACCACCCCAATGAGCCATTAGGGTCTTGAAAATTAAAATTTGAAATCAATCAAGAGTTTCCTTTTTCTTACTGATGCGTGAAGTCCTGATTTTAAACATTAAGACAAAGCAACAATGCATACACAGAATAGTGAACACGGTATCTGATCATAGTATACATATTCATCCATGAGATTGGAATTTCTAAAAAAAAAAAAAAAAACGCTTTGTAGAAAAAGGGTTTTGGTCACACCTGCTTCAGCAGAAAGGCATAGGCGTGTGAGTCCATCCGTCAACATTTTTTCTTGATGTCTTGTAAGGGCAACTCCTCTTACAGTATTTAACTGATCTTTTTGAAAGTTTGCAGGCGTTTTTGCCATGGTCTGCAGATTTCTTTTTTTTTTTTTTTTTTTTTTTTTGGGGGGGGGGGGATGCCCCACTACCCCGTTTTGTTTTTCTTCTAGTTGGCCACCTTTTCAATTTTTTTAAGACCCAGTTCTTTTAGAATAGATACCTTGTGAGCATAACTCCTCTTACAGATGTTTTACCGATTCTTTTGAAACTTTGCCAGCGCACGACAAAACCTACATTAAGTAATGTGCGCCCATCGAAACTTAGATCAGCATGCGGATCCAGTCTAATCAGAGACTTCTCTTGCTGCATGAAGGAGCAGTGGGCCCTTAGCTTTCCTTAGAGCGCACACCGAAGACTCTGATCAGACTGCGCGGATCGTCGTTGGGCGGACATGTCTTATTGTAGGTTTTGTCATGCGCTGGCTCAGGTGTTTTTTTGTCATTGTCTGTAGATGTGTACATGTATGTAGTTTCGGGATAAGCTTCGCTTCATTTCTTATCAATTCCTATTTCACAGAATAGATTTTTCCAGGTCCAATTACTATCAAATTATTCAGGGTTTTTTACCGATCTTTTTGAAACATTGCAGCTGTTTTCGTTATGGTCTGCAGCTGTGCATAAGGCTTCTGTGTTACAGAAGGCCAAGACAAGCTTCCTACGTTATATTGGTCATATTGGTTACCTAAACTTCATAAAAGACCATACAAAGCACGGTTTATTGCAAATTCAAGCTCTTATACCACCATTGAACTCACCAAATTATTAATTTCATGTTTTACTGCCATCAAAAAAAAAAAAAAAAAAAAAAAAAAACATGTGATAAAGTATTGCGACAAAGTCTTCGAAAGATCAGGTAGAAATCTGTTTTGGTCTATAAACAATCTAATGAAGTTTTAAATAAATTGAAATCCAGGCATTTTCGTGCTTCAAGTCTGTCTACTTATGATTTTTCCAGCCTTTACACTACATTTCCTCATAATCTTATAAAAGAAAAACTTAATGATTTAATTGAATGGGCACTTCATAGGGAAGACTCCCTCTATCTTGCTTGTAATGTAAGAAATGCTTTTTTCACTTCTGAAGAGCATAAAAATTATACTTTATGGTCATGTCAGAAAGTGTGTGAAGCTCTCACCTTTCTACATGACAATATTTACATAAGATTTGGTTCTATGTTATTTAGACAAGTTGTGGGTATTCCGATGGGTACTAATTGCGCACCACTTGTGGCTGATCTTTTTTGTTTTGTTATGAAAGAGACTTCATGATGTCCATTTCTGCCGAAAACCAGTCTGAAATCATAGAAGCTTTTAGCTCCACTTCTAGATACTTGGATGATTTATCAAATATTGCTAATACCTATTTCGATCGTTTGATCGGTCAAATCTATCCCCCCCCCAGACCATCAGTTAAATAAAGCATACTCTTCTGATACCGAAGCTCTGTTTTTGGCATCTATCTATTGTAGATGGGTTTGTTTAGTGCAACAATTTATGATAAACGCGATGATTTGATTTTGAGATTGTAAATTTTCCTTTTTTGGATGGTGATGTTCCTCGCGCGCCATCCTATGGCGTTTATATTTCTCAATTAATTCGATTTGCCAGAGTCTGTAGTCATGTTACTGACTTCAACACTCGTAATAAATTGTTAACGGCTAAACTTCTTAATCAGGGTTATCGGTACCATAAACTACGCAAACCCTTTTCAAAATTTTATAGACGTCATTCTGATTTAATTTCAAAATTCAATATTGGACTTAAATCTCTTCTGCAACAAGGTCTATCGGAACCCGAATTTTATGGTGACTTAGTATATAAATTGAGAAAAAAATATATAACCGCAATGACTTCGGCACCCAATTTCGTAAAATCAGTCTTCGATATGAAAAGATTGGGTACAACTTAAATGTCATACGACAGACTGCATGCATGGTAGTTAACCCAATCACGGTTGACAACTTCGCTTCCCTCTTTAATTGCATGCCGGTGGGTCAGGCCTCAGATTCTATGACGGTTCCAGCGTAAAGGCTTATTGAGAGTTAGAGAGATCTAATTCAAGGTAATGTTGGCTGGTACCTGATGCCTTGTCTCTGGTCGGACCCATCGGTGTCTATCTGTTGCTTTTCGTTTGCTCAGGCATTACAGTGGTTTCTTGCTGTCGAGTCCTCACCGTTGTTTCATAACTGTGGTTGTTTGATTATTGGTGTTCAAGCATATGTTGCACTGATGAGTTAGGAGGCTTTCATGTTGACTGCACAAATTATTTGTCTAAATCGCGACGGAAGTAAGAGCGAGGATTGTAGCCACGTAAAATCGATTTAAGACCCCCCCCCCCCCCCCCCCAAGTGGAATTCGTTTCCTCTGACCGTTCCAAGGCAGTTCTTCTTTCGCGGTTTATTTTTGTTATGGTTTGTTTTAATGTGTTTGTGTCGCTTATATTATTTTATTTTTGATAGCCTATTGGCCATTTTGTGGGGAAGTAACTGTCCTTTTGGCTTTCCGCTATTGATGTTTCCATTAGGGTAAGTTGTTTCATGTTTGTATTTCTTTCCCTTTGGTGTCTCTGATGGGAGCTGTGGGTTGATTGTATCGATTCCTGATCATTGCCTCTACTTCTATTTTGAGGTTAGTCTCCGTTAATTTGTTTGTTTGATTTGAGGTTTAACTTCCCCGTCAACACTGTAAAGGTCATTTTGGAGACGTTGCTTCCAATTTTGTGGGACTTTCACCCGACTTTGAGATGAAATGACATCTCAAGCCCTGTCGCCCAATGAAACCAATAGGGTTAATAAGCATGGACGGTCCGACTCTCGCACCTCTTTTCCTGGGCAGCCTTAGATCCTCTAGGCGGTTTACCAGTACTCGTGTGCGGGTCGGTTTCAGCTCTGCTTGAAAGTATCGTGCAGCCCATCTATTACTTCAAGCCCCGATGGGCTGGGGCGCTATTCTCCGTTAAAGTTTTGTTGTAACTGCTTTAGCAGGGAGACGTTGGTCTATCATCACGATAACAAGTCCGTGAAACGAAGACTCCCTATACCCCACTTTATATAGAGAAAAGTGGGGTTTACGGGGGTATACATTATCTACCATATTTTTGCTCCAAAACACAGATTGTGTGTACTCGTTAGAACCGCCTCATTGAGGCGGTTCTAACGAGCACACACAATCTAAGTTGATAGCAGAAATATTTAAAGATATTATCATTTTTACCTACTATTAATCATTTTCTGACACCATGTTGGACGCCAAATATTTCTTACGGACATGTTTTCCTAATGAATTTTCGAATGGAAATTTCCAGATCAGTGTATTACTCGAGACAAGGTGTGTCGAGTGCGATACGTAAGCTCTGAAAACATCCAAGATATTTCCTTTTTACGTAATAGAAAACATTTAAACCCTTTATAAGATCATCGTCCTTATACTGCTAATTCGTCTCACAGATTCAGTGTCACGGAGCGCGTAAACATGACAAGTCATTGCCTTCATAAAGATGTTTTATCAATTTGACGAGAGCATCTGTATGCTTTTTTGGCTGATTGTTTATCAAAGTTACAAAATACAGATTGAAGCGTCCCAAAGACTCAGCACAACAACTCGCTAATATAATTCTGCCCCCCCCCCCCCCTTGAACGAACACCAAGTTATATAGGAAAACTGGGGTTTACAGGGGTATACCTTATATTTCTTATTTCTGCTCTAATATATAGATTGTGGGTACTCATTAGAACCGCCTCATTTCTGCTGTAAAATATAGAGTGTCGATACTCGTCAATGAGGCGGTTCAAACGTGTACCCACAATCTATATGTTGAGCTGAAATAAGAAAAATATCACAATTTTTCGTCGAAAATTAGTGTTTTTCGGCGGTAAAATTTGCAATGTATTTGTATGGACGTGGTTTCGTAATGTTACTATTGCTGGTCGTGTAAATTATCCAGGTAATGGTTATATATAGCAACGCGTATACCGTAAGAAACTGTATCTATCTAATGTTCAGCCATTAAAATTTTGTATCGTAACCATGTGATATTATTATTTATATTATACTCTCATCACGAAAACACGCCTATATAATTTTGACCCCCTTGAATCCCACTTGTATTAAGTAAAACTGGGGTTTGCAGGGGTAAACCTTATTTTTCTTATTTCTGCTCTAAACCATAGGGCTCTAAAAGAGGGCCACATGGAAGATTAGTACTAGTACTAAATGTGTTACCCTCTATAAATAAGGTCGATTATTATTATTAGTATTATTATTATTATTATTATTATTATTATTATTATAGAGTGTGGGTACGCGTTAGAAACGCCTCGTTGAGGCGGTTCTAACGAGTGCCAACAATCTATATTTTGAGCAAAATTTAGAAAAAATCGAGACGAGGTGGTTCTAACGAGTGCCCACAATCTATATTTTGAGCAGAAATTAAAAAAAATACGAGGCGGTTCTAACGAGTACCCACACTCTATAGTTTAGAGCAGAAATAAGAAAAATATCACAATTTTTCATCTTAAAATTTTCATTTTTTTCGGCGCTAAAGGTGACAATGTATTTGTATGGACGTGGTTTCGTTATGTAACTATTGCTGGTCGTGCACATTATCCAGGTAATGGTTATATATAGCAACGCGTATAACGTAAGAAACTGTATCCATCTAATGTTCAGCCATTAAAATTTTGTATTGTAACCATGTGAAATTATTATTTATTTTATACTCTCATCACGAAAACACGCCTATATAATTTTGACCCCCTTGAACACCACTTGTATATAGTAAAACTGGGGTTTGCAGGGGTAAACCTTATTTTTCTTATTTCTGCTCTAAACTATAGAGTGTGGGTACTCGTTAGAACCGCCTCGTTGTATTTTGAGCAGAAATAAGAAAAATATCACAATTTTTCATCTTAAAGTTTTCATTTTTTTCGCCGCTAAAGGTTGCAATGTATTTGTATGGACGTGGTTTCGTAATGTAACTATTGCTGGCCGTGTACATTAACCAGGTAATGGTTATATATAGCAACGCGTATAACGTAAGAAACTGTATCCATCTAATGTTCAGCCATTAAAATTTTGTATCATAACCATGTGATAATATTATTTATTTTATAGCCTCATCACGAAAACACGCCTTTATAATTTTGACCCCCTTGAACCCCACTTGTATATAGTAAAACTGGGGTTTACAGGGGTAAACCTTATTTTTCTTATTTTTTGCTCTAAAATATAGAGTGTGAGTACTCGTTAGAACCGCCTCGTTGAGGCGGTTCTAACGAGTGCCCACAATCTATATTTGGAGCAGGAATAAGAAAAATATCACAATTTTTCATGATAAAATTTTCATTTTTTCGGCGATAAGGGGTGGCAATGTATTTGTATAGGCGTGTTTGCGTAGTGTACTCTGCAGTGAAATCAATGACTATCTGAAACAAACGAAAATGATATTATATGCTATTTTCACACTGTGAAAAATATCATGACCTTGTTATTTTCACAGTAGCAAGCCGGACTACTTTTTCTCGCCAAAAACCATATGTTATAATAAAATAATTATGTAAAATACCTTGAAAAACAATGTTTGAACTGTAAAAATGCTGTATTCAAAATGGCGATCTGTATGTTTTCAAACTGACAGTTGTGACGTCATGGCCAGGTCAGATCTCGTGTTCTCTTCCTTAATTTATAGGCTTAAGAAAAGGCGATTCTCATTAACCAGATTCTATTTTTAGCAACCGTGACCTTGACCTTGACTTGAAGCATATGAAATTTATGTCACCCACATCTACACCACATTTTGAATGCGTATGCAAAAGTGAAATCAATCCTTTGCGGGGTATAATAGCTAAAATGCAACAGTGCAACATCCCCGAGAACACAAAAATCAAGTAACCACAGAGATGATAGAACGGTGAGGACTCGACAGTAAGAAAACACTGAAATGTTGGTGCAAAAGAAAACCAATAGTTAGACACCGATGGGCCCAACCAGAGACAGAGATTCGGGTACCAATTAGCATTACATACAAACAAATAATTCTAAGTAAGCCTTAACGCTGGAAAGGTCATAGAATCTTAGGCCTGACCCACCGGCGTGCAAAACTACCATACCTGCAGTCTGTCGTATAACATTTATGTTGTACGCAATCTTTTTTATATCGAAGAATGATTTTACGCAAGTGGGTACTGAACTCATTGAAAGTACATGCATATTATATTTATTCTGAATTTGTATACTAAGTCACCATAAAATTAAGGTTCCGGTAGATGTCGTTGCAGAAGAGATTTAAGTCCAGCATTGAATTTTGAAATTAAATCGAAAAAAAAAACGTCTATAAAATTTAGAAAAGGCTTTGGCTTTGCCCTACATCATAGGGTTGTTTAAATTGTCTTGTCCTTTGGGATCATTGATTCCATTGTGGAATTTTGAAAATATTTTGAGGGTCACTGATGAGGCCTAATTGGCTGAAACTAGCTAGTCTGGCCCAGAAAACACGTACACTTCATATTTTCCTGTTGTGTGGTGTATTCCTTGCTTCCAAAGGATAACCCTTTTATAGAACATATTTGGGTAGTTAATGATACCGATAACACTGATTAAGATGTTTAGAAGTTAACAATTAATTACGAGTGTTGAATTCAGTTACGTGACTGGACACTCTTGTATATCGAAATGATTGCGAAATATAACGCCACAGGATGCCGCTCGAGGAACACCACCATCCAAGAAAGGAAAATTTACATTTTCAAAATCAAAATCATTGCGTTTATCAGTAATATTTCAGGAAACCTACCCGGCTACAATAGATAGATGTCCATCCAAAAACGGGGCCTCGGTATCAGAAATGAGTCTACATGACCATAACGTCGTTTAGGCAAATAATATGATCTGTCCGCATGAAGGCATTCTAGCTCATCAATGCAACCGCTCCGAGACCATAGAAATCAAATGGGCCCCGTCAAGCGATTTTGGGACTTATCGCCAATGCGAGCAGCGAAGGTTCAGGCGAGCCTGCGCATCCGCGCAGTCTCGCCAGAACCTTCGCTACTCGCTCATACAAGCAGTGAATCAAGAGGAACCTTCAGACAGAAAGCCATATCCCTGGCCCCTCTGAATGGCTGGGCATGCGCAGTTAAAAATTGTCATGACGGAATGCTCGAAGACCCAAATTCGCTTGGCGGGGCTCAAATGATGAGGCATCGATGAGGATTCGACAGCATGGAAGTTTAACTGTGTGGCCAGTACAGGCTTCTTACGCCAAAGTTACCTTCTTTTGCACGGAGAGTGCTTAATTTATCTGCTCATTCCAGATGAATACCGCTTTGAGACAGCCTGATCAGCACATAGTGTCCAGTACATGTATAGAAATCAAAACTCTCTTCCGGAATCTTGCTAGCTTGTGTAGCTCAGCTGACCGGTTTGTGTTTCACCCGGTCGCACGCCCGTCCCCCTCCCTACACAAAACTAGGTTTCACGGGATACTGCTCATATTACAGACGAGGTAGAATTTCACCACTGTCTGCTTTTTATCGGAAATAACCGAATGTAATTAAAGAACATATTGATATCTTGATTGATTTATTGCATCAGTTTTGTACAATACCAGACGCCCAGTAAATAAAAGCACTGTCAAGCGTGTAAGTATGTTCAAAGAACGGGCTGTCCCCTACAGAACAGTCAACTGCGCTTTTAAATATATACCCATGGGCCACGAGTTCGACCACCCACCAAAACAAATAGTAAGGGTGGTTCACAAATTATTTGTCACATATATTATGCATGGCCCCATGTGAAGGATAGCTAAACTTTGTACTTGTTTGCCTTTCTGGGTTCTATAGAACGTGAAAAAGTAAAGCCTTGTCTCAGTTTTATAGACGTCATTCCGATATAGTTTCTAAATTCAATGTTGGACTTAAATCTCTCCAGCAACAAGGCCTATCGGATCCTTAATTTTATGTTGACTAATTTAGGAAGATATATGCTCGCATTGACTTTCTTTAGATCATTATTCGGTATAAAATTATCGGGTACAACATAAATGTTATACGACAGACAGCATGCATGATAGTTAAGCAAATCACGGTCGATAAGTTGACTCCCTCTTGAATTACACGCCGGCTGGTTAGGCGTCAGATTCTAAGACGGTTCCAGCGTAAAAGCTTACTTAAAATTTGGTACATGATACTCTGTCACTGGTTGGGCCCACTGGAGTCTAACTGTTGGTTTTCTTTTGCTCCATCATTTCAGTTATTTCATGCTGTCGAGTCCTCACCATTGTTTCATGTCTGTAATTGATTGAGATTTTATGTTCTCGGAGATGAAGCACTGATGAGTAAGGAAAATAGAAGTGAAGGCAATGATCAGGAACGATACAGTTAACCCACAGCTCCCATCAGAGACACCGAAGGGAAGGAAATACAAACATGAAACAACTACACCCTAATGGAAACATCGATAGCGGAATGGCATAACGACAGTTACTTTCCTGCAACATGGCCAATTGGCTATCCAAAAAAAAAAAAATACAAGCGACACACATACACACACACACACACACACACACACACACACACACACACACACACACACACACACACACACACACACACACACACACAACATAACAAAATAAACCGCGACAGAATAACCGCCTTCAAACAGTCAGTGAAACGAATTTCTCTTGGGGCTTATATCGATTTTACGCTGCCGGCCGCAATCTTCGCCTTTACTTCCGTCGCGATTTAGACGATAATTTGTTCAGTCCGCATGATGGCTCATAACTCATCAGTGCAACATCTCCGAGAACACAAAAATCAAACAACCACAGAGATAGATACAACAACGGTGAGGACTCGACAGCAAGAAACCACAGAAATGCTGGACCAAAATAAAACCAAAGTTATATTCCGATGGGCCCAACCAGAGACAGGACATCAGGACAAACCAACAAGCAGGAAGCCTTCATGCGGACTGAATAAATTTTTTGTCAAAACCACGACAGAAGTAAGGGCGACGATTGTGACCACATATAATCGATTTAAGCCCCCCCCCCCCCACACACACACACACCTCCAACAAGTGGTATACGTTTGACCTTTTTATGGGTTTGTATATACCTGTCCTTTTGCTTTCTGCTAGATGTGTTTCCTTTGAGTCCACTTACATCATGCTCGTGTTTCTTTCCGTTTAGTGTCTCTGATGGGAGGTGTGCGTTAATTGCATCGATTCCTGATCATTGCCTTCACTTTTGTTTTAAACGCGTTTTCGGGCGCAGCTGTTTTAGTTTTACATTACAAAATATTTTCCCTCGGCATGTCTTTACATATGGGGACATATGTAAGGACAACAAAATATGTACGTATGCTTCGAATGGAACCAATACACAGATGATGCGAGGTCACCTAGCACTGTGCAGTGTCTCGACGTCTTTACCAAATGCGCTATTGGGGCATACCCGAGAAAGGATGTCCAAAATATGCATATTAGCCATCTGTATATTGGCTTTATTTAGTATGTCTAAGTTTGAAGTAAGTAAGTAATGCTTTGTTTAACGAGGGTTTTACATTTAGCAATATGGCTTATCTTCCATGAGCACCTCAAACATATACGCAAATATACATGCATAAGCAAGGGTATAAAATTTACCCGGAACGATAGGTTATTAAGTAAAAGAAATCTGACGCTGCATGTCCCGATTCAAATACAACCATGCGTTTACACATGTTATATGAAAATAATTATATTTAAATAAACCAAAACAAGTCATCTGTATAAATAATATAATGTTGTTAATCAAGTAATTTCGTACTGGCCAAGTTACAGGTCCGAGGTCTGCTGTAATGGCCCGAGACCGAAGGCCGAGGCTAATACAGCTGACCGAGGACTTGTAATTTGGCCAATACGAAATTATTTGATTTATGACAATTTTATTCGCAATTAAAAAACCTGATTTGTGATTTTTGACCTCCGGATAATATTGGTTGACCTGGTATAATACAGGATAGTCAATTAATGCCATGCATTATTAATTGACAATCGTGTATTGTTCGGAGGTCATCCGTATTAAAACTGAGTTATAATCATGTTTTGAATGGTGTCAGTTAATGAAATTGTCATTATTAATAACACTATAATTTAATAATACGTGCATATAATATTACATTCTTAGTAATGATGTTATGGCTTAATGTTTGTGCTTCTTTCCCTTTGGCGTCTTTGGTGGATGGTTGAAGGTAATTGCATCGATTCCTTATCATTATCTTCACTTATATCTAACAACATCACATAAACCCCTATACACCACTCAGCTCTGACTGGCAGCATAACACACTGTATTCACATCATTGTTGTGCATGCCAGAATGACAGACTTTCTGAAATATGCTCTACTTGTAAATTTTGACATCAGTCCAAGTAATTGACACGAGGACAAACGGTGCATATTGTTTAGGGGAGGATTTGTAATGAGCCTCCGCATTTTGGTATGTACTGTATGGCCCAGTGTACAGGGTAGGGTGTGTTAAATGGACTCTAGTTTTGATTTATTTGAATTGTGCGTTGTTGATGTTCGTGAGGGATAATTGTTCATATACATTAGAAACAAAACGGTATGGTTCGTAAATAATATTAATTTGCGTCCATTTGCTTTGCTTTGTTGAAGTTGTTTATATCTATTCACAAACCAGACAATAAAAATGCGATGCTTTTCTCACGTATTCCGTCGTTGAATACACTTGACAAATGGTCCAAGTCAGCCAATATCCGGCTGAAATTTCTAGGCGGAAAATAATGAGATAAAAGCATATAGAAGGAAAATATTTTTTTTTGTCGCCAAGAAATAGCCGTCCTTATTTGAGCCGCGCCGAGCCAAACCATTCCTCTGCATGTGCACTCATGACTGCGCACATCAACATGCTTACTCACGCCTAGCAAAATATTCTAATCATAACGCCCAGATGCATATGCTGATCTGCTCCATTACTGGTGTGTGAGTGTGTGTGAATTCAGGTTTAACGTCGCTTTCAACAATTTTTCAGTCATATCACGACGATGTCTGGTTGCGACATGGAGCTCAATGTTCACTTTTATAGTGCTGCCTCACTGCAGTATCATTTCCCAGACACATTACATGATACCACACCCAGACACATTATCCTGACACTGAGTCGACCAGTCCTAGCTCTACCCCGTAAATCTGAGTGCCAAGCGAGGAGCAGCTAGTACCATGTTTAACGACTTTGGAATGTCGCGGCCCTGGATCGAACCCGTGACCTCCCGTTCCCCAGAGAGGACACTCTACAAACTGAGCTGTCAGGGCCCGTTGCTCCATTACTTGGCACATATGACTGAAGAAATGTTTCTGGTTGGCGCTACATGTACTCCTATCTTATTATAAATGTCACGTATACGCTTTTAAATGTGCCAGATCTGATCAGCATTTTGCTTTTAATTTAGCGAGTGAACATACTTGTGTCGCAGGTCCTACGGATCACTGCTGGAAGCATGTCATCCACTTGCTTCTGTGCCTTTGAGAATGAAGGTAATGAAGAAATCCGGAACTGCCGAAATCAAACAACTTTGATATTTTCCGTGCATAAAGATAAAACCAAAACATAGGAAAGACAGATAATTGGTGTGTGGGCCTGTCAACACTGTTAAAGTAATACCGAGCCCTCGGTTTACCGGGTCACACTTTCGCGGGCTGGTTTCTGTCATTACGAAAACACGCCTATACAAATACATTGTAACCTTTATCGCCGAAAAAATGAAAATTTGTCACATTTTTCTTATTTCTGCTCAAAATATAGATTGTGCGTACTCGTTAGAACCGCCTCATCGAGGCGGTTCTAACGATTACACACAATCTATATTGTACAGCAGAAATAAGAAATTTCTGCTAAAATATAGATTGTGCGTACTCGTTAGAACCGCCTCATCGGGGCGTTTCTAACGATTACACACAATCTATATTGTACAGCAGAAATAAGAAAACTAAAGTTTACCCCTGTAAAGCCCAGTTTTACTATATAAAAGTGGGGTTCAAGGCGTTGAATGGTTATATAGACGTGTTTTCATGATGGTAAGTTGTTGACCAGCAAAGGGATATTCTTTCTCAATAAATTGACAACCTATGTCTTGGTACAGAAATAAAAACAAATAATGTATACCCCCCAAAACGTAAATTTTATCCATATAAAGTAGGGTTTAGTGGGATGTTCATTTTAAGGACTTTTTCACGTATGTTCTAATTATATTACAACTCGGGACCCAGTATTTGGTTTATCTTAACTCAGGTGTGAATTTAAGGCTGTTGTCGTTGGAGAGCAACGGCGACGGATCCATCAAGGTCACTGTGATATAAAACACCTTGAAAAGCCATTAAATCTTTTTCATCTCTGCTGGTGGATGATTCGTTCGTCCCCGAGGGTATCATCAGCTCAGTATTAGTTCCTGAGTGCTGAGATTGATACTGCAGTGTTGACGTCAGTACTCAGGTACTGATTTAAATAACTATATTATATCTTTAATTTTTGCAGTATATAATTCTAATTTTTCTAAAACTAGGACTGCCTTGTCAGGTGAGACATGTACCTTAGAGGATTTGGTTGCCACTTTTTGTAATATTTTCAATTTTGCTAGTCTCGCTACTTTGGACATCTCCTTCCTGATGCCCGGGACTTCCGTGGAGCGTGGGCCATGTTTGCTGATGTTGGATCGGTGGGGGACGCCTATAAGTCCGCGGGTGGGCATCTCTTGCCTGATGCCTCCAGTTGACCTGTCTCACGAGCTACGTCGGTCGGTGTGTGCTCGGACAGGAATGTGCTTTGTTTGCCGGGTCTTGTCCATTATCCGTTTCGGTTTCAGAACTTTGGGGTTGAGACACACTGATGAAGATTAAATATCAGAAAGGCCTCTGTGTCACTAAATAAGGTATAGTTATGCCTTAATTTCAGCCTCTAATACGATTTTGTAAATCGTTACCATTTTGAATGTTGTTTAGCTCAGAGATACTGGAAAATCTTCAATCAAGTCGTGTCATGAGTGATATATAGGAGGATTATGTCGTAGACAATATTTACATAGCCACCGACAATTGTAAGAAGTTCAACAAATGAATGAGATGTAATAAACGATGAATCGATTTAGACAAATATTGATAAAATGTATATTTACTTCTATCAAATAATGTTTGTACATTTATATTCTTCTTTTGATATAGATAGATAGATAGATAGATAGATAGATAGATAGATAGATAGATAGATAGATAGATAGATAGATAGATAGATAGATTGAAATAAGTTACAAATTTTCCACAGTGCACTGTGGCATCTATCGGAACGACAGAGCATATTCCGAGCATTCCAAAATAGAAATAAAGGCAATGATCAGGAATCGATATAATTAACCAACAGCTCCCATCGGAGACACCAAAGGGAAAGAACCACTAACATGAAACAACTAGACCCTAATGGCAACATCAGTAGCGGAAAGCCAAACGGGCAGTTACTTTCCCTCATAATGGGCAATTGGCCATCCAAAACAAAATAATATCAGCGATACACACACTCAGAGATAAACTATAACAAAAATAAACCGCGACAGAAGATCCGCCTTGGAACGGTCAGTGAAACGGATTCCACTAAGGGGCTTTTGTTTCAAACACCGTTGCAATATAGGCGAAAATACTAATTAACATATAGAGGATCTTACATGAGTGTTCATGTATTATTGAATTTATTAAACGAGTTGAGGAAAAGGGATAAAATGCGAGGCTTTGCCGAGCATTTAATTCCTTTTCCTCAAAGGGTTAATAAAATCAATAATACATGAGCACTAATGCAAGATTCTATTTATCATATGACATTTAAAACGCATTTTATTCACGATTTTTGTAACAAAAATTTCGAATTTTCCGCCATTTGTATTCGCGACGTCGTTAAGGACGTCGTACATGTAACGTAATAGGGCGTATCTAACTAATCTGCATATTTAATTCACTAGTTGATTATCGAATTTATTACATGGCGTTATTACACTCTCAGACGCGACGTCATATGATAAATTGTGATAATGCTGCGTACTTTAACATATATTATGCATATTTGCTATAATTCAAATCATATTACCGCGTATTGAACTTAACCCATTTTGAAAACAACTTATCTTAGCATACTAGAGTGAAGTCCGTTAAACCTGCTGCATAGATAATTTGTTCAAAAATCGATTTAACCCCACGCCCGCCGTCTCCTAGTATCATTTTACTGTCCGTTCCAAGACAATATTTCTGTTGTGTTTATTGTTTATAGTTTGTCTTGCAAGTATTTACTGCTAATATATATATTTTAATTTTGTGGATATGAGTTTTTGCCATTTTGTGAGAAAGAAAGTGTACTTTTGGCGTTCCGTTGGTTGAAATGCCCAAACCGAGTCCATTGCCATTTAAGAATCTTTTAATCGAATACTCCAAGAAACAAATGTTATAGATATTTGTTAGACTGGCCTCGCCTCAATTTGCTTAAATGCTTATGTTCGACCTTGTCATAATCGCTGTCTCTTCAGTTTTGATGGAATCTTCGTGAAACTTCCGTCGTCAGTCCGTCCATACCTTTGACCATTTATATCTCTGCAATCTGCAAGCTAGGCTGGTCTCAACCATTTCTCATCTGTAGCATGCCTCTGGTAGGGCATTGATGACGTAAGCTTTTGTTTGAAATCGAATGGAAACTTTGGTTGCTATGGCAACCACAAAGTCCCATATACTTGCAATGGGAAAATGCTTTTCATCACCGTAGCGCCTTCAGTTTACACCGGATCTTTCTGAAACATATATGTAAGGTTGTTTGGGATAACAACTCGGATGAGTTCGAAAACCGGCTAAATAGAAGTGACGGCAATGATCAGGAATCGATACAATTAACCCACAGCTCCCTTCAGAGACACCAAAGGGAAGGAAACACAAACATGAAACAATAGACCTTAATGGAAACATCAATGGCGGAAAGCCAAAAGGACAGTTACTTTCCCACAAATGGCCAATTGGCTACCCAAAACAAAATAATACAAGCGACACAAACGCCCAAAGACAAACCATAACAAAAATGAACCGCGACAGAATAATCGCCTTGGAACGGTCAGTGAAACGAATTCCAATGGGGGATCTCAAATCGACCCTACGTGGCCACAATCCTCACCCTTACTTCTGTCACGATTTAAATAAACATTTGTTCAGTCCACATGAAGGCCTCTTAACTCATCAGTGCAACATCTCCGTGAACATGAAAATCAAACAACCACAGAGATGAAATAACAGTGAGGACTCGACAGCAAGAAACAACTGAAATGCTGGAGCAAATGAAAACCAACAGTTAGACTCCGATGGGCCCGACTAGAGACAGAGCATCAGGCACCAACCAACATTACATGTAATTAGATTCTCTCTAATTCTCAGTAAGCCTTGACGCTGGAACCGTCATAGAATCTGAGGCCTAACCCACCGGCGTGCAATTAAAGAGGTAAGCAAAGTTGTCAACCGTGATTGGGTTAACCACCATGCATGCAGTTTTTCCGTATAACATTTATGTTGTACCCAATCTTTTTATATCGAATAATGATTTTACGAAATTAGGCGCTGAAGTAACAGCGTTTATATATTTTTCTGAATTATATACTAAGTCACCATAAAATTCGAGTTCCGACTGACCTTGTTGCAGAAGAGGTTTAAGCCCAATATTGAATTTTGAAACTAAATCAGAATGACGTCTATGAAATTTTGAAAAGGCTTTGCGTAGTTTATGATACCGATAACCATGATTAAGAAGTTTAGCAGTTAACAATGTATTACGGGTGTTGGAGTGAGTTACATGACTATATACTCTGGCAAATCGAATCAACTGCGAAATATGTACGCCATAGGATTCCGTAACATCACCATTCAAGAAAGGAACATTTACAATCTCAAAATCAAAATCATCGCGTTTACCATACATGTTGCAGGAAACAAACCCATCTACAATAGATAGATGTAAATCTAAAATGGAGCCTCGGTATCTGAAAAGTTTGCTTTATTTAACTGAAGTTCTGCGGGATAAATTTGACTGATCAAACCCTCGAAATAGGTATTGTCAATATTTGATAAACCATCCAAATAAGTCGAGCTGAAGGCTCTATTATTTCGTTTTGGATAACCGTTTTGGCCATTTTATGGGAAAGTAACCGTCCTTTTGGCCAGATGGTCGTCTCTCGTCGGGCCCATCGGAGTCTAACTGATGGCTTTCTTTTGCTCCATCATTTCAGTGGTTTCTTCCTGCCGAGTCATTTTCGTTGTTTCATCTTTGTGGCTTGTTGATCTTTGTGTTCTCGGAGATGTTGCACTGGTGAGTTCGAAGGCCTTCATGCGGACTGAAATAATTTGTTTTAACAGCGACGGAAGTCAAGACGAGGATTGCGGCCGCGTAAAATCGATTTAAGACCCCAGTGGACTTCGTCCAAGGCGGTTCTTCTGGCGCGGTTTACTTTTGTTATGGTTTGTCTTTTAGTGTGCGTATTGCTAATATTTTTTGTTTTTGTTTTGTATAGCGTACTTGCCATTTTATGGGATAGTAACTGCCCTATTGGCTATCCGCTATTGATGTTTCCATTAGGGCCTAGTGTTTTTCATGTTTGTATTTCTTTTCCTTTTTCTGTCTCTGACGGGAGCTGTGGGTTAATTGTATCGATTCCTGATCATTGCCTTCACTTCTATTCCATGATTAACATCGATAAAAATAGTACAGGACTATAAAAAACGTAATCTTGGTTTCCCAAAAGTGGTCACGTGGATAACAGTATAAATTCAGTTCTGTCCTTTATAACTAAGGGCCAGCTGGCAAACAAGTCGCACCAAACAGGAATACTTTGCCTTATAATTCAATTGATCGGCATAAGACAGTTTCATTTAACACACTTCCTTATCAATACCGTTTAGTGCATAGCGAAAGACTTGGATGTGCCTTTTACAATCGAAAATAGATGAATAAATAAATAAATATTTATTTCCATCTAAGAAAAGGTCTTATATTTTGAGATGGTACTCACAATATTTTAAATATGTGTTTTATTCTATTCATGGACACAGTATACTTAGCATCCTCATCACAAAGAAACTGTCTAGTTCACACCACCAATAGTTGACAAACAGTTCTCACCATACCCAGTTTTTCACCACCAACTAAATATTTGACCAGTTAACCTATGCATGTTTTGCGTCCCTAAACTCTAAATGGGGATGTAGGAAAAGCGTCGTTTAATCAGTGTCTTCGCTGCTTTATATAAATGCCTATAGTCAAGCGTGTCAACTATTGTGTCTTAGATGGAAGGTATAAGGTAATTGTAGCGATTCCTGATCATTGCCATCACTTATATTTCACATTAAATGAAATTAACCAGGCTGTACAAAACTAACGCTGTCTTTAGTTAACGTATCGTTACAACTTTGATTATATAATATGGCAACTGTGCTAATATTTTTTTCTGAAATAATGTGAGCAGCTTTTGCAAATGCACTCCGATTATTAATCTTATACAAACGCATAAATTCCTGTTTAGTTTTCCTCGACAAGCAGTCATTCAGGTTTATGACTAAATAATTGCACATGTTTACTGTGGGTAAGCATGCAATATATCTATTGGAAACGTGTATCAGCCTCAAGTAAATAATGTCTGCAAATCTTCGATCATGTAATGACAGAGGCCAAATCTAGAATGGAAACGTTGTTTATTGCCGAGTTTCTTTCTTCGTACTTCGATAAGATAAAAAGAAACGTTGATGGCACCACGTTAACAAGTTCGTGTAACGGATACATGTACCCCTGTAAACCACACCCTGTAAAGAGAAAAGTGGGGAACTAACAAGGGACGCATTTCGAAAACACGCCTATACAAATACATTGTAACCTGTATCACCGAAAAAACGAGAATTTTAAGATGAAAAAGTGTGATATTTTTCTTATTTCTGTTCAAAATACAGATTGTTGGTACTCGTTAGAACCGCCTTGATGAGGCGGTTTTAACGAGCACCGGCAATCTATATTTTTGAGCAGAAAAAAGAAAACTAATGTTTACCCCTGTACACCCCAATTTTACTATATAAAAGTGGGGATTCAAGGAGGTCAAAATTATATAGGCGTGTTTTCGTGATGGCATTATTTTCCCCGTTTTTGCTAAAACAACGTAGACTGTCATCACGAAAACACGCTTATATAATTCTGACCCCCTTGAACTCCACTTTTATATAGTAAAACTAGGCTTGACAGGGGTAGACATTATTTTTTCTCATTTCTGCTCAAAAACAAATATTGTGGGTACTCGTTATTAGAGTACCCACAATCTATGTATTGAGCAGAAATATGAAAACTATCAGGACTTTTTTGTGAAATATTTCTTTTTTTTTTTGGTGGTAAAATTTTACAAATATATTTAATAGGCGTGGTTTCGTAAGGGTGGTTTTCATTATAACCGCCAAAATGAGGCGGTTCTTATAAGTACTCCAATCTATGTGTAAAGCCAAAGAAAAAAAAAAAAAATGAAAAGAAAAGAAAAATATAGACTTTGTCATCAGGAAAAGAAATGTTTAGATCTAGAGCCATGTAAAAAAAAAAAATCTATGTCGCACGGGTGCGCTATGGTTATGGGTGTGAGTCTGAGACAAGGAAAATAATGTTTACCCCTGTACACCCCAATTTTACCATATAAAAGTGGGGTTCAAGGGGGTCAAAATTATATAGGCGGGTTTTCGTGATGGCATTATTTTCCCCGTTTTTGCTAAAACAACATAGACTGTCATCACGAAAACACGCCTATATAATTCTGACCCCTTTAACTCCACTTTTATACGGGCCTCCGTGGCCTAGTGGTTAAGAGCGCTGACTCTTGATCATTAGGTCTCTCACCGCTGTGGTTCGAGCCTCGCTCGGGTCACATGTGAGACGCCAAGTTCTGCAACGGAAGGTCAGGTGGTTTTTCTCCGGGTACTCCAGTTTTCGCCCACCTCTGATTAACGATCGGCTCGATATGAGTGAAATAATCTTGAAAGGGCAGTAAAACCAAAACCAAAAAAAAAAAAAAAAAAAAAAATCTCCACTTTTATAAGAAAAATATAGACTTTGTCATCAGGAAAAGAAATGTTTAGATCTAGAGCCATGTAAAATAAAAACATCTATGTCGCACGGGTGCGCTATGGTAATGGGTGTGAGTCTGAGACCAGGAAATCACACACAAGTTATCATATCAGTTATTCTTGCACATCAGATATGGAAATCCATACTTTTAGCTTGGGATAGAAATTCTGTTCTAACCCTGGTGTTCTTACCCAAAATCGAATATTTTCGCGTGTTTGATAAATGCACTGGTTGAATACGACCTCATATGCGACGTCGTTAAGGTTGACGTCACAGCAGGTTACGTGATGTCACTAAACATCACTGTAGTACCATCACAAGTGACAAATTGATTGTTTTGTGAGAAAAAAAAAAAGAAACTGGAGCGAACATTACGAATCTTAGGCTGTTAGGCACTTCGATATTTACTGGCAGACTAATGCAGCATACACATGAACAGTTTTGTCATTTTACTTTCCAATCCTATGACTTAACACATTTATGTGTGCTAAGCATAGATGCAAGTTTTTTGTAAAAGCTAAAACTTGTAAAGCGTTAATCGTAAGACATTATACTACGACAATTCTCTCACGGGGCAAACAACTTACTGTGTTGCCTTGGGTAAGCCTTATGTGATGGTAAAGCCGATTACCATTGGCTTCAGTCTCTCGGGTTATCAGCAACCTTCAGCATTATTTGCTTTCACAGCATTTTAAGAGTGAGGCATGACTGGTGCAAAATTATGATTGGATAATCACTGTTGCCCACAGAGTATGGTCCATCTCATGAAAAAAAAATGTACTTCGTTTGGTGCAAATGCTCTGAGACAACATCGGTGCACACTGCCAGTTTATAATGACTTTGTTAAGCAATTCGTCTGATAAAAATATACAGACTTTAAACACATCACGTGAACAAGTCCGTGAAATGAACACCCCCTAAACCCCACTATATAGACAAAACTGGGGTTTACGGGGTGTACATTATTTTCCTTATTTCTGCAACAATACATAGGTTGTCGGTACTCGTTAGAATCGCCTCAATGAGGACTCGTTAGAACCGCCTATGTTTGAAGTATAAAGACGAAAAATGTCACAGATTTTTTATTAGCAAAGGTAGCCATTTCGGAGATGTAAAAATCCACTAGGTCGGACGGGTGTGTTATCGTAAGGAATTATATACAACCTTTTGATACATATATATTTAACGTATGTTTTAGTTTTGTTTCTGCAAGTTTGAAGTCGCTTTATGAATAATAAGTACATGAATTCTGAAATGTTCAGCAGAATATCTCAGCACCCAGTTACATGTTTGCTTTCGTTAGCCGAGACTCAATATACGTGAAGCAAACAACCCTGCAGGCACAAAACGTTGACTCAACGTTGAACTAACGTTGAAACAACGTTTTCAACGTTGTTTCAACGTTAGTTCAACGTTGAGTGCCTGCTGGGAAGCAGGAAAAGAAACAAACAAACACGCAACAAACTAAAAATGAAACTAAAACAAAACAAAACAATTAAAAAGTAAACAAAACAAATACGGCACATACGAATTAACATACATAAAAAAGACAAACAAACAGAAAAGAAATAACAGCAACAGCAAAACTACAACAACAACAACAATATGTCTCAAAGAATTTCTTCGTCTTGGCATCTTGTGGAAATAAACGTCTGCACGAAATACGATATTCATGTCGATCGGTTTGTTTGATCATTTTTGAGCCGCTCAGTCTACTTATCCACACTTTTCCTGGGCAGACTTGTACGTAAGCGGTTAACCACTGCAGTGCACATTCTTTCGCCGGAAACTGACAACTGCCCATCTTGAATCAGCGGAAGAGAGAGAATGACCGTATAAAAGATTTTATGATCAATCTTAACGAAAGAATGTTGCCGACCCCGGCAGGTATCGAACCCGCGTCCTCCTGATCACAAGTCAGACGCGCATCCGACTGAGCTACCGAGGCCGGTCTATTCATGTTGATGTAAAACCTTTAGGTTGACGGATGAGAACTCGAATACATGAAGTCGATTGATTTCAGTGGATGTCCGATAAAGGCCGAATCTCGTGACGAGTCAAGCCACTAGTACTTTAATTTAATTTCTGGTAGACCTAGTCAAAGGGAATAAAGACGTCCAGTTTGGTTTGCATCACAAAAACACGCCTTTATAATTTTGACCCCCTTGAACCCCACTTTTATGTAGTTTAACTGGGGTTTACAGAGGTAAACCTATTTTTTCTTATTTCTGCTCTAAATAAAGATTGTGGGTACTCGTCAGAACCGCCTCGTCTATAGATTGTGGGTACTTGTTAGAACCGCCTCGATGAGGCACTCGTAAGAACCGCCTCATCTATAGATTAGATTGTGGGTACCCGTTAGAACCGCCTCGATGAGGCGGTTCTAACGAGTACCCACAATCTATATTTTAGCGCAGAAATAAGCAAAATATCACAATCTTTCAGCTTAAAATTTTAGTTTTTTCGGGAAACAATTTACATTTATTTGTATAGGCGTGTTTGTGTAATGGTCATAGCCGGGCATCTTAACTACGACACTATAGGATCAAAGCGCCAAAAGGCACTGAAATGACAGATTCTGTGAAAAACCAGTGCTTCAGCTGAAGTGCACGACCCGCCGGATGCTTTTAGCTTTATGAGTGGAACCATATATGGGTATGGCGGCCATTTTGGTCATGTGACCTGGACCTAAAACGGCTCCCCCAATGAATGCGCCTTATCGTTAGGAGCAAAAATATATCTTATACTTTAGTACTGTATTCTGAATGGTTTGCAGGATAAAATGCATTCTCACTTTAGCATATGTGTCAAAGTTTGACCTAGGCACAAAGAAGGTCAAGGTCAACCCAGGGTCACCATTTTAGCAATTTATGATGGGCCTACGTCCCAGATGCTATTTATCAAGTTTCGTGGAAATCTGCCCAGTGGTTCTGGAGAAGACTATTTTTGAAGGGTTTTTACCATATATGGCTTGGCGGCCATTTTGGTCATATGACCTGGACCCCATGAGCAAATTTTGGTTTCCCCCATATGAAATTTGACTTCAGTCGGCCCAACGGTTTCCGAGGAGAAGCAGTTCGAAAATTTTCACATTTTTCGCCTCGGCGAGGCTATACTAAATGGAATTTAATACTTCGCAAGTTCATTGGTTAGATCTCATTGATATATATCAGTATGCCAAAAGTTGTTTAAATATTCCAAGCGGTTAAGTCACTATCACCAATTTTCACAAACGGGTTACGGACGGACAGACAGACAGACCATATATGGCTTGGCGGCCATTTTGGTCATGTGACCTGGACCCCATGAGCAAATTTTGGTTTCCGCCATCCCATAGAGGCTTCATATGAAATTTTACTTCAATCGGTCCAACGGTTTCCGAGGAGAAGCAGTTCGAAAATTTTCACATTTTTCACCTCGGCGAGGCTATACTAAATGGAATGTAATATTTCGCAAGTTCATTGGTTAGATCTCATTGATATCTTTCAGTATGACAAAAATTGTTTAAATATTCCAAGCGGTTAAGTCACTATCACCAATTTTCACAAACGGGTTATGGACGGACAGACAGACTGACAGACTGACAGAATGACACGGTGATTTTAGGGCACTCTTAGAAAATCAACCGACTTCAGTCGGTCGCTTTTCTGCGGGTCGTGCAATTCAGATTTACTTTCTTAAGTGATAAGGACAATGGCGCTGGAGTGCTGATTTTTAGTTTGGTTCACAAAACTGAGGTGAATCGGCTGTTAAACACTTTCATCTTCATTTTACTTGGACACTATAAATAAAACAACATGCAAATGACTACCCAGCAGGCACACGTCGCTAGGGCAACGTCAAATCAACGTCGATGCAACGTCATGACGTTGCACCGACGTTGATGTGACGTCACAATTACGTCATGTGCCTGCTGAGATAGTTGCCAGTTTTATGACAACACATAGCCGCAACTTTCTTGTAAAAGCTTACACTTGTTGACTGAGATGTGTTTCGCGGCTTAGTCAAGAACCTGCCTTATGTCGTGTGCTACAATAAAAGAAAACACTTTTTGTGCGATGTTTGAAGTTTTGCGGCATGTGACTAATTATTTATCACAACATTGTGCTTACATATTCAGTTATTTAGACCTATACAACAGAATTGGACATTGATAACTGTTAGGAGTTTATTATTGCTGGCTTGCTACCGTACGGTGAAGTTTCTAGCGTCACGTACTTTGCATTTATTAGGTCATGTAAGTGTTATGAGTCTGTACCCTTTCAGCCCTTTATAGCCAAGTACAGATACCTACATATGCAAACATTGTAGAACCTGGTGAGATGGCTCATAATGATACACCGCATTCAGTTCTACATGGTTTGACATGCTATTGACGACTATTGACTAGACACCCAATTTACATGTGTAGAATGGACGCGTGCAAATTCAGTGACTGAAGAGTGAACTGGAGAAACTCGTGGGTTGAAGCGGTAAAATCTTAACCTGGCCTGTAACTGTTGTGTGCGGGTCAGGACCAGACAAAGCGGCTTGGCCGATATTCAAAAGTTAAATACAGCTTATTATACGGTCTATTTTCTTTATTTTTCAAAGTTTATCTAGATACTTAAATGGTGTGCACTGATTGTAGCTCTATACATATTGTTTTTTTTTTTTTTTTGTTTTTTTTTTTTTTTCTTTTCTAAAAATATACAAAGGTACTTTAATGGCGTATTGATACAAATATAATTAGTCATAACCCATTTTGTACTGAATGTAATATTATCACTTATCTGACGAAGATTTCATTTCGAAATCCCGGTTCAAAATTAAGGGGCGTCAGCTAGAAATATAGGAATTAATTTAGGAAAAAAATGTGCTAACTTTCGACAACAGTGAAGCCCGCAGTGAAGGCCGTGGTTAGACGCCGCCTCCAAGATTCGCCAATGACCCATTATGCGGTCGTCTGTATAAAATGGGAACTTTTCTTATGCATATTCAATTAACTTTTCCCGTTTTGTTTGTAATTTAAGAAAGATCATTTTTGTATTTTGATTACAAATGAAACAAAACATGTAATCAAAATGCGGAAATAATGCCATGAGAAATTAGTTTTGAGACAGCGAGCATGAAAAGTCAACAAACAACGGACTATTTGCGCGGAGTCAAATTTCAAAAGTAGTGGAAGCCGGAAGTTCGGACGACAAAATTGTAAACATGCAGCACGACGAAGAATGACAGAAAGAATCTGTCATTAAAAACAGATTCACATACTTTCGACGTCCAGTAGCTGTTTACCGGCGCCAGGCTGCTGGTAGATCATTGACCCATTTTAAACGAACGAAGAGAGATGTATCATTGAGAATTTGTGAAAAGATCAAACATCCTTTACCCAAGTTGTCGGTTATTATTCTATCACCAACAAATATATCGCTATCTTTGTCGGTATCATTGCTTTTGATCCTATGGGAAATTTTCTGTCTGTCAGTTTGCTAGAACTGCTAACGTAACAATTCATAAGATAATAAAACTTTGGAGAAGCCTAAAAATAACATTTGTATAGACGATTTCAATAACCCTTTCAACCACCTAGACCGATACAGATATCCTTTGCGATAACACACCGATACGACACATTACGAAAACCCGCCTATACAAATACATTCCCATTTTTTTTGGCCAAAAATTAGAAATTTTAAGATAAAAAAATGTGATATTTTTTCTTATTTCTGCTCAAAACATGGATTGTGGGGACTCGATAGAACCGCCTCGACGAGGCGGTTCTATCGAGTACCCACAATCTATGTTTTTGAGCAGAAATAAGAAAAATAATGTCTACCCCCTAAAACCCATGTTTTACTATATAAAAGTAGGGGTATGAGGGGTCAAAATTATATAGGCGTGTTCCCGCAATGTGGTGCTTATTTCAACTCTCCTGAATGGCTACTTTTCTGGTTAAAATCCATGAAATTTTTCTTATATATACTGCAAACATAGACGCCCCCGCCCATAGGTGCTTGAAGAAATATATGGGCTGCATGATGCTTCCACGCAGAGCTGAATCTGGCCTGCACACTAGTACTGGTAAACCGCTTAGAGGATCTAAGCCTGTCCAGGAACCCCGGTGGGAGGCGGACCGTCCATGCTAATAAACCCTATTGGTTTCATTGGGCGACAGGGCTTGAGATGTCATTTCATCTCAATGTCGGGTAAAAGTCCCACAACATTGGAAGCAGTGTCTCCAAAATGACCTTTACAGTGTTGACGGGGACGTTAAACCTCAAATCAAACAAAACTGCAAACATAGGTTGTGGCTACTTGTAAGAACCGCCTTATCTTTGAGCAGAAATTAGAAAAAAAATAATGTGTACCCCAGTAAACTCAAGTTTTCCTCGATATAAAGTGGGGATTTGAGGGACTTATCAAGGATTTTTTTTTTACATGATGTATGTAAGCAGTGTAGATCCAGATGTGACGTAGATCATGGTCGGCGCTGTTTGTCCATCATGTATCATGTATTCTTTTGACATAGCCCACTATTCACAAGACTGGGAGTGGGTGAATGGAAGACATCACATCCGAAACTTTGGGTGTAATGGTAAGAGATTGTAGGAATTAACGAATGTAAGAAGGTGTTTGTAAAGCTAGTTCATCACTTGAACAAGTCCGTGAAATTAACACCCCATAAACCCCACTTTATATATAGAAAAGTGAGGTTTACTGAGGTATACATTATTGTTTCTTATAAGAAAAAAATCACGGCTTTTCATCGGAAAAATATCCGTTTTGGAGATGTGAAAAATGCACTATGCCGCACGGGTGTGTTATCCTAATGTTTCAAGTTTGCATACCCGTATTGCACTGTATATTTATCGGTCACATAGGTCGTTACTAGGCCACTTCAAAAGGTTCTCGGCCTCGCTTAGAGTACAGCAAGGAGAGGTCATTACCATGAACTATAGTGGACTTAACTCATTGGTGTACAGAATGATTTCAAATACTGGTGTCAGAAGATAAGTTGAAAGTGACGTCAGCGAATGTAGGCATTGTACACTGTTGTCAAATAATAATAATAATGATAATAATAAAAATGTCTTTATTTAAAGAGGATAACATATTAAGCAATGCAATCACTTTTCTAAGGTAATGATGCTTCGGTAATGATAATTATAACGGTATAGTCTGTCTTGCCAGCCAATTAGGTGCAACCTGTCAAACCTGTCTGTGGTGTTATACTCTTTTACGTCATTGTTAACTTATCCTCCGACAACAGCATCAACGGACTGCTTTCGAATCTCGGTAACATTTCTCATCAAGAAAACACTGCTATATTATTCTGACCCCATTGAACCCCACTTTTATGTAGTAAAACTGGGGTTTGCAGGGGTAAACCTTATTTTTCTTATTTCGGCTCTAAGATATAGATTGTGGGTACTCGTTAGAACCGCTTCGATTCTATATTTTGAACAGAAATAAGAAAAAAAAAATATCACAATTTTTCATCTTAAAATTTTCTTTTTTATTGGCGGTAAGGTTTGCCATGTATTTGTATAGGCGTATTTTCGTAATGTTTTCTGTTTTCTGTTCAAGCTATTTCTCTTGTTGTTTATACTCTATACACTTTACCATGCATTTTACTAGAAAATACGAAGGTTTTGAAGCAAAATAACGACGTGCACGTGCTCCGTTATAAAGCCATATCAACCATATATAAACCCCGTGGACCACACCTCTGACAACTGCATTTAGCCGATCGCTGTGCAGCCGGCATCACGGACAACAACTTAGATTTATGACATAATTACTAAAATATAATTTTGTCTTTGAATATGGCGATACGAAGGTAGAATCCGTGAGCATATCGCGTTAGCTGATTTTGTTTTGTTGATTTGAGTTTAACGTCCCCGTCAACACTGTAAAGGTCATTTTTAGGGCCCCGCAAATTTATTTGCGGATGCCCTATAGTAATCACCCTGTCTGTCCGTCTGTCCGTCCGTCTGTCCGTCCGTCCGTCCACATTTTTTTAATTTTTTTCTTAATAACTTAAAAACCGTTTGACGCATCAACCTCAAATTTTAAATATAAGGTCACAATATCATTACACAATTTCATGGCAAGCTAGGTAATTCTAGTTACAATACTGTCAGAGTTATGGCCCTTTGAAAAACTTAAAAAATGTCCACATTTTTTCATGTTTTTTCTTAATAACTTACAAACCGTCAAACCTATCAACTTCAAACTTTACATATATGGTCTCATCATCATTACACAACTTAATGGCAAGTTACTTAACTCAGTCTGTAGCTTTAATACTCTCAGAGTTATGGCCCTTTGAAAAACTTAAAAAATTCAGCTTTTTCATGTTTTTTCTTAATAATTTACAAACCGTCAAACCTATCAACTTCAAACTTTAAATATATGATCTCATCATCATTACACAATTTATTGGCAAGTTACCTAACTGTGGCTTCAATACTCTTAGAGTTATGGCCCTTTGAAAAACTAAAAAAAAAATCAGCTTTTTCATGTTTGTTTCTTAATAACTTACAAACTGTCAAATCTATCAACTTCAAACTTTAAATATTTTGTCGCATTATCATTACACAATTTTATGACAAGTAACGTAACTGTAGTTTCAATAGTTTCAGAGTTATGGCCCTTTGAATAAATTAAAAAATCAGCTTTTTTCGTCTTTTTCCATCTTTATTTAAAACCGCTATAGATATTCAAATGAAACCTCCTATAGTTACTGACAGTTGCCCTATAGTAATGTCCTGACTGTCTGTCTGTCCATCCGTCCGTCCGTCTGTCCATCTGCCCGTCTATCCATCAACATTTTTCATGTTTACAAACTGAAGCTGAAGTTATTGACAGTTGCCATATAGTAATACCCTTTTGTTTTCCTTTCATAACTTACACACAGTCAAATGCATCAACTTCAAACCTAAGATATATGGTCACAATACCATTACACAATTACATGGCAACCGACGTTACTCTAGCTACAATACTCTAAGAGTAATAGCCCTTTGAAAAAATCCAACTCCTCTGATGGCACTGCCGGGGCCCTAGTCAGTTTTACTGACAGCTCTAGTGAAGACGTTGCTTCCAATTTTGTGGGACTTTTACCCGACATTGAGATGAAATGACATCTCATGCACTGTCGCCCAATGAAACCAATAGGGTTTATTAGCATGGACGGTCCGCCTCGCACCGCGGTTCCTGGACTGGCTTAGATCCTCTAAGCGGTTTACCAGTACTAGTGTGCGGGCCGGATTCAGCTCTGCGTGGAAGCATCATGCAGCCCATATATTTCTTCAAGCACCTATGAGCGGGGGCCGTCGCGTTAGCTGAGGCGTTAGCACATGAGGCCATATCACATACCCCATATTAATTCAAATTTATTAATTGATTATCCTATATTACACAAGGTCAACCAATATTCAAAAATCATAAATCATGTTTTTTATTGTATCAATTTATAAAATTGTCATTAATCAAGTAATTTCGTATTGGCCCAGTTACAGGCCCTCGGTCAGCTGTATTGGCCTCGGCCTTCGGCCTCGTGCCAATACAGCAGACCTCGGACCTGTAACTGGGCCAATACGAAATTACTTGATTAATAACATTATAATATATATGACACATCTATATCGCACTCTAGATGCCATATCGTATCTCTGGTGTAACCATCTTCGAACAATCAACATTTTTCCTATCACACCCCAGGTCAAGGACCTGGTGTCACAATCTGAAGCTTGTACCGGCCCCGATAGCTCAGTTGGTAGAGTGTCCGCTCCGGGGAACGGGAGGTCTCGGGTTCGATCCCGGGCCGCGACATACCAAAGTCGTTAAAAATGGTACTAGCTGCTCCTCGTTTGGCACTCAGATTTACGGGGTAGAGCTAGGACTGGTCGATCCAGTGTCAGGATAATGTGACTGGGTGTGGTATCATGTAATGTGTCTGGGACATGATACTTCAGTGAGGCAGCACTATAAACGTGAGCATTGAGCTCCCTGTCGCAACCAGACACCGTCGTGATATGACTGAAAAACTGTTGAAAGCGACGTTAAACCCGAATTCACACACACACATCTGAAGCTTGTGACCAGTGCCTGCACTGTCGCTTTGATGATTCCCGTGTAAAATTCGAAAAGACAATGGAAAAAAAATCAATTATCTTCACTGTTAAAAATGTTTTCTCTCTGTTTTGAATACTTAAATAACCTATACATAGTTGGTTTTCTGTCGTTAAGGAAAGTATAAACAATACAAGTATTGCTGTTTTTTTTTACCTAACAATTTGCTTTAAAGCAAAGCTTAAACACAAACACTACAATTTTAAAGGAAAAAGGTTGGGAAATATATGCACAATAGATTTTCAAATCCCCCCCCCACCCTTATCAGCCCTCGACCCTTCGGCCCTCGGGCTGACATGGGAGTATAGGGCTGATTAGGGTATGATACAAAAATGTCATGAAAATGTATGTATATCACGCCTCTACCCTCTGGCGGATATGGGAGTCTCGGGTTGATATTGGGTGTGATATGACAACCATTATATATTCAGTTGTCTTTGGCAAATCGATAAAAGCATGGGACAAGTACTGAATGGAGTTTAACGATGTACGAGGTATTCACAGTGATTGATAGTTGTTTCTCATTGTCTCCAATTATTTCCACTCAAAGACACACTAATGACGACAGCATGGTTTGTACAAGAAGATTTATCACCCACTCTTACCCTTTAAGGGGAGTGAATCATAAGAAATACTTCCGCAATTCGGAACATGTTGAAAATGTTCTACTTTTAAGGAAACACAAATAGCTTTCGCTTATCATAAGCGAGTTTGTTTCATCAAAGTTTGTCGTTATTGATAAATCAGACATGCATGTGTCATAGGGGTATATTTTATATAGTTCTATGTTTTGTTGTTTAGTTTCATATTCTGTTCTGTTCGGTATACGAGGCAGGATAATCACTGGTTATCTATGAAACTTTTCTTTTTCATGTTTTATGAATAAGCCATGGAATATTTTGTGAACACTGCAGTCGTATGATTTTACATAATATAGACGCATCATGAGAAAGTATGTCTTTGTGTGATTGTGGCTCAAATTTAATAAGGGTTTTAAGTTCATACCGCCGTTTATTTCATATGTTTAGAGGAAGATTTCACTTTATCGTATTTATCGTATTCGTTAATTACCAAGTAATAGGGATTGTCCAGAAGCCAAAATGAAATATAAAATTTAACACACCCTTTTGTTGTAATTTTGCCAGGTGTTGGCCAAGGGTGGATTTTGAGACGTTACATGAGAAAACCTAACAATTGCATGTACTCATAACAAAGACTCAGATTAACCTGCATATTCGAAGAAAAAGGATGATCGGCGCATATTATGCTCGCTGCTTGGAAAGTATTTCTAATAGGGCGGCAGCAAGTCGAAACTCGTGTATCATGGGAGCTTCTAAGACTGAGCAGACTGCTCATTTATTGACAAACCTGCTCAGAAACCTTAAAGATAGGATTTCTCGTAACCGGGCTCATTTCAGTTGTATAAATATGAGGTGCAATTTTGGTAGTTACAATGGGCTGGAGCCGAGCGATGGTCTCCCCATTCACCGGCAACGTGGAATGGGGATAGCACCGAACGGCTACGGTGTAGTGCCAGAATGGATTAGTTCCCTGGGACCCCACCAGCTGACGACCCGCGACACGGGGAAACTGGAAACAACAACAACGGTAGTTACAATCAGTCAATAGAAGGCAGTCCAAGAAGTTTTATACGTTTTACTACGCAGTTTTAGAGTTGGACAATGGGATCTGATGAGAGAATGCTGAAAGCACAAAATGAATGTACTGGTCACATGATGGTGGCGGAAACAACCAGATACCATTAACGATGCTGTGGGTGGACATGGAGTGATAGTGTGCAGTTAGTCTCATGGATTAATTGTCTTGTTCCTATGTAGTGATGTAGTGATGTAGTGTGAGTGTGAATAAAGATGAACAAAACTTCCGTCTTGTCTTGAAAGGACCCGTACCGACCCCGTTAGACATGTATATACTTTGAAAGATATCTGTTTAACGCAATAGTAAACATTGCCTTAAAGATAGAAACTTCTGGACGATGACAGTGCATAATAACACTGCGATTACATAAATAAAAGCATGTTGAGCATATTAATTTAAATCGCCTCTCATAACATACTTTATATGGAGCAGTCTTGTAAATTAAGACATAGTCTTTAAAATAATGATATCCGGAATTAAGGAAAAGTCCATAGGGACTGAAAACGCGCTCGAATCAACCGTAGTCAGGTGCTTACCGAGCTATCTGTGTTCGTACCATAAACGTTTAAATGTATAGGGAATAGTGGTATTTCAAGAATTTAGATTTTTTACAAGAACATGGATCACAGTTCCTCTGTTTATGAGCTATAAGCTGTCGGTTTTGGTGTTTTACCTGAGAATCTTATTAAGGGAGATTAAACTTTATAATGATAGCATTTTTTCTTGGGGAGATGTTCAATAGAGGTAACTCTGCAAAATAACATTGACCGTTTATGCTTTTCACGAACTTTTTGAAGCATCCTGAGAATTGAAATGGCAAAGAATGGCAAAGAGGCCATGAATAAATTTCCAATAATAAGCAGACAGCGTAGCAATAAAATACGACTAGAATCCAACTTGTCCTACTTGTCACGTACGAAATTGGCAAAATGGCATACGAATGCATACATAATATTCACAAGGCTACAAATAAGATACATTTAGCATGGTAGGTCCGGTGGTTAGCGAAACGTTGTACTGACACATCGCCATCAATATATTATCCTAGTAAGTTGCAAAATCTAGAGTTAGAGGACTGACTATTAATAATTTGGTGGCTCACCATTGTAGATTCGGGCCTCGATCGGGGCAATTGTGAGACGCCAAGTTTTGCAACGGAAGGTTGACAATCGACAGATTATGTAGCAAGGATATTCAACATAACAACCTGACATGGGGGCTCAAATTTACTATTACTTAGAACGTTGACGTGTATCTAGTATTCTGCTCCTAATTACGGAAATAAATATAAACTGTATATATTAATAATGCCAATTCTCTTTCAGTATATACATTTCGAGCGAGTTGATTGGTTGAAATAAAAGGTTTATACTTCGATAAATTCCATGAGCAAGAATCTCAGAACTATTCACACAGTGACATAAATAGAGGATCTTACGTGGGTGCTCATGTATTATTGAATTTATTAAACGAGTTGAGGAAAAGGGATAAAATGCGAGGCTTGGCCGAGCATTTTATTCCTTTTTCTCAACGAGTTTAATAAATTCAATAATACATGAGCACGAATGCAAGATTCTATTTATCATATGACATTTAAAACGCATTTTATTCACGATTCTTTACAAAAATATCAATATTCCGCCATTAGTAAACGCGACGTCATTAAGGACATCGTACATGTAACGTTACGGGACGTATCTAGCTAATTTGCATATTTAATCCACTAGTGGATTATCGAAAATATTACATAGCGTTATTACACTCTCAGACGCGACGTCATATGATAAAGTAATATAAGGTGACGTCAAAGTGCACGTTTTAAACCCGCGCGTTGCGTCATTGTATATAAACGACGTCAACAGCGTTCGATTAAAAGATGGAAAATTATTGAAAACGCGAATGTTAGAAGACAAATAAACTGTGTTTATAGACATGACGTTTGGTCGCCTGGGTTTCCTTCAAAGATGACAGCTTCTAATCGAATAATCATTCCGACGTAGCCGTTAGTAAGTTCACTCTTACGCTGTCGAAATAATTCCTAAAAATACCATTTCGGTGGCATTTTGATATTTCGATGACAGTTTAAGGAATTATAAAGAATAAATTATCATTTTTGTGTATTTCATCGATGTGTAAACTCCGGTGAATTACCCATAAACTTAGCATGGAGCCCAAAGGCAGTTTCATTACGATAACACACTCGTGCCTGACATAGTGCATTTTTTTCACATCTCCAAAATGGCCACTTTTCTGATGAAAATCCGTGATATTTTTTCTTATATATACAGCAAACATATGTTGTGGGTGCTCGTTAGAACCGCCTCAATGTGCTCGTTAGAACCGCCTCATTGAACTTAGGCTTATGAGGCCTACTTTGGCGAAACTCGATAATCTAGTCCAGACAATTTGACCGCTAGATGTTTTAATTCCTTTGGGGAATTTCATTTTTCCAGAGCATAAACCTTTACAGAAGACATAAACATGTACTACGCCTGATATAAAGGGACTAGTTGTTCACCGATTGTTTTTTCACTGTTGTTCTTGTTTCTTTTAATTAATTTAAATTTTCGAAAAAAATGTTTATATTTCTTAATCGTTACTAGCAAGTATTCAAGCTGGATGAATTTATATTGGTATGTAACGACCAAGTCAACACTTTGAGGCAATTTTGAGCTGGTCAGTTTACCTAGCCACACGTCTCATACATGGACGTAATCGGTAAACCAGTACAGAGCACATTATTTCACCAGAAACATCCAGCCGGCCTCGGTAGCTCAGTCGGATGCGCGTCTGACTGGTGATCAGGAAGACGGGGGTTCGATACCTGTCGGGGTCGGCAACATTCTTTCGTGGTGATTGATCATGAAGTATTTTCTACGGTCATTCTTTCCCCTTCTGCTGATTCAAGAGGGCAGTTGTCAGTCTCTGGTGAAAGCGTGTGCACTGTACTGGTTAACCGCTTTCGTATAATAGAAGTGGAGGCAATGATCAGGAATCGATACAATTAACCCACAGCTCCCATCAGAGACACCAAAGGGAAAGAAACACAAACATGAAACAACAGGCCCTAATGGAAACATCAATAGCGGAAAGCCAAAAGGACAGTTACTTTCCCACAAAATGGCCAATTGGGTATCCAAACCAAATAATATAAGCGACACAAACACCCAAAGACAAACCAAAACCAAAATAACCCGCGACAGAAGAACCGCCTTGGAACGGTCAGCGGAAACGAATTCCATTGGAGGGGGGGGGGGCTTAAATCGATTTTATGTGGCCACAACCCTCTCCCTACCTTCCGTCGCGATCCCCCAGGTACGAGACTTAGACTCGTGTTAGACCTCCTGCCTTGTCGTGGCCCTGGGGGCTCAATTCCCACTGGGCAATAAACCGCGACAGAAGAATCGCCCTGGAACGGTCAGCGGAAACGAATTCCACTGGCGGGCTTAAATCGATTTTACGCGGCCACAATCCTCGCCCTTAATTCCGTCGCGATTTAGACAAATAACTTGTTCAGTCCGCATGAAGGCTTCCTAACTCATCAGTGCAACATCTCCGTGAACACAAAAAAATCAAACAACCACAGAGCAGAAACAACGGTGATGACTCGACAGCAAGAAACCACTGAAATGCCGGAGCAAAAAGAAAACCAACAGTTAGACTCCGATGGGCCCAACCAGAGACAGAGTATCAGGCACCAATCAACGTTACATTGAATTAGATCGATCGCTCTAATTCTCAGTACGCATTTACGCTGGAACCGTCATAGAATCTGAGGCCTGACCCACCGGCGTGCAATTAAAGAGGGAAGCAAAGTTGTCAACCGTGATTGGGTTAACTACGGTAACCATGCATGCAGTCTGTCGTATAACATTTATGTTGTACCCAATCTTTTTATATCGAATCATAATTTTACGAAATTGAGTGCCGAAGTCATTGCGGTTATATTTTTTTTCTGAATTTATATTCTAAGTCACTATAAAATTCGGGTTCCGATAGACCTTGTTGCAGAAGAGATTTAAGTCCAATATTGAATTTTGAAATTAAATCAGAATGACGCCTATAAAATTTTGAAAAGGCTTTGCGTAGTTTATGGTACCGATAACCCTGATTAAGAATGTTTAGCCGTTATCAATTTATTACGAGTGTTGAAATCAGTTACAGCCTGTCCAGGAAAAGTGTTGATAGGTAAACTGAGCGGCCCAAATGTGACCTAAATAGTGTTGACTGGGCCTTTAACTCGAACAAAAACCTTCCAACTGTCCTTCGTGAATCAGCAAAAGGGAGACAATCACCGTGGAAAAGACTCCATGATCAATCTCAAAGAAACATGTTGCTGAAACCGGCTGGTATCGAACACGCGTCCTCCTGATCATAAGTCAGTCGCGCATCCGACTGAGCTACCGAGGCCGTTTACATGCCTGGCGGGGTTGGGGTGTGGGGGCTAACACTTAACCATTAGGTCTCTGAAAACAAAATGACTTCCTCGTTATTGATATAAACACCCAATTAACCCATGTATGCATAGCAGCCTTTTGTGGGGAAATTTGCAAACATTGCAGACCAAGATCAGACGCCGCAACACCTGGCGTCTCATTTGTGTTTAAACTGTTTGCTGAAAGTACATACATTTGTTTGCAAAATTTACTGCTAACAATACAAATCTAACTCCCCTACAATTGGACATGGACCACTCCAAACTTCTTAACTGGGAGATATCAATTGTCTTTTATGGGTAAATGACACAAAGAATTACATAATCGACCCGCACTGCGTACTTTTAACCCATTTTGTACTGAATGGAATCATCAACCTTAAATCAGTATGAAACGAGTCCATTTCAAAATTTAGGGATGTTCAAAATGTGTGGCTTCTTTAAAATTTATCTGGAAAATGCTGAACCTTTCGCAAATATGCAGTGTATGCCCTAATGAGACTCCGCGTTCTGCGGTATCTGATCTGGACATGCGCTGTTTGCAAGTTGTCCGGTACAAAATGAGCTGTAAAATGGGCTAATTGTACTGATCTGTAAAAAGTCGCTGAATGGCGTATTAGTCTACATTGTTTTCATTCGCGTTTTTTGTGCACGGAGAATCCCTCAGTGAATTCCTGTCACGGTAAACTTTATGGATAAATTTATAAAACATTCAAGTTATAATATTTATTTCTATCGGCTGTTTAATTTAATGAGGTACTTTTGGAACTGTTTCGAATATTGCGCTATATTTTCTCAAGTTGTCTCTTGGTGGTGATTAGGTCGTATGCATTCATGCAATAAGAAGTGCCAAAATCACTCTTCAATACTCTGGTGCTATTGCCCCAATCACGGTCAATGCATTTGCTGGTTCCCAGCTTACACATTATCAGTATTGCTAGAAGTGGTAACCAGACCCCAGCGCAGTGGGTGTGGCTACCTGTTTTTCCAACACTGATAACCTTCAGGCTAGGAACTGGCAGATAATGCAAAAAAGGTGAATACTGATATCTACTGGAGAAAGATAGGTCACATGACTGTATAAAACTCAAAAGCGCTATATAGTCTCAACATTCGGATGTTTTGGCGAACTAGCTTTAGAGAGTTAAAGTTTCCTTTGCGAAGTTAGTAATTCCATGATGCGTGAAGCTTTACAGTTACCTTTAGATCACTCGGCGTATTTTACGAAAGTTGGTGATGTCGATATATTGCACATCATGAAAACACGCTTATATACATGTAATTCTGACCCCCTTGAAGCTCACTTTTATCTTGTAAAACTTGGGTTAACAAGGGTAAACGTTTACTTATCTTATTTCTGCTCTAAAATATGGATTGTAGGTACTCGTTAGAACCGCCTCGATGAGGGGGTTTTAACGTGCAACCACAATCTATATTTTGAGCAGAAATAAGAAAAAAATATCACAATATTTCGTCTTAACAGTTTCTTTTTTTTCAGCGGAAAAAATACAATGTATTTGTATAGGTGTGTTTTCGTAATGAAATGTACTGCTGTCGAACTTCAGTGGACCGAACAACTTTAGTACCATGAGACAGAGCTAATTCAAACCACCGATTGTCACGGTGAATCATTGCGCAAAGAAAAATAATGCTAACCCCCGTATACACCAGTTTTCTCTATATATAAAGTGGGGTTTAGAGGGGTCTTTATTTCACGGACTTGTTCACGTGATGTTTTATGTGTTGTGATACAAATAACAAAAAGTAAAAAAAAGAACAATGAAGAAGTGAATAAATAAAAAAAAAAAAACAGGTTAAGTCGTTCAAACGAGACATTATGATTTTTAAAAGCGTTACTTTATCTTTATGTTGGACAAAAGGCATTATAATTCGTTAAAACCAGATATAATGTTGTTTAACTGCGATCTTTAAGCTGAACATTTCCTTCCTGTGTCCCAGCTTGCCGTGGTTCTTGGGCCATGTTGGCTGAGGTGGCACAGTTTGGGACGCATATATGCATTCTATCTGTGGAGTAGCGATAGGCGTCCCTCACCTCATGTGTCTGGTTGATGTGTGCTCTGAGAAGTGTGTGCCTTGTTTGCCGAGTCTTGCCCATCACACATTTGGATTTCAAACGTTTTGTGGGTGTAGCCACACTGATGGCAAATAAATGTCAGTAAGGCCTCTGTGGCACTACATTTGATAAATAAATAAACAAATAAATACATAAATAATAATAAACAAAAAATAAAAAAGCAACATTTAAAACATCCAAACCATAAAGTCGTTTGGACGCGGAATTATCATGCTGTTTCAACGAGATCTAAAATTTGAACACTCAGCGTAATAAAGTACCGTGTGTGGTTCTAAACTTCTGTGTTTATTTTCTTCTCCTTTTTCCAGTCTCCTGTTTAATTTAATTCTGTTTTATCTGCTTCGTGTTAAGGTTCTTTCTGATACACCACAAAAGTCACAGTGTAAAAATATCATTTTATTTCATCACGTGAACAAGTCCGTGAAATAAAGACCCCCCTAAAATCTGGGGTTTAGGGGGGTAAACATTATTTTCCTTATTTCTGCTCCAAGACATAGGTTGTGGGTACTCGTTAGAACCGCCTCAATGAGGCGGTTCTAACAAGCACCCTCGTTAGAACCGCCTCAATGAGGCGGTTCTAACAAGCACCCTCAACCTATGTTTTGAACGTTTATAACAAAAATATCAAGGCTATTCATCAGAAAAGTAGCCATTTTAGAGATGTGAAAAATGCACTAAGCCGCACGGGTGAGTTATCGTATTGTGTTTCAGATATGCACTGATTTCGCTAAATAGGTTGTTTTCGTGATGGTACATGTAAATATAGAGGATATTTACTTTTTTGAGATGAATACCAAAAATATTTCATCGAGTGTGTTGAAAATATCAGCATTTTTATGAGTGCGGAGCACGATTGAAAATTCTAATGTTTACAACACACGAGATGAAATATTTTTGATATTTATCGAAAAAAAAAGGAAATTTTCTTTTCATTTTATAAAATTTTTGGACACTTACTGTAATTGATAAATCGGATCTTACGTCACAATTTTTGACTTGGCTATGACATCACAACTGCCAGTTTCAAAACATAAACAGATCACCATTTTGAATACAACAATTTTACAGTATAAAGAGTGCTCTTCAAGATATTTTACAGAATTATTTTATAGACAACATATACATTTTGGCGAGAAAAGTAGTCCGGGCTGCTACTGTGAAATAACACGGTCATGCTATTTTGCACACTGTGAGAATATCATATATATTCACACAGTGAAAATATCACTTTTATTTGTTTCCGATATGCATTGATTTCACTACTAAGTATAAAATAAATATCTATATTTCCACGACAAATCGTGCTATATTTAATAGATTGTAGTGTTACATTTTGCACATTTGCGTGATAATTCGAAATGATTTTGTCGACATTAATTAGAATAAATGAAGTCACGTTTATGTACATGTAACATGTCAATGACCTGAGTTTTCATCTGTGAATCAATAAATGACCAGCTTTGTGAACATGTCCATTTGCATTTAAAGTGGTATTCGGTTTTTATCAAATGTATTTCAAAGACCTAGTAAGAAAAGGTCGCTCTGGAAAGACCACAATCAAAGAACGCAGCAAACAAAGCGCAACAAAAAAAAAAAAAAAAAAAAAAACAAACAAACAACAACAACAACGACAAAACAAAAAAAGACAAAAAAAACCAAAAAACAACAACAAAAAAAAAAAAAAAAAAACACTTTACTCTATATAAAGAGGGGTTTAGGGGGTCTTTATTTCACGGACTTGTTCACGTGATAAGGCATAAGACTTTAAGTCCTGAAAATGCAAAACAAAGTGTGCATTTTTTTTGCAACAAGAAAGCAAGTACAATTTAGGTATATGGTGATATAGTCTTTGTGTATTTTCTTAAAACACAGATTATTATGTGTTCTATTTACATGTAGAAACGCTGCATTTATGCGATTCTAACGGAATGTCCTCAATATATATGTTTTTGATTTTTTTGTTTTTGTTTTCAAAAATAAAAGAATATACATATATTGCACCGGGGTTCTAACAAATACCCTTAATCTATGTCGTTAACTTTCCATTCATGAGCAGTTATATCGCTTCTGTACCAGTATACGAACTAGAAGTTGACGCATTACAGTTAATCCGTTATGCAAGTGCTTGTCCTAATTAGTAGGACTTCATGGCTCACTACAAGGTTATTGAGTGAGGGGTGTACAGAAAACAAACACACTTGTGGCACCACTTAAAAAGTTATTCATCACGAAAATATGCCTATATAATTTTGACCCCCTTGAACCCCACTTTTATATAGTAAAACTGGGGTTTCCGGGGGTATACCTTATTTTTCTTATTTCTGCTCTAAAATATAGATTGTGGGTACTCATTAGAACCGCCTCGATGAGGCGGTTCTAACGAATGACTACAATCTATATTTTGAGCAGAAATAAGAAAAATATCACAATTTTTCATCAGAAAATTTTAATTTTTACGGCGATAAAGGTGGCAATGTATTTGAATAGGCGTGTTTGCTTGACATCAAGATCTGGTCAATCCCTACACTTTGGTAGATTTCCGAAATCATATCTGATGTTTTTGCCAATGACAAGCCATACGTCAAATTCCATTTGTATTTTATTCTGTTTCGGTTGTTTGATTTGAGGTTTAACGTCCCCGTCAACACTGTAAATGTCATTTTGGCGACGTTGCTTACAATTTTGTGGGACTTTTACCCGACATTGAGGTGAAATGACATCTCAAGCCCTGTCGCCCAATAAAACCAATAGGGTTTATAAGCATGGATGGTCCGACTCGCACCGCTTTACCTGGGTAGGCTTAGATGCTCTAGGCGGTTTACTAGTACTCGTATGCGGGTTGGATTCAGCAGATATTTCTTCAAGCCTCGATGGGCGGGGCCGGTATTTTATTCTGTGATGGTCTATTGATTGAGGTAGTTACCTTCATGTGGATTAACTATTTTGTGTTGCAAATAATATTAGAACCTAGATTGGCTGGACCCTAAGGCAATGGTTCTAATGTTGTTTATTTAACTCATCACGAAAACACGCCTATATGATTTTGACCCCCTTGAGCCCCACTTTTATATAGTAAAACTGGGGTTTCCGGGGCTATTCCTTATTTTTCTTATTTCTGCTCTAAAATATAGATTGTGGGCACTCCTTAGAACCGCCTCGATGAGGCGGTTCTAACGAGTGCCCACAATCTATATTTTGAGCGGAAATAAAACAATATCACAATTTTTCATGATAAAAATTTCATATTTTCGGCGATAAAGGTGGCAATGTATGTGTATAGACGTGTTTGCGTAATGTGTAGCTTTGTCGGATTTTCTGACGGGGCTTTAAAAGTGTGCTTATGGTTACGTATTATCATTATTTATTGAATTTTCGCCAATTGTGCCTGTTGCATCTTTATCAGGTCTTGTTGGAAAGAGGGAGCTGGTCGCTGTGCTCTTTGTGATTCGTTGTTTATTTATTTATTTATTTATTTATTCCTTTATTTATTAATTTATTTATTCCTCAGTGTTAGTTACTCTTCCTCTTGGTGTCAGCTGTGGGCTCCAATCTTTCATTGTAACTTTTCCTGGGCATCTATTTCTATATTCGTTTCCACAATCTCAGGCATACGCCTCAACCCAACACCTCTCCCCTGCATTTTCGTCGTTCAGGCCGAAAGGCATGGTGGGTGAGGCTTGCTTGCTAAATGATGCTTTCTACATGTATCTGCTGACGCCAGATTACATCCAACTTTCTGGGGTCCATTTCTGTTGGTCTCAACGTTCTGATGATTCGTTTACGGACTTACGAGTTTAAATTATGGCTTGAGTACTACATTGTACGATCACAACTACTTAGAACACAAATTGATATATTGTAAACCTCAAACCTCCCTTGAGCTGTAATATATACTGGGGTTACTAGGCACACGCGACACGGATTTGAAATGTAATAATAGAAGCTCATCACGTTGACAAGTCCGTGTCATAGATATACTTTTACATGTCACTTTATATTATTACGAAAATACACCTATACAAACACATTGTAACCCTTTTCGCTAAAAAAAAAAAACTGAGAATTTTAAGATTACAAATTGTGATATTTTTTCTTATTGCTGCTAAAATTATAGATGATGGAAGCTCGTTCTAACGAGTACCCATAATCTATATTTTAGAGCAGAAATAAGAAAAATAAGGTTTACCCCTGTAAACCTCAGTTTTACTGTACAAAAGTGGGGTTCAAGGTGGTCAAAATTATAAAGACGTGTTGTCGTGATGTATCGAAACGTGAAATTAACATCAGTCTATAGAGGACCTTAGGTGAGGGTCCATGTATTATCGAATTTATTAGAGTTCAGGATATGTGATAAAATGCGAGGCTTAGCCGCCCATTTTATCTCTTTACCTCAACGAGTTTAATAAATTCAATAATACATGAGCACGAGTACAAGATTCTGTTTATCATATCATACTTAAAACGCATTTTATCAAAAATATCAATATTTCGCTTTAGTAAAAGTGTCGTTTTTGATGACGTCTACACGTAACGTTATGGGCGTATCTACTTAATTTGCATATTTAATCCACTACTAGATTATCAAATTTAAAAATGGCGTTATTACATCCTCAGACGCGACATCATATGATAAATATACTTTTACAAGTCACTGTATAGAGAAACGTGAGTTTAACATTAGTACATGTATACGTTTTTTTTTCTTTTTCTTTTTTCTTGTTATAAAATAGATTCAGTAAGGGTGTTCCTATGTTTCACACTATGTTTTAGGACGAAATAAGAGAAGAGAACGCAATTATTTATCAAAAGACAATGTCAGGCATGAATTTATGGAAAAACATGTACTTTATCAAAATAGTGCTGGACGAAAAAAAAAAGTATCAACATGCAGTTTTCGTGAGGAAAAGACCCTATATCGCTCAAGACCGCACAAATACAAAATATACTACATATTACTATCTCAGCGACTGTATGAAGATGTGACATTTGGTCATGTGGTAACTTGCTATTTTACAAAATTCCCTACAAAGTTTTGAACGGAATTTGTACTTCATCCCCTGTTTCTATCTTTATTATTTCTTATTTTGTAACATCACGATTTGTTCCGACTTCTCTATCTCTGGTCGGGCCAATCGGAGTCCAACTGTTTTTTTTTTTTCTTTTTTTTTTTCTTTTGCTCCAGCATTTCAGTGGTTTCTTGCTGTCGAGTACTCGCCGTTGTTTCATCACTGCGGTTGTTTGATTTCTCGGAGATGTTGCACTGATGAATTAGAAGGCATTCATGCGGAGTGAACACATTATTTGTCTAAATCGCGACGAACGTAAGGGGCGAGGATTGCGGCCGCGTAAAATCGATTTAAGCCCCCAGTGGAATCCGTTTCACTGACCTTTTTGTTTTGGATACCCAATTGGCCATTTTGTGGGAAAGTGACTGTCCTTTTGGCTTTCCAGTATTGCTTTTTCCATTACGGTCTAGTTATTTCATATTTGTGCTTCTTTCCTTTTGGTGTCTATGATGGGAGCTGTGGGTTTATTGTATCGATTCCTGATCACTGCCTTTACTTCTATTTTCTAATGTTATCACATCCGAAGCGGCGAAGTTAGACTTTGCTAGGCTGAAGTAATAAGACGACATTAATTGGGATGGTAGGATGAGGCCAAAATGACCTGTATCTTATGTCACCGGGGCGCCCAACTGATATTCATTACGATAACACACCCGTGCGATATAGTGCAATTTCTCATCTCCAAAATTGCTCCTTTTCTGACGTAAAATCCATAATATTTGTCTTATAAATACTGCAAACATCAGTCGTGGGTGCTCGTTAGAACCGCCTCATTGAGGCGGTTCTAACGAGTACCCCAACCTATGTCTTGGAGCATAAATAAGAAAAAATATGTATACCCCCGTAAACCCCAGTTTTCTCTATATAAAGTTGGGTTTAAGGGGGTGGTCATTTTACGGACTTGTTAGCGTGATGGGCAAGACCTCAGTGCTGCCCTTACCGCATATAAGGGTAGAGGGTGAATGTTGTTATTTCTTCTGTTTCTCTTCATTTTCTCTTTTTTTCTGGAGACGATACAAAATTATTCACTGGAGTTGACATAGCTTTTAACCCGAGCACAATCAGACAAGACGCCGCCCCGCCCATCGGAACTTGGAGAAATAAATTTGGCTGCATGGTGCTTCCGTGCAGAGCTGAAACCGACCGCATTTGAGTTCTTGTTAATCCATAAGAGGACTGAGTCTGCCAAGGAAAAGTTGTGGTAGTCGTACCATTCCTTAAACCTTAGCGTAATCTATGGGCGGTAGGACTCGGGGTGTCATTTCGTCGCAGTGGCGTATAAAAGTCGAACACAATCGGAAGCAACATCTCTAAAATGACATAAATAGTGTTGGATTGGACGTAAAAACAACAAATAAGTTAGAAATAAGACGTCATGAAGATAGATGTACGTCCATTGCTTACACGAATTCTGCTACATGTGAATTGTGTTCCCGCTGTAAACAATCTGATAGCGATTAGCTCCCACATTAAACCGGACCTTACACTGCACATTAGTTGATGAAACGCCCGAAACCCAGAAGTTTTGTTACTTCCTTTTCTTGTCCAATCAGGTATAAAGTCGAGGTTTATCATGTTTATGTCAGTCTAATTAGTAATGTGTATAACTCCCACATTAAACCGGACCTTACACTGCACATTATTTGATGAAACGCCCGAAACGCAGAAGTTTTATTACTTCCTATTCTTGTCCAATCAGGTATAAAGTCGAGGTTTATCATGTTTATGTCAGTCTAATTAGTAATGTGTATAACATCACGCAAGTCATGTCATGAATGTGGCTTAAATATAAGATTTTCAACGACAGATGTGTCAAATTAAAGGAGCGTCAGTGGCATGTACGCCTAACTCACAATTATCAACACGAGACTGATTTTATTGCATGGACTGCTATTAATTTATCTTGCTGAATCAATCTGATCCAAAGGCTCAAAGTGTAAAAAAAAATGCACAATTGTTAGCTTGTTGCCTTTTTTGTTCTTCTCCGCAAGTCAAAGGTACCGAGTCCACTAATAGGCAACGATGTGGATTCACTAACTTTGCTTTTCTCTCCGCAAGCAAAATAATTTTGGTTTAAAAAAAAATCCATTTCGGTAGACTGTCAAAGTCAAACATTTTATTATACTTTTCAATGACAGGAGAGGAGCCTAGTATGAATCATCGCCAACTGACATCACGTTCACAATGAAACCTCTATAACATTACGAAAACACGCCTATACAAATACATTGTAACCTTTATCACCGAAAAAGAAAGGGGGTTACAAGGATATACATCATTTTCATCATCTTCACTCAAAATGAAAATATAGACAGTGGTTATTTGTTAGAACAACAGCCTAAGCAATGGTGGTGGTGGGGGAGGGGGGTTCTTACGAACACGCGGAATATGTTTAGAGCAGAAATGGGGAAAATATCTTTGTTCTTGGTAGAATGGAAAAAAATGCTTGTTATACAAATGTGAAAAACGCCATTAAATATAAATTAAGTAATCGGGTATTTTATCGTCAAAACATAAAAAGAAAAGAAAACGGTGTTGATATCTGACATCTGTACAAAACCCAACGTGACCAACTCATGGACTGAATACATTTACCCTCATAAATCCTTTTTATTCTAACGAACACTAAATATCAAATTTGAGAGCATACGTTCAATGATTTCCTATATTCTGACTACGTTCAGGATTCTTCAAAAGTAGTAAAAGACGACGTTTGAACAATCCTAGAGAAGAACCATATTAGAGGACACTGGATGTAGAAATAACGAAATAACGTGAAATCTTCTAAACTCTCTCTCTCTCTCTCTCTCTCTCTCTCTCTCTCTTGTCAAAGTGAATTGTAAATGTGTTCTATAAAAGGGTTATCCCTTGGAAGCAAGGAATACACAACTGAATTGAAAAGTAAGGCGTGTACATGTTTTCTGGGCCGGCCAGTGGGGCCTCATCAGTGACCCTCAAATATTGTCAAACTTCCACAATGGAATCAAAGCTCCCAAAGGACAAGAAAGTAGCTACTTCAACTCTCTTCCGTCTCTGAAATATTTTGACGCTAACAATGTTGTGATGTTTTTTGTTTGTTTTTTTTGCATAATCAACAGCCAAGGTTATGTCGGGCGGGTTAGTTACCTTCACTGTTCCTGGACATGAGTATACCCTCTACTTAATGATTATACCATTAATTAATGAATAGTATGATCTCCCCCATCCTCGACAGCAACTGACAGCGGCTTTTCGCCACGAAAAAGCCTAAACAATTTTACCCCACTTGAACCCGACTTTTATATAGGAAAACTGGGTTTACAGGGTTAAACCTTATTTTTCTTATTTCTGCTCAAAATATAGATTGTTGCTACACGTAATAACCGCGTTAGAACCGCCTCGATGAGGCTGTTCTAACGAGTACCCAATCTGTACTTTTGGAAAATTTTATTAGTTCTGCTCCAAAATATAGATTATGGATACTCGTTAGAACCGCCTCGATGAGGCGGGGTTCTAATGTGTACCCACAATCTATATTTTGTGCAGAATAAGAACAATATCACAATTTTAATCTGAAAATTGTCGGGGTTTTTTTTTCGCGGTAAATTTTACAATGTATTTGTATAGGCGTGTACGTGATTTTTTGGACAAACGGCTGAGTACTCAAGCTACCGTCCATCTCAAGTCGTCTCTCAAGAAATGGGGCATTAAAAATGCAAAGGTAGGAAGGAGTAGGAGAAACAAGAGCCCCTTTTGGCCACTATGCTCACCAGATTTTCATGTACTTTAATAAAGCAAGGAAGCCCTGAGCCCAATGACGCTACATATAAAATTTGAACCTAATCAGACTAATGGCTTCAGAGGTCTGATTTCGCTTGAATGGTTTGTTGCAAGACAACAGATGACAATTGACAAGTTCCCATCTGTCTTATGCATTATGCCTAAAAAGCACATGGCAGATAGAACATTGTTTAAGTGACATTTCTATGACATTTTGACAATATTTTGAAAGACGTGCATGTAAATGTTGTTCTTGTGATTTGGGCTGTTGACTTCCTAACTCTTTATGGTCACTAATATTGTTCTTCAATACTTCAACACATTAATTTTAACACGAGAAGCTTAAGCGATCGTGTATTTTCCTTGCAGTTCAGTAAGAGAAAAGGAATTGTATGTCACATTTATTGTCAGCAATTTAAAAGTTTTTCCATAGACACTTTGTGAAAAAAAAAAAAAAAAAAAAAAAAAATGGTCTGATTATATTGAATAGACTATTAAAATATCATTAAAATTTTGACGGATATTATGCGGGTGCGTAAGGAACGTATTGGACTCAGTACCATTGGTGATTTTGTATGGGAAGTTGTGTTTCATACCTGCCAACATGTGATTTTTTCTGTGCCCTGACCTTGGAGAGAAGCGATACAATATGCTAACTTTTACGATGTAGCACTTTAGTCACAAACATAATATATAGCTGTCCACAAGATATCGTTTTATTGTGTTTCTTGTAAAATTTTAAGTTAGTTGTTTCAAATGAAGTTTATAACAGTTAATTGAAAGGGACTGAAAACAATTTGCTATTCACCCATAATTATTCTGTGTAAATGGCATTACCCTAACGATGGCATAAGGGTATTCATGAGAATTTTAACGTAATGAAAATAAAATTGGATAAAACTAGCCAATATGGTCTGTTGGAATATACATAAATGATAATAATAATAATAATAACACTAATAATATAATTACTACTATTGCCACTGCTAGTTCTACTACTACTACTACTACTACTGATAATAATTTTAAAGCTAAAACGATGATAATTATCATACTGTTACTACTTTTTCCACTACAGCTGCTATCATTGGGCATATGGGCTTGAAGAAATAAATTGGGCTGCAAGATGCTTCCATGCAAAACTGAAACTGACCGCACATGAGTACAGGTAAACTGCTTAGGAGGTCTTAGGTTGTCTAGGCAAAGTGATCTGAGTCGGACCATCCCTGTATGTAAACGCTTTTGGTTTGTTTGGGCGACAGGGCTTGATATGTCATTTCATTTCAATGTCGGAATAAAGTCTCACAAATTGTAAGCAACGTCTCCAAAATGACCTTAATAATGTTGTCGGGAACATAAAATCTCAATACATGTACAAAACCAACAAAGGAACCACTACTACTGATGATACTACTTATAATAACGAAAATAATAGTTTTAAAAACAAGAACGATGACAATAATAAATATGCTCTTACTACTACTCCAACTACTACACCCCAGTACTATAATAATAACCACCACCATCATCATCATCATCATCATCATCATCATCATCATCATCATCATCATCATCATCATCATCATCATCATCATCATCACAACGATGGTAATAATAAATACATCTTGCTACTACTCCAAATGCTATTACTACTAATAGTACTACTGCTTCTATCACTGTACTACTACCACTACTTCAACTACTATGATTCTTATTAGTATTATTAATGTGATGAACATAAAGTGGATAAACACTAAAACATCCGACAATCTATATTTTAGAGCAGAAATAAGACAATAAGGTTCACCCCTGTTAACCCCAGTTTTACTGCATAAAAGTGAGGTTCATGGGCGTCAAATTCATATATGCGTGTTGTCGTGATAAATTACACAGCACCGTCACACTGACCAAACCTCCCACTTACGCTGGCAGTGTAAATATGGTTAAATGCATTTGCAGCCAACTGACCGTTCCTTAATACAGATTCTTGCTGAAGTAATTGGATAACTGTATACAATTACTTCGCACTTATTGACAATATGTTGAAATGAAGGATGGAATTAGATTACAGGCGAAAGATTAATTCCTTTCTTTGCGCCGGTGTTTCGCATTTAAGCGACGGTTTTTATACCAGTGCTCATAGCTACAAATAAGGAAGAAGAACAAGGCTGTATCAGACGAAACTTTTGTTATTTCTTAATACAGAGGACCCGCGTTATAACGACATTCGTTATAACGGCAAAACTCGTTAAAATGACAATTTCAATGAAACGAATTCCTAGCTCAATGATTAGCCTGGATTGCGAGCGGCTTGGGCTTCCCTCGGGCTTCCGAGCGGCTTGGACTTGCCCAAATCGGGTCCATAGTCATGAAAGATTCTTGTAATTTAAAAATACTCTAGCAACAAATGTTATAGACATTTGTTAGAATCGCCTCATCAGGCGATTCTAACAAATGTCTATAAGATTTGTTTCTTGGAGTAAAGCTGTGGAAAAGACTTTTTATAACCTTTCATACTCCTAACTGGGATTCTTTATATTGACAAATTCATTATAACGGCACAATAATGCGGAAGATTCACTGTCGGTATAACGCGGGTCCGCTGTACTAGAACTATTTCTTAATACTAGATTGTTTTTGGACAATTCGTAAAAATACTTCAAAGTATGATAACACATCAGTGCGATATAGTGCATTCTACTTAGAACATAGGATGTGGGTGTCTGTTGGAACTGCCTTATCGAGGCAGTTCTAACGGGTACGTACACCTCCCACTTTGTATAGAGAACACTGGGTTGGCGGGGGTAAACATTATTTTTCTTATTTCTGCTCCGAGACATAGGTTGTGGGTACTCGTTAGAACCGCCTGAATAAGGCGGTTCTTACGTGCACCCACACTTTATGTTTAGAGTATTAATAAGAAAAAATATCAAACATTTTCATCAGAAAATTAGCCATTTGGGGGATGTGTTAAAATACACTATGTCGCACGGGTGTTTTCTCGTAATGGACAAATGATCTTCAGAAGCCACCCAAAACGAACACGCGCCTATACAAATACATTGTAACTTCTATCGCCGAAAAAATGAAAATTTTAGGAAGAAAAATTGTGATATTTTTTCTTATTTCTGCTCTAAAATATAGATTGTGGGTACTCGTTAGAACCGCCTCGATGAGGCGGTTCTTACGAGTACCCACAATCTATATCTTAGAGAAAACATAATCGAGGCGGTTCTAACGAGTGCCCACAATCTATATTTTAGAGCAGAAATAAGAAAAATAAGGTTTACTCCCATAAACCCCAGTTTTACTATATAAAGTAGGGGTTCAAGGGGCCTGAATTATAGAGCCGTGTTTTCATGATGCTGGCCTGTGTCTACACTGTTTGCAAATGTGGTTCAACACGACAACGCTTAAGAAACTTAAAGTGCGTGCCAAGAAATCCAACAGCATGATCTTAGATTTTTGAAGGTAGTACACTTAATATTATTATTAGGTTTGGTTTGGTTTTAGGTTTAGCGTCCCCGTCAACACGGTACAAGTTATTCACTAGCCTTGCTTCCAATTTTGTGGGACTTTTACCCGACATTGAAATGAAATGGCATCTCAAGCCCTGTCGCGCAATGAAACCAATAGGGTTTATAAGCTGGACGGTCCGACTCTCGCCGCTTTACCTGGGCAGGATTAGATGCTCTTAGCGGTTTACCAGTACTCGTGTGCGGCCGGTTTCAGCTCTGCGTAGAAGCATCATGCAGCCCATATATTTCTCCGGGTTCCGATGGGCGGAGGCGAATATTATCAGAAAGGTGTCGTTTTGTGAATGGCGAAAACTACCCATAACAGTGGGGTGGTCTTAGTTGTAGATGCTCCCAACGCATATTGCGCAAGTGCGCAGAATATTCTACGTATTTGCAACAAAAGTCATTGCCTGAAAATAAAGCAGTCTTTTTTTTCAATGCATGTCTCAAGAGGAAAGAAATCGCTTACAAGCCCCTATTGGAGAAAACGACCTTTTCAACATTTATTTTTCTTTTGTGTGACAATTTTTCCTCTGACTTCTCCATTTTTAATTTCGAAACTATAAAACCTAGGGGCTGCATCGCATAAACAACATATTCTGGCATTCAACGTTTTATTGTAATTGATATTTAAAGAGCAAATCCGTCTCTAGCTGTCGTTTGAGAAGCCACAGAGTGCCACTTGTTGCATTTTTAGGTCTTCGTTATCACTGAAGGCCATTTTTATCGATATCTGTAAAAGCGCAAATAGCTACAAATCAGATCAATTAGATAAGAAGTTTGTAGTTACTAGAGGGTGGGTCATCGGGAACCCATATTACGAAAACACGCCTATTCAAATACAGTGAAATTCCGCTATTAAGACCACCTAACATTAAGTGTAATTCTGCTTTAAAAGCCTTTTTAGAAGGTTGTAGTTATTCTTTCTGTGTGTTTTCTGCATACAGTGTCCTCTGGTCAGAGACCTACTTTTAGACTGTTCAAAAGTGGTCTTCAAGACCACTTTGAACAGTCCCAACGGTGGTCATAATATATGAATTTTACTGAATATTAAAAATGTTACCATCAAAGGCTGAAATTTTTCAGATAAAAAGTTCTGATGTTTTTCATATTTCTGCTCAAAACATAGACTGTGGGTACTCGTTAGAATAGTACTTGTAAAAAACGCATCGGCGAGGCGGTTCTAACGAAGACCCAAAATATATTTTTTTGAGCAAAAACAAAAAGAAAGAATACCCCCTGTGAAACCCAGTTTTACTATATAGAAATGGGCCTATAGGCGTGCTTTCGAGATGCAGCACGTGAGCTCCGTTGCGATAAATAGTCTGAAAAGGGGCTTAAAGCTGTTTTCATGGTAAGCATCATGTGAACAAGGCCGTGTAATGAACACCCCTCTAGACCCCATTTTTACAGAGAAAACTGGGGTTTATGGGGGTAAACATCATTTTTCTTATTTCTGCTCCTAGTCATAGGTTGTATTAGGGCTTTTCATAGGATCACTTGACCTCAGTTAATATATTGGTTGACCTGGTGTTAATACGGATGACCTCCGATCAACACAGGATAGTCGATTAATAAAAAACTGAAAACTTATCCAAAATGACTGGTCGACTCCTGACCTGTCGCTATGATTTCATCACGAAAACACGCCTATATAATTTTGACCCCATTGAACCCCACTTTTATGTTGTAAAACTGGGGTTTACAGGGTATGCCTTATTTTCCTTATTTCTATTCTAAAATATAGATTGTGGATACTCGTTAGAACCGCCAGGATGAGTATCACATTCTATATACATTTTGAGCCAAAAAAAAAAAAAAAAAAAATGAAAAATATCACAATTTTTCATCTTAAAATTTTCGTTTGTTTTCGGCGGTAAAGTTTACAGTGTATTTGTATAGGCGTGTTTTCGTAATGTGTCTGGAACAAATTTCCACAGTCCCAAATTTGGCTCAGTCAATATTAATGGACAGCATGTGCCCGAAACAGCGTCGATTGTCACTGCTTCGCCGCTTCAAAATACAATCTAGTAAGGATAGGTCACTCAGGAAAGGCCACAATCCAATAACGTCTCAAGTCACCTATAGAAAGTAACAAGGAGGCGCACACAAAAACAGATTAAACATGCACTAACCCTACGTCGCTGGGTCATACAAGCGGCGTAGCATTTTATGCCTGTCCTATCGGCAGATGAACAACGCTCTGTAAAAATTAGATGCACTTACGAGTCTAATGAGATGTCAGAAATATTTACTTAAAAGTAAGCTCTGCGAGAGAGACGATTGATTGGAATAATAGTCTTGTCTTTGCAAGCTAAGTCGATAGACATAAGTGTTTTGCTGGACAGCTTGGCATCGGTATTGAATATAATATTGCTAATAATTGAAATCAGAATCAATTTTGTTAAAACCTTTTTTCTGTATAGAGCATCACGACAACATGTCTATATGTACCATTGACCCCAGTGAACCCGACTTTTATAAAGTAAAACAGTGATTTAAGGGGTAAACCTTGTTTTTGTCGTATTTCTGTTCTTAAATATAGATTGTGGGCACTCGTTAGAACCGCCTCGATGAGGCGGATCTAACGAGTACCCACAATCTATATTTTGTGCAGAAATAAAAAATCACAATTTTTCATCTTAAACTTTTCATTTTTAGGCGATGAAGGTTACAATGCATTTGTATTGGCGTGTTTTCCTTCAGCAGGGGCCTTCCCGGCTGCAAAAGGAGACTACGCAAACGAAGAGGTGTGTATGTCGGTGGGGGATGTATTGCGGGCCGAAAATGGATTTCGAACAATTGGTTGGGTAAAAAGTAACTATCCGAACACGTTTTGTACACTAGAGCAAGCTGACCCACGCTTGCGGCTACGAGTTTTACGCACCATCACGAAAACACGCCTATATAATTTTGACCCCCTTGAACACCACTTTTATATAGTAAAACTGGGGTTCACAGGGGTAAACCTTAGTTTTCTTATTTCTGCTCTAAAATATAGATTGAAGGTACTCGTTAGAACCGCCTCGATGAGGCGGTTCTAACGTGTACCCACATTCTATATTGGGAACAGAAATAAGAAAAATATCACAATTTTTCATCATAAAATTTTCATTTTTTCGGCGATAAAGGTGGCAATGTATTTGTATAGGCTTGTTTGCGTAATGTGGAACAAATTTCCACAGTCGTAAATAATAATTGACAGTGTGTGCACGAGACAGCGTCGATTGTCACCGCTTATTCAAATATGTTCTAGAAAGGGTTATCCTTTTGAAGTAAGGAATTCACCACAGAACTGGAAATTATGGAGTATGGGCATGATTTCTGGGGCAAACAAGCTAGTTTCGGTCAATAAACCCTCATCAGTGACCCTCAGATATTTTCAAAATTTAACAATTGAATCAATGATCCCAAAGGACAAGAAAATATAAATTACATTATGATGTATGGCAGGGAGACTTTTTACGGCCGCCACACATTCCCAGACACCAGCTACAGTGACGTTAAATATGTTCTACCCTACGTCGCTGGGTCATACAAGCGGTGTAAACATTTATGCCTGTTCTATTTGCAGATGAACACGAAAACACGCCTATATAATTTTGACCCCCTTGAACCCCACTTTTATGTAGTAAAACTGGCCTTATTTTTCTTATTTCTGCTCTAAAATATAGATTGTGGGTACTCGTTAGAACCGCCTCGATGAGGCGGCCTTATTTTTCTTATTTCTGCTCTAAAATATAGATTGTTGGTACTCGATAGAAACGCCTCATCGAGGCGGTTCTAACGAGTGCCCACAATCTATAGTTTGAGCAGAAATAAGAAAAATATCACAATTTTTCATCTTAAAAAAAATATTTTTCGGCGATAAAGGTGGCAATGTATTTGTATAGGCGTGTTTGCGTAATGTGAACAACGCTATGTGAAAAAATGAGATGCACTTGCATGGTGTGTCCTCGTCTCAGACTAGTCTAATTAGATGTCAGAAATATTTACTTAAACGTAATCTCTGCGAGAGAGACGATTGATTGGAGTAATAGTCTTGTCTTTGCAAGCTAAGTCGATAGACATAAGTGTTTTTCTGGGCAGCTTGGCATCGGTATTGAACATAATATTGCTAATAATTGAAATCAGAATCAATTTTGTCAAAACCTTTTCTGTATAGAGGATTTTTGCAAAAGTGGTCATTCCATAATTTGTTTTTTTATTATTTATTTATTTTTTGAACATTTCATAAATTTCATATAGGATTAATAGGAGTGTACGATTATTTTTATCCTAAAAGACATAAAAAGCTGTGTTTCCATTACGCAAACACGCCTATACAAAAACCTTCCCACCTTTATCGCCGACGGCCCCCGCCCATAGGGGCTTGAAGAAATATATGGGCTGGATGATGCTTCCACGCAGAGCTGAATCCGGCCCACACACTAGTACTGGTAAACCGCTTAGAGGATCTAAGCCTGTCCAGAAACCGTGGTGTGAGGCAGACCGTCCATGCTAATAAACCCTATTGGTTTCATTGGGCGACAGGGCTTGAGATGTCATTTCATCTCAGCGTCGGGTAAAAGTCCCACAAAATTGGAAGCAACGTCTCTAAAATGACCTTTACAGTGTTGACGGGGCCGTTAAACCTCAAATTAAACAAAAAAACCTTTATCGCCGAAAAAATGAAAATTTTCAGATGAAGAATTGCGATATTTTTCTTATTTCTGCTCAAAATATAGATTGTGGGCACTCGTTAGAACCGCCTCATCGAGGCGGTTCTAACGAGTACCCACAATCTATATTTTAGAGCAAAAATAAGAAAAATAAGGTTTACCCCGGTAAACCCAAGTTTTACTATATAAAAGTGGGGTTCAAGGGGTCAGAACTATATAGGCGTGTTTTTGTGATGCCACCAACATGCCGAAAAATAGGGTTGGTAGGTCAATTAAACATCATGAAAACACGCCTATATAATTCTTACCTCCGTGAACCCCACTTTTTTATTGTAAAACTGGGGTCTACAGGGGATAAACTTTTTTCTTGTTTCTGCTCTAAAATATAGATTGTGGGTACTCGTTAGAACCGCCTCGATGAGGCCACAATCTATAGTTTGAGCAGAAATAAGACAAACATAAGGTGTAAGCCTAGGCGTCTTTTCGTAATGGGATAGAGGATTTTGCAATTGCGGTCTTTTCATATTATTATTATTATTACATGTATTATTATTATTATTTTTTTGAACTTTTCATACATTTCATATGAGTTGACTAGGAATTTAAGATTCTATTTATCATATAACTATTTAAAATTAGATTTTATTGCCGGGATGTCCGAAAGAATCCGAATATAGATAACCCTCTATACATCATCTGATATAATGATGAAAACTCGTTACATGTACAACGACAATGTCAGTGGGGGAGTGGGGAGGGGCTAATGGAGCTTATTCAAGAATATTGTATGTGTAACTCCAAAAACGGATGGTGTGGATACTTTTAGAATCGCCTCGGCGAGGCGATTCTTTCATATGTCCACAACATTTGTTTCTTGGGGTAACTGAGCGGAAACTCCCTCTAAATACATTTTTTGTTACTTCTTTTACGTGTATAACGGAAATTTCTTTGTAATGGTAACATGTCTTGGAACAAATACTGTCGTTATACATGCAACGAGGGCCCTCTTTTGTCACAGATAGCGTCATGCCGCAACACGCCAGGTGATATTAGTTTTATATTATTACATTATCCCTTAAATAACGGCCGGCCTCGATAGCTCTGCCGGATGCGCGTCTGGCTGGTGATCAGGAGGACGCGGGTGTGATACCTGACGGGGTCGGCAACATTCTGTCGTAGAGATTTATCATGAAATCTTTTCCACGGTCATTCTCTCCCTTCCGCTGATTCAATGGCAGTTGTTACCTTCTGGCGACAGAATGTGCACTGTACTGGTTAACCGCTTACCTACATGTGTATAGGCCTGTCCAGGAAAAGTGTGGATAAGTTAATTGACCGGCTCAAAAATGACCTAAATAGTGTTGATTGGGCCGTTAAACCCAAATACAAACAAACAAACAAACAAAACCCCTTAAATAACACGGACGTTATATGATAATCGCTGATATCGTACTTTGTGAGAAGGGAATGGTTATCGAGTTTCCATTGGTTAAGTTTGGCAGAAAGCAGGGTTCCAAAATTAGCTAGTTTGTCAGTGGACTAAAAAATCGCATATCTATGATTTGAGCCACGTCATAAGAAAAACTGTTTCACCCATTTGGTTTAAACATATTTAATTTCTCAGCAGTACATGCGGTACGCACATAAATATCTCAAGAGTTCTTCCTAAGCATGCATTAACTTGTCGAGATTATGGCGTTAAACCTCTAAAATGTAGCAAATAAATCGAAAAAGAAAATGAGAAAAAAAATAATAATAAACACAAATCAGTTAAGGAAAAGCGAACATTATGTATATTTAAAATTAAACTATTCAATCAATGCTTTAATGAACAATAAATCTTCACTATGATGAACTGCAGGGAGACTTTTTACGGCCGCAACACATGCTGTAGTATAGTTTAAACAGAGTTTTCTTATCATTTACGGGGAAATAATTCACAAGTGTGCTAAGGCTTCCGAGTAGAAAATGGGGCGAACGAGTTTTTTTTTACTCGGAAGCCTCAGAACACGAGTGATTTTCTCCGTTATCAATCAAAACAACAAAATACGGTATCAGTTAATTACATTTTCATTTATGTTTCAACCTCAGCCGTTTTGATTCTCTACCAAAAGAGTTCCAGTCAGGCTATGAGTTTCAGGATGCGTGGTTTAGTTTGAAAATCAGTCGACATCTTGTTTTCATTGCAATGAAAAACATTTACCCATCCCGTGCTTGAAATACAGATGCAACAATGTCATGAAAGTAGAACTGTACTATCAAGAAAATTATACTTTATCTTCGTGTTGCAGGTCTTTCCTACAAAAAATCAAATGGACGTGAAATGGAAGGCTGATTTCCATTATTTTAGCAGAATAACTCCCACAATGTCGACTAGTAACACTCGGAATGACATTATCCACGAGGGCATTATAGATTATACTTCATTTAGAAATCTCCGTAAATCCATCACGAAAACACGCCTATACAATTTTGACCCCCTTGAACCCCACTTTTATATAGTAAAACGGGGTTTCATGGGGTATACCTTATTTTTCTTATTTCTGCTCTAAAATATAGATTGTGGGCACTCGTTAGAACCGCCTCGATGAGGCATCGAGGCGGTTCTAACGAGTGCCCACAATCTATATTTGGAGCAGATATAAGAAAAATATCACAATTTTCATCATAAAATTTTCATTTTTTTGCGGCGACAAAGGTGGCAATGTATTTGTATAGGCTTGTGATCGTAATGACTGCTGAAAATGTAATTGTGAACTTTTCTAAATTCATTATGAAATGGTGTTCACAACTGACTTTGTTGCACAGTGTTGTTAATCTGTTTATTAATATTGTTATATGGCGAGAAACTGATTACAGCCCTTCTGGAGTTAGAAGAGAAAGGGGAGATTGCTAGTAGAATGTATTTGATAATCAATCTCCACGAAAACTGTTGCCGAATCTGGCTGGGATCGAACCCTTGACCTGCTGAAGTTAAAGATGCAAGTTTCAATGACACAAAATGTCAGAATCAGAATCAGAATCAGAATTGTTACTGGTGACACGTCAAATGACATTCATACACCAGGACCTGTGATGTGGGAAGTTAGTCCCTAGCTCTAACCAAAGAGGTAAATTTAGCTACACAATCATCAGCACCTTCAGCTGTCGAAATAATCGAATTGGGAAGGGCATTCCAATCTTTAATGGTTCTGGGGAAGAACGACTCTTTATAAATGTCAGTTCTTGCGCTAAGGGTCTTAAACGCCAACGAATGGTGATTTCTACAGTGTCTAGCTGGGGGAACAAGGTCATCTGTTGGAATGCTTGCAGCACCCTTTAGACCTTTGTATAAAAGGATTAGCCTACTGTCTTTTCTCTTTTTCTTGAGAGACTCCCATTTTAATTTTCCAAGTATTCCAGTCATGCTCCCAGTTTCAAAGCAGTAATTGCCTGTTACAAATCTAGCAGCTTTATTCTGAACTTTCTCAATTTCATCGTTAAGGACCACTCCACTGGGGTCCCAGATACAACTACCATATTCCAAGATTGCTACAAAGTGAAAATTTCTTCATTGCGCAGGACAATTCCGGAATAATACTGATTCCTAGTTTGCGCAGAACATATACACCCGCTAACTGGATGGAAGATGTGTGGCGCCGTCATACCGTAGTTTGGAATACCTGTACAGAACCCATTAAGGTTGAAAAGCTTATAAAATAAACTTGTGTACTTTTCAAACATTGTTGTATTAATTTCTGTTGCGCATCTTCTACACTGCCAGAAAGACATATGGGATAATCAGATAAATCTTAAAGAAGAGGTCTTGTCTAAATTTAGAGCTGCATTTTCTCGCGTTTTGTAGTGCAATATTTGAGCATTTCTATTTCGTCATGCCTAGTAGTATTATAGAGTTTGGTCTTTGTACTTGGATATTTGTGAACAAAGTTGCAGATCATCCTGCGCTTCCCAGCAGTCTGTTCGACACCTTTGTGCTTGTTGCTTAGATAGTACATTACCTCTAGTTTATATATCTCTAAGCTTTTAAGACATCTGTTAGTGTGTTGTCTCATCAGGTTAATATGTCTGTTTAATGCACACCCCTCTAAACCCCACTTAAATATAGAGAAAAGTGTTGTCAACGGGGGTATACATTATTTTCTGAATTGTGCTCAAACCAATAGAGTGTTGGTACTCGTTAGAATGGCCTCATATAGGCGGTTCTAACGAGCTCCAAAAACCTACGAGGGCTGATTGATATGATGTGAGCCTTGTACTGAAGGAGGTACGCAGGTATGTTCTTTTTAAGTCCTACTATTCTCTGACTATATAGGCCCAAGGACTGGTCTCATTTGGTCAGCTTATATGGACGAGGTAGCACTCTAAAGAAAACAAGACAAACAGCTTTTGCAAAATGGACAGAATCGGTGAAACAGCAGTGATCCAATATTTGTATAAAAATGTTTAACACCTAAGGATATCCATAATGATATGATAGGAACATTAGGGAAAGATGCCCCTTCATATGCTGGTGGCGGAATTTAAGCGCGATAGACAGGGCCTTGAGGATGACCCCCGCCATGGAAGGCTTGCCAGTTGTGCAACCCCAGAAATGCAATAACGTCCATGATATTGCTATGATTGACAGACGAGTCACAGAAAGATATATAACCAGTAGACTTGGCATTTCACAAGAAAGAGTACATCCCATTCTGACAGAAGATCTTGCAACGAGAAAGCTTTCGGCTTTGGGTATGGAACTCATCTGTGCACGTTTTGTTTAATTGTAATGAATAATTATATCATTTCCATATCGCTGTTTGCCTTGAATGTTATTCTTGAAATCTATGAATCGGACCATAATGGAGGCTTCGGGGATTAAGATAAAAGTCAGTGCTCCAAAATCTTTCTCTGTGGTTTTCCCGGGCAGTACTTCTTTTGCCATATAAGTCAAGGATCTACCCCGTTCAGCATATAGCAGCGGCCTTACGATTGGCCAACGTTCGCCCTACGTTCGGCCGGCGCCACAGCTACATCCGGCTGGACACGTTTCCTGCTATATACCTATCTAGATCACACCTCTTAGAAGGTTTAATCCTAGATGTATTCAAAAGAACATATATAAGGACCTCACTCGAGTGAATGCATTTAGCCTTGTTTGATGAATGACCTTACAAATTCTAAAGCTATTGTGATTACCACCATTCATTTTATATTCCCTAGAGTTTCCGGCCAATAAATAAATGTTATAATCGAGTTTGGTTTTGTATGAAGTTCGCTAAGTGGCACATTATTTCTCAAACTGTGCAAATCAATCTTTGGAATGCTTTGCTATTATTTGTTTCAGCTTATTGAGATTTGGTTTTTGTATTAGAAACCAAATGAGACTGTGTCGTATGGAAATTGAGCTAAAAGATTGTGAAGTGACTGACCCTACATACAGGCATGCTCAAGATCTTCGTAGGATCAGACCTTTGATTCTGACAGCACGCATCACGAAAACACACCTATATACTTTTGACCCCCTTGAACCCCACTTGTATGTAGTAAAACTGGGGTTTACAGGGGTAAACCTTATTTTTCTTATTTCTGCTCTAAAATATAGGTTGTGGGTACTCTTTAGAACCGCCTCATCGAGGCGGTTCTAATGAGTACCCACAATCTATATTTGGAGCAGAAAAACGAAAAAATATTACAATTTTTCACCTAAAAGTTTTCATTTTTTTCTGCGATAAAGGTTACAATGTATTTATATAGGCTCGTTTTCGTAATGAATCCATATATGACATATACAATCATCCGCATTAAATAGCTCGGGACAGTTTCCTTACCATTGTAAGGAATGTCCGGTACATATTATTTCTCGTAAGTTTTACAAACGCCCATGTATTTACGGCAAACAGTGAAGATTCCGAATCAGACGCCGCGTTGCGCGGCGGCTGATCTGGGTCAACATTTATTGCGAATTCTGTGGCGACTGAACCTGACCAAAATGTTTGTCCGCGGTCCTTTTATTTGACGCTGGGGAACCCGTGCGTTTAGATTGGTTAGAATGTTGGGCGTCTTGCAATTAAGCCACTCACCGCATACACATGTGACCTGGTGTATTTTTTTGGGCTCCCCAACTGAGATATTTCTCATGACAATTTAAGGATTCATACCTATGGCAATCCAAGTGCAGAATTTTTTTTAAATGTGGTTTGAATTTAAAACCCTTGTTTGAAGTTTTTTTGTTTTTTTTTTAAAATAAGGTTTGAAAACTTCAAACCATGGTTTCAAAAACAAATTGCACAATAAATCTTTAAACCACGATATCAACTTTCAAACCGGAGTTTGATTTATTTTGTAATACCTTTGCTTAAACCCTTAGTTTGAAAACTCCAAACTGGGCTTTTAAGTTCAACCCGTGGTTGAAAGTGGTTTAAAGTTTTAAAACGTTGTTTAAAGTGGTTTCATCACATGAACAAGTCCGTGAAATGAACACCCCCTTACACCCCACTTTATATAGAGAAAACTGGGGTTTACGGGGGTAAACATTATTTTTCTTATTTTTACTCCGAGACATAGGTTGTGGGTACTCGTTAGAACCGCCTCATTGAGGCGGTTCTAACGAGCACCCACAACCCATGTTTGCAGTATAAATAAGAACGATATCATGGATTTTCATCCGAAAAGTAGCCATTTTCGAAATGTGAAAAAATGCACTATGTCTTACGGGTGTGTTATCGTAATGAAAGTTTTATTGTGCACTTGGCTCTGCAAATAATGATTGTGGGTACTCGAAGAAGACGACGATGACGACAAATCATAGATTGTGGGTACTTGTTAGAACCGCCTCGCCGAGTCGGTACCGCCGTGGAGGTTTTAACGAGTATCCACAATATATGTTTAGAGCAGAAATATGAAACAATATCGATTGTTTTTATCGGAAAATTTTCATTTCTTGGTGGCACAATTCTCAATATATCTGAGTAGAGATATCTACATGTATGTTCTATATCTGAGCCAACGTCAATCCTAATCATTTCAATAACCCACCCGTACGAGAAAGTGCATTTTTCACATCTCCAAAATGGCCATTTTTCTGATGAAAATCCGCGATATTTTTCTTATAAATACTGCAAACATAGGATGTGGGTGCTCGTTAGAACCGCCTCATTGAGGCGGTTCTAACGAGTACCCACAACCTATGTCTTGGAGCAAAAATAAGAAAATTAATGTATCACCCCCGTAAACCCAAGTTTTCTCTATATAAACTGGGGTGTACGTGGATTTTAATTTCACGGACTTGTTCACGTGTTGATACATGTAGTTGCATTTGGATACATGTTTTCGCTTTTAACAGTTCTATTAAACCAACCAAATGCCATGAAGACCAGTGTCTTGTAAATATTCAAATATACATATTGGGCCTTTATAAACCCATAAATTACAATGGAATCTTCCAAATAATATGTTTGGAGTGGTCCATTTCCTGTTACAGGAGCGTCATGTTTATTTTTGTATGTGGAAAATTTTATAAAAATGAATGTTCTTTGAGGCAACAGTGTAGACCCAGATCAGACGCCGCGTTTTGCGGCGTCTGATCTGGGACTGCACTGTTCCCCAATGTCCCAAAAACGGGGGGCGTCAGGCATATATGGGTTAATTTGTCCATTCTGGACTTTAAGAACATTGCCTTCCTTGCTTATTCTCTCTGCTTTGTTACAACTAAAAGGTTTCTAGATGACATTGATCAAGAAACAGACAAACGAAAAATGGTCAATTTCCGCTGTGTCTGGCTTAAGGTCCTGTGGAGATTGCTCTAGTCAACCTCTTAAACATATAAAGTTTAGTTTTGTTTGTTTAAGGCAAAACTACTTAGGTCGCTTTGGAGACGTTGCTTCCAATTTTTGGGGTGGACTTGTACTAGACAATGAGATGAATTGAAATATTAAGCCCTGCCGCCCAAACAAACCACTGCGAAGACGGTCCGACTCGCACCACTGTTGGCGGTTAACCAGTACTCATGTGCGGTAGGATTCAGCTCTGCGTGGAAGCACCATGCGGCCCAATCTATTTCTCCAAGCTAAACATAATCGAAGCACTGAAAGTACAGATGGGTTGATTGTCTCTTAGTACAGACTGGGGAAATAATCCTGGACTAAGTCTTAAAATGCTAGTTTATGAGCCGGGGCACAGCATTTACTACAATTTACATGTGCGTCCAACGAAGCCTCAGATCAGCCTACGCACCCGCGCAGGCTGATCAGAGTCTTCGTTGTGCACTGTAAGGATAGTTAAGGCCCTAATGCTACTTCATGAAGCAAGAGAAGTCTCTGGTCAGACTATTTGGAGTCGAAGGCTGATCTGATTCTTCGCTAGGCGCACTTGTAAATTGTAGGAAATGGTGTACTTCGGCTTTAAGTACAGACTGGGAAATTAATACTGGACTCAGCCTTCAAAGTCTAGATTATAAGTTAAACGTGTACTTCCTGATCATATACTGCGTTTTGCTGCGTTTGACCTTCAAATGTCCGTGAGTGAGTTTTAGTTTTACGTCCCACCAACAGCTAAGGTCATTCGGAGACGGGTCCTCGGTTTAAAGACTCATTCGAAAGTCTGGAGAAGCCCGGGATCGATCCTGCGATCCCTGGTTTACAAGGCGAGTAGCGTAACCACTGCACCACGAAGGCTTCTATCAAATGTCCGTAAGCGAATAGTGTAGACCCTGATCAGGTCAGGTCTGTGGCGTCTGATCTGGGTCTACACTGTTGGTCAAAACCAGCCTATGAGTTGAGCCTAGATTTTATAGATAACCATATTACGCAACACCCTAACCTCACTGCGATAACATTAACGCTGATATTTCTATAAATAAGTTACATAGATTTCCTACCAATCAGGTATAGTCACTTGGACGTTAGCACTGAAGAGATTTTATGCTTATTTCTGTGTCTTATTTCTTCGTTTTTATGAGTATTATTGGGTCGATTGATCAACATCCGGCCAAAAAACTAAAAGGTGAAATATCAATACATGTACATGGTGGAGGGTCTTCAATCAAGACAGTGACAGTACTAGTGAGTCTATTGTCTCTTAGTGTAGGCTGAGAAAATGGTAGTGAACAGGGCCTTTTGAAGGTTGAATGGAAACACCTTCAGGGGAGGCAACTCCTTCAAAAGTATTTGTGTCTCCCATGTCAATAGGTGTCTACTCTTGTAGGATAGAAGATGTGCAAATATGTATTCTACTTCACTGCAGCGGTTGTTCAGTGCCGTGATGGGCCACTAGAACGTCTACCCGTAGTTCACTAGATTGCAAAATATATTTTATTTTCTTCAGATTATTGATCCGATTTCCATAAAAATGAAAGATAGACTACATGTGGCGCACAATTGCACGCTAGGGCCACTACAAAATACTACAACTTCGTTATAACACAGTTCTTTATAGCACGGTTTGAATATAACTCTGTTTCAAGATGTATCTCAAAATGTGTAGATTATATAGAGAAATGACCAGTCATTTTTCTATATAACCTACACATTTTCGTTTGGATATAACACGGTTTTAACTTACACGGTTTCTGCTTTGGACCCCATTAAAAGTGTTATAAAGAGGTTGTGGTGTGTTAATGATTTGGTAGAATTCTCTGTGGTGTAGTGGTTTCGCTACACGCCTTGTAAACCAGGGGCCGCAGGATCGATCCCGGACTTCCCCAGGCTTTCGGATGAGTCTTTATACCGAGGTTCCGACTCCGTATGACCTTAGCTGTTGGTGAGACGTAAAACTCAAACACTCACTCACTAATGATATGGATATAAATTAAAAAAAAAAAATAGAATACAACCATTATCCTTAGTCGACTAGAATATCAAATAAAAAAAAAAAAAAAAAAAATATGTATAGCTATTTCCCGGCAACTCATTATGAAATTCCGGCTATACAAATACATTGTAAATTTTACCGCCGAAAAACGAAGATTTTAAGACGATAAATTGCGACATTGGTACTATTCCTGCTCAAAATATAGATTGTCGGTACTCGTAAGAAGCGGTTCTAACGAGTACCCACAATCTAAATTTAAGAGAAGAAATAAGAAAAATAAGGTCTACCCCTGTAAACCCCAGTTTTACTATATAAAAGCGGGGTTCAAGGGGGGTCAAAATGATATAGGCGTGTTTTCGTGATGTGTTCAAACTAAGCGAAGAATGGGTCCTACGTAAAAGTCAAACATTATGGAAGTATCTCTTCTTTCATTCTTGACGATCTGGTTAGAATCAATATGTTGCTGACCTCTATATTTGGAAGAAAAAAGACACGTAACAAAGCTTCCTGTGAACTATCATTAGTAGTGATATTAATGAAATCAGTTACACCGCATAGCTATGACGTCCCAGTAGAGTTGAAGCTCACCGCGTTCATGAGTATCAATGTGGGCCGCGACCAGCGAAAATGTAACGATATTTTCTTTCAGCGGACTATGAATGCAAAAATAACAACTGTTCGATCAATTAAATCAGAACGCCGCCTTCTCATTACGAAAACACGACTATGGAAATACATTGTAAATTACCCCCTCCCCCCCCCCCCCCAAAAAAAAAAAAAAAAAAAAATAAAAAAATAAATAAAATAAAAATAAAAATAAAAAATAAAAAAAAATAAATGAAAAATAAGATGAAAACTTACCATATACAGTAAAATGCTATATTAAGACAACCTTTCTGACTGTTGAAAAGTAGTCTTCAAGTCCACTTTTGAACAGCCCCAAAGGTGGTCTGTGACCACAGGACACTATATGTATAAAATACAAAGAAAGAATAACTGCAACATACTAAATAAGCTTTTTAAACCAGAAAGTTGGCGTTAGCATTGGCGTTGGCGTAGGTGTTGGAATCGACGTCGGCGTCCACATTACGTAAAGGTTTTTCAAGAGCCCATATTTTCCAAAACCATATTAGGGATTTAGTTCATGTTTGGTACATTTATGATGTTAGATATAGTTCCACAGTTGTATCTAGCAGTACCTCTGCCTATGCCCTCAGGGTCAGGGTAAAAGACATAGACTTTTTATGTTAAACTGTTTAAAAATCTTTATGTCCGAGATTTTACTGCTCATATTTTCCAAAACCACATGGTGAATTTTGTATGGTAGGTCAGGGTCACATACTTAAAAGATTTTAATGGCAAAGTTTTTTTTTTTTTTTTTTTTGTTAAAAATAATTCTTTCCAAACCGTATGGTGGATTTGGTTCATATTTGATACAGTGACAGATATAGGTCCAAAGTTTTATTCAGCTATACACCAACACATGCATATAACCTCAAGGTCAAGGTCATGGACGTATAATTTTTGTTGATTTAAAGAGCTAATTTTTTTTCCAAACCATATGACAGATTTGGTTCATATTTGATATGGTGTTAGGATATAGGTCAACAATTCCCCGCCCATGATCATGACCTCATGGTCAAGGACAAAGCCTTAGAAATTGTATGTTAATGAATTTTTAGATCTCATTCTTTCTCAAAACTATAAGATGCATTTGGTTCATAGTTGGTATGGTGATAAATATAGGTCAAAAGGTTTATTAGGCAATACACCCACCTATGTCCATGGCCTCAACGTCTCTTTCCCAGGCGAGCTTTGCTGTCTTATTACAGTTCTTGTTGAAGGCCTCTTTCGGTATACTGTTTATACACCACACTGATAGAGTGCACTTCCGACGCTACACCTTGACTCAAACCAACGGCCTCGCAGATATTCCTTAATGTGCGGTATCAACCAAAATACAAACGGGGCACGGTCTTGGCTGTAGTTAGGACACTAAGGGTGTGATAAGATAATAATTCTAATTCTTCATCATTATGTGCATTTCAAGCGATTGGATTGGTTAAAATAAAAGTTTTATATTTGGACAAATTCCATGAGCAAGAATCTTAGAACTGTTTAACATAGCGAAAGGTAGTAATATAACGTGACGTCAAAGAGCACCTTTAGAACCCGTGCGTTATGTCATTGTTTATGAAGGGGTGTCAACGGAGTTCAATTAAAAGATGGAAAACACTTGAGAAGACTAATAAATTGAATTGAAAGACTGAGGCGGTTCTATCGAGTACCCACAACTATGTCTTGGAGCAAAAATAAGAAAATTAATGTATACCCCCGTAAACCTCAGTTTTCTCTATATAAACTGGGGTATAGGGGGGGGGGTCTTCATTTTACGGACTTGTTCACGTGTTGATACATGTAGTTGCATTTGGATACATGTTTTCGCTTTTAACAGTTCTTTTATATCCAAAAAATGTCATGAAGACCAGTGTCTTGTAAATACATACATCACGTGAACAAGTCCGTGAGATGAAGACCCCCCTAAATCCCACTTTATATAGAGAAAACTTGGGTTTAAGGGGGTATACATTATTGCTCTTATTTCTGCTCCAAGACATAGGTTGTGGGTACTCGTTAGAACCGCCTCAATGAGGCGGTTCTAACGAGCACCCACAACCTATGTTTGCAGTATAAATAAGAAAAATATCACAGATTTTCATCAGAAAAGTAGCCATTTTGGAGGTGTGAAAAATGCACTTTGTCGCACGGGTGTGTTATCGTAATAAATATACATATCGCACGTTTATTAACCCATAAATTACAATGGAATCTTCCAAATAGTATGTTTGGAGTGGTCCATTTCCAGTCAGAGGGGCGCCGGGTTTGTTTTTGTATGTGGAACATTTTTCAAAAATGAATGTTCTTTAAGGCAACAGTGTAGACCCAGATCAGACGCCGCGTTTTGCGAAAACTCGGCGTCTGGTCTGGGGCTGCACTGTTTCCCAATGTCCCAGAAACGGGGGACGTTAGGCATATATCGGTAATTTGTCCATTCTTGACTGTAAGAACATTGCCTTCTTTACTTATTCTCTCTGCTTTGTTACAACTAAAAAGTTTCTAGATGGCATTGATCAAGACACAGACAAACGAAAAATGGTCAATTTCCGTTGTGTAAAACTTAAGGTCTGGTGGAGATTGCTCTAGTCAACATGATCAAGGAACCTCTTAAACATATAAAGTTTTGTTTATTGCATTTAGGTTTTACGTCCAAGTCAACACTGCTTAGGTCGTTTTGGAGACGTTGCTTCCAATTTGGGGTGGACTTGTACTAGACAATAAGATGAAATGACATATTAAGCCCTGCCGCCCAAACAAACCACTGCGGAGACAGTCCGACTTGCACCACTGATAGCGGTTAACCAGTACGCATGTGCGGTAGGATTCAGCTCTGCGTGGAAGTACCATGCAGCCCAATCTAGTTCTCTAAGCCAAACATAATCGAAGCACTGACAGTAAAGGTGGGTCGATTACTTGGTAATTAATCCAGGACTGAGCCTTTAAATTCTAGTTTATGAGACGGGGCACAGCAGGCTGATCAGAGTCTTCGTTGTGCACTCTAAGGATAGTTAAGGCCCTATTGTTACTTCATGCAGCAAGAGAATTTTCTGGTAAGACTACATGGAGTCGCAGGCTGATCTGATTCTTCGCTAGGCGCACTTGTAAATTGTAGGAAATGGTGTGCTTCGGCTCTAAGTACGAGGATAGGCTGATGAGTTCTGAGCCTGACCAAGAAGCAGGCATCGAAGAGGCATGAAATTTTGTATTCATTAAATTCAAACCTTTATTACTTGATTTGACTCAAATGAGTTCAAGTTTACCTGCAATAACGTAGAAATTCTAGACTTTGAAAATTGATACTAGCAAGTTTTTGAGAAAATGGACAAAATCTGGCATCGTGGTGTCATCAAGTACCTCCATAAAAAGAGGGTTAGCTCCTAAGGACATTCATGCCGATATGGTTGCTACATTAGGGGATGATGCTCCTTCGTATGCAACCGTGGAAAGGTGGGCAGCAAATTTTCAGATGGGCAAGGACAGCCTTGAAGATGTTGGCCGGTGTGGACGACCCACAACGGCAACAACTGAGGAAACCATCAGCCAATTACACAGGGCTGTGATGGATGACAGGCGTTTAACTGTGAATCATCAGTTAGCTAACACTGTTGGCATCTCCCGTGAACGAGTAGAGAACATTCTACACAGTGAATTAGGAATGTCGAAGGTTTCCGCCAGATGGGTGCCACGGCTTTTGACGCCTGACCAAAAGTTGACCAGACTGAACCTGTCACAAGCCAACTTGGCTATTTTTGAAGCAGACCAAGATGGTTTTCTAGACAGAATGAATGTTGGGTTCATCACTTTGAGCCAGAGACCAAAAGACAATCCATGCAATGGAAGCACCCTGGCTCACCCCCTCCAAAGAAGGCAAAGGTCGTCTCCTCTGCAAGGACGGTGATGTCATCAGTGTTCTGGGATGCCAAGGGCATAATATTCATAGATTACCTTCAGAAGGGCAGAACAATTAATGGGGTGTATTATGCAGATCTGCTAAAACAATTGCGAAAAGCAATTAAGGCTAAACGACCCGGAAAATTGATAAACGGGGTATTGTTCCATCAGGACAACGCGCCTGCTCATAAATCGGTTGTCGCAATGGCTGCTGTGCATGACTGTGGCGTCACCCTCCGTATTCACCTGATATAGCTCCATCAGATTATTTCCTGTTTCCAAACATGAAAAAGCACTTGGCTGGGCAGCATTATCGGTCAGACGAGGAGGTGATAGCTGCTATGGAGGAGTTTTTCAGGGACCAAGATGAGACCTTCTATACCGCTGGGATCCAAGGACTCCAGCATCGCTGGAGGAAGTGTGTGGACAGGAAGGGAGACTATGTTGAAAAATAAGGCACTTTCAGCATGGACAAACCATTGGATCTTGGTCAGGCTCAGAACTTTTCAGCCTACATGTACCATCGTACAGACTGGGAAGTTAATATTGGACTTAGCCTTCATAGCCTAGTTTATAAGTTAAACGTGTACTTCCTGATCATACCTTTGCGGCATCTAACCTTTAAATTCCCGTAAGCGAATAGTGTAAACACTGATCAGACGTCGCGTCTGTGGCGTCTGATCTGTGTCTACACTGTTTGCCAAGACCGACCCATGATTCGAGCCTAGACTTTATAGAAAACCCTATTACGCAACACTCTAACCTCACTGGGATAGCATTTACTCCGTTATTTCTATAAATAAGTTACCTAGATTTCCTACAAATCAGTAATAGTCACGTGGACTTTAGCACTGAAGAGTTTTTATGCTTAGGATTATTGGGTCGATTGATAAATAATCGGCTCAAAACTAAAAAGTGAAATATCAATACTTGGTGTAGAGTCTTCAATCAAAGCAGTGACAGTACTAGTGAGTCTATTGTCTCTTAGTGTAGGCTGAGAAAATGTTCCTGAGCAGTGCCTTGTGACGGGGAATGGTTACACCTTCAGGGGAGGCAACTCCTTCAAATGAATTTGTGTCTCCCATGTCAACAGGGGTCTGCTCTTAAAGGAAAGAAGATGGGGTAATCTGTAGTCTGCTTCACTACAGCGGTTGTTTAGTGCCGTACTTCGGATTGCAAAATGTATTTTATTCCTTTTAATTTTCAATAAAACCTATAAATGGACTACATGTGGCGCACAAATTCACGCTAGTGGGCCACCACAATACACCATACGGTTCATTATCACATATTCAGCACTATATTTAACATGATAACCCATGTTTTGCATGTGTGATAATGCTTGTTTCCATTTCCGGATGTCAGCCCACCCTGTCTGATAACCGGAAACAGTGTATTTTGAACGGACAGCGGTAATCAGCCCACTCATGACGTTATTGTGACGTTGCCAATTACATGACGTAACGCGAATAGTTAGGCGTGACGTTACGCGCTTTTCTGCTTGAACCACGCTTTTTATCACATTTTTTTTTTTTCAATTTATGAACGTCAAACACAGTTAGAATAGGATCTAGATATGTGATAAACAAATTATATCATGGGGTTTTGGTTATCGCCCACTGTATCAACCCTCGACCTCAGGCTAAAGCCTTCGGGCAGATAATGGGGTCTCGGGTTGATACATTGGGCGATAACCAAAACCCCATGTGATAATCTCTAATTATAACACGGCTTTGTTAAATCACTGTTTCAAGATGGATCCCAAAAATGTGCAGATTATACAGATAAATGGTCATTTTTCTATATAATCTACATATGTTTGGATATAATATGGTTGTTTAACTAATACGGTTTCTGCTTTGAACACAATTAAAAGTGTTAAAAGAGGTTGTGGTGTTCTAATGATATGATGGAAGCAACAGTGGTGCTGTGGTTATGCTACTCGCAGGATCGATCCTGGGCTTCTCCAGACTTTCGGATACGTCTTTAAACCGAGGTCCCGTCTACGTTTGACCTACGTAAAACTCAAACACTCACTCACTAATGATATGTAAATGAATTAAAAAAAATGAATACAACTATTATTCATAGTCGGATAGCATTAACAAATCAACAAAAATGTGTATAGATATTTCCCGGCAACAGTTTATATAGGTCTCAATAAAGTCAAGATTCTCATTTTATTCCTGCATGTTTGCTTGCATCTATGTACAATTTTGACCCCCTTGAACTGCATTCTTTATATAATAAAACTAGGTTTTACAGGGGTAAACCTTATGTTTCTTATTTCTACTCTAAAATAAATATTGTGAGTACTCGTTAGAACCGCCTCATCCGGTTCTAACGTTTACCCGCAATCTATATTTTGAACAGAAATCAGAAAATTATCAAAAACGTTTCGTGTTAAAAGTTTCGATATTTTTGGGGCGGTAAAGTTTACTAAGTGTTTGTATAAGTATGTTTTCGTAATGGTATATATACATGTGTGCGTGCTTGCTTGCGTGTTTTGTGTCCTAAGTTAATTTTTATAGCTACATATTAGTCCTGGTTGGTCGAAGTTAAGTCAAATCTAGCGTTCAACTTCATGATTGGCAACATTTTGAATTTGCATCTTTTCTAGACTGTCATATCTGAACATGACGCATCAAATGGCGCATGCAATAAACACATTTCACAGTTTTCTTTTCCTATACATGTGGCTGAGATAATCGGTATTTGCAGGGCGTAACTGTTAGCACTGGGCAATCATGTAGACTAACTCTGATATTCGCGATCCATAGGAGATGGCCCTCAACGAGCCGTCTTTTCACGAACTACACCGTTTGTTGTTCTGTAAATGATTTCGTCTAAGCCTAATCTTAACAAAACTGGATGTTTTTAAACTCAGCGAAGGATGAGTTCATTGCAGAAACTCGTATGTTAAGCCAAACTCTTCTCTCATTCTTGACGCTCTGGTTAGAATCAATATGTTGCTGACCTCTATATTTGGAAACAAATAGACACGTACATGTATCAAAGCTTCCTGTGAACTATTATTAGCAGTAATATTAATGAAATCAGTTATAGTGCATAGCTTTGACGTCCCAGTAGAGTTGAAGCTCACCGCGTTGTTCCTGAGTAACAATGTTTGCCGCGACCAGCAAAACTGTAACGATATTGTCTTTCAGCGGACTGTGAAGTTGTATCAACTAAAATAAGAACGCCGCCTTCTCATTGCGAAAACACGCCTATGAAAATACATTGTACATCACGAAAATACGCCTATATAATTTTGACCCCTTTCTTTAGTAAAACTGGGGTATATAGGGGTAAACCTTATTTTTCTTATTTCTGCTCTAAAATACAGGTTGTTGGTACTCGTTAGAACCGCCCCAGTGAGGCGATTCTAACGAATACCCACACTCTATATTTTGAGCAGAAATTAAGACAAAAAAAATCACAATTTTAATCTTAAAATTTTCATTTCTTTTCGGTGGTAAAGTTTACAATATATTTATATAGGCGTGTTTTCGTAATAAATTTTACCGCCAAAATAAAAAGAAAAAAAAAAGAAAAAAAAAAAAAAAAACATTTTGATATGAAAACTTGCCATAGATTCCTTATTTAAGCAGAAGTAAGAAACTTGTAAACCCCAGTTTTTTCTGTTTAAAATTGGGTTGCATGGGTGTCAGAATTATATAGGCGTGAGTTCGTGATGGTGTACGCCAGCAGAAGCATCGCGCAGTGTACAACCATCTAACACAGAACGAAGACCATGTCAGACTCTGCACAAGCATAGAAGTTTAAAAATACGAGGGTCATTTGTAAAGTTCTTGCAACCGTGGTTGGTTGCTAATTAAATGCATACCTGTTTCAGCCCCTCTAAATTGACATGCAAACACCTTTTAGACAAATTAACAAGTCAGAAAATGACTTTTCAGCACGCCAGAAAGAGCTATTGCACTACCATCGGCGTTGGCGTCAGCATTGGTGTTGGCGTTAGCACTTGCGTTGGCGTAGGTGTTGGAATCGACGTCGGCGTCCTTATTTAAGCAAAGGTTTTTCAAGAGCTCATATTTTCCAAACCATGGATTTACTTCATGTTTGGTATGATTAAAGATATAGTCACACACTTTATTCAGCAATGTCTCTGCCTATGCCTATGGCCTCAGGGTCAGGTAATGGACTTATTATTGTTATGTTAAACTGTCTAAAAATCTTTATGTTAAATATTTTACTGTTCATAATTTCCAAACCATATGGCAAATTTGGTATGATGATACAAGTCAAACGTTTAAGTCAACTTTACCCACACTCATGTCCATGGCCTTAAGGTCAGGGTCACAGTCTCAATAGTTTGTACTGCTAAAGTTTTTTTCTAAAAGCTAAAAAGTTGTATTCAGCTATACACCAACCGATGCATATAACCTCAAGGTCAAGGTCATGGACGCAGAATTTTCTATGTTATTTTTAAGAGCTCATATTTTCAAACCATATGACAGATTTGGTTGATATTTGCTATGGTGTTAAGATATAGGTCCAAAACTTTTATTCAACAATTCCCCGCACATGGCCATGACTTCACGGTCAAGGACAAGGACTTAGAAACTTTATGTAAACGAATTTTTAGATCTCATACTTTCTCCAAACTATAACAGATGAATTTGGTTGATAATTGATTTGGTGATAAATATAGGTCAAAAGGTTTGTTAGATAATATCTCAACTTATGCCCATGACCTCAAAGTCTCTATCCCTGGCGAGCCAGTTCTTGTTAAAGGCCTCTTTCGGCATACTGTTAATACACCGCACCGATACAGTGCACTTCCGACGCTACTCCTGGAACCAAATCGACAGCCTCGCAGATATTCCTTAATATGCTTTTTGAACCAAAAGTCAAATGGGGCAAGGTTTTGGCTGTAGGAAGGGTTAGGTAAGACAGTAATCTGCTATTCCTACAAATATTCGAAATTTTCACCACTTTTTGTCGCCATTTCTTGCCAGAATACCTGATTAGGTCGCTTTAAAACCACGCTGTATGTACATGTGCAGTGCAAGAGGAATCCGTTTGAGAAGGACAACGTTAGATAGGGGAGAAATTGTGTAAGATTGATATGCGTTAAGTATGTGTGTGAATACAAAAGACATGTTGAGAAAAAGCCGGTTAAGAACCTGGCAAATGATCCTCGTATTTCCCTCGTTTTCAGACCAATAGATGCTTTTTAAGGGGAAAGAAGTGACCTTTTCGACTATTCACAGATTGGCAATAAAAACACTTTTGAACGTTCCCAAATATTGTCTTTATACATGACTTTTACTGTAGATTATGAGTGTTTGTTAGAACCGCTGCCTCATTCGGGCGTTTTTCATGCTAAGCAGTGACTACAAATATGTAACAAAATGTAATAAAGTGTACTCTTCTACAAGCCACTTTTCTTCTAACATGCATTTAGGCTAGTGTTACTTATTACCCACACGATTACATGTAGACAAAAAGGGGACTTTGAATATTACGCCAAATAAAAAGATAATAATAATAATAATAATAATAATAATAATAATAATAATAATAATAATAATAAACAAATAAAAAAAATCAGGTGTATTAGTCAGCAAACTTACCGTGTGATGTTTTTATTCATGTTAGAGAACGAAACGATTTTCAGCTAGATTTGCGAGGCGCAAGGATGGAGCTATGTCCTCACCTCTTCGATGACCAAGTAGTGATTTTTCCATGGATTACCGACATAGCAATTCGATGACAAACTGTATATCTGACATCAATTTAATGTTGCTCCATAATGAGAAATATTCTATCTGATATGAAATAGGAAATAAATGGTTTACATGTACTCACAAGAAATATCTCCTCTGCTTTTCTTTGATGGCATTTTATTTCTAAATGGTTTACACTTGTTTTAAGACAGCACCATATTGGTATCTGTTTATGGTATCACATGCTACAGCATATGAGTATCTTTTTTTCATCACACAATACCATATTTTATCAAGTGCCCCCTATATTAATTGTATTGTAACACCTTAACCTGATAAAGATATGCTATCTCAGGACAAGTGAGCTTTATCAGGTCAACCCGATATCACACATCTATGAACTGGACTACTTGAAAAAATGGCAAAAATGTAAGAGTGTACAATGGGATTTACTGATGAACAGAATACCAGATTCAAGTCTTTGATATAGTTCGAACAAATTGACCTGAGGCTGGTGATCTCTATTAACATAATTTCACACCCGACTGGATGCATGTATGTTTCTTCGTCGTTTTCCGAAGATGGCGATATTGTCATACAATACATAGAGGTCGGTAAATGGGCCGTTATTCACGGGAATCCGAAAAATCACGAGAAGTTTACGAAAGCTGACGTATTAGGCGATCACATTGACTAATTTATTCCTTTCATAAAGGTCAGTCTCAGGTGAAATTGTTCGCACTATATAGTGTTTATCAGGCTCGGCTTCGAGAATGCACGTAGAATACAAGCGTTCTCAAAGCATTGCCTGATAAACTTGATACCTGGTAATTTCTATTTTACTAATATTCTGACACCTCAAAGCCTTACCATTTGTTTTCTAAATAAAAACAAGTTAACTTTTCTATCTAACGTTGTGTCTAAATATACATGTAGCTGTATGTAAACAGTGACGACCCTGATGAGACGCCGAAGAACGTCCACGTCGTCTCATCTGGGCTTAAACTGTTTGCTGAGGCATGTCTGTCCGAATACATATTGTAAATAGATATATGAGTCAGCGCACGACAAAACCTACAATAAGACGTGTGCCCAGCGAAGAATCAGATCAGCCTGCGCATCCATATAGTCTAACGAGAGACTTCTTTTGCTTCACGGAGGAGCAATGGACCCTTAGCAATCCTTAGAGCGCACAGCGAAGACTCTGATCAGACTGCGCGGATGCGCAGGCTGATCAGAGTCTTCGCTGGGCGCACATGTCTTATTGAAGCTTTTGTCGTGCGCTGGCTCAATTATATCACGTGATAACTATTTTTCAGAGTGTTCTAAAACAGCAAAAGCTGATTTGTCATCGAAACTGGAAATGAACTCAGTCCCCTTCATGCACATAGGCCTGTTCCATATAACGAGATTTGCTACAAAGTTATACTAATTTTACAAAACTATTAACTGAGGTTTGATGTTCAAGTTGAAAGTTAGCCTCAGGGGGACCTAAAACACCACAGCTCTAAGACATCAAGTTGTCTTGAGCAAACATTTTGCTATAAAGACAAGCATTATTCAAGAATATGACACGCAGTTGCCTTCATCCGTGATCAAAGCGGTTTGTTCGCCAGTTAACCTGCCAACTCAACTGCAGTTCCAAAACAGAATTCTATTAGCGCTTAAAGACATTGTTCAATCGCATTTTATTTCAAAGCATTGTTTCTCTGATCGCTATCACAGAGTTCCATTAACACCAGGAAGAAAACATTTGTTATATTTGGCCGGGAAGTCATTACCATAGTAAAACGCACTTTTGTGCATTTAACACTTTTTTGTACCAAATTGAATCTTCCTCCTTATATATAGCAGAAGTCCATTTAAAAAATTAGGGGTGTCGGGTTGTTTTTTTTTTTCATCAAAATTTATTTGGAACATTTGGCGAACGGTGGATGCCCTGATCAGACGCCGCGTTCTGCGGCGTCTGATCTGGGCCTGCACTGTATGCCAGGGTACCCGTTTTGGGGTTTCTGGTACTAAATGGGTTAATGTGGACTAGTTTTGGAGCTTACCGGCCAAGTCAAGTATTTTTTTGCCCTGTCGAAACGGTCATTTAGGGACACTGTAATCTTTGGGACTGATGAAGTTAATTTTCAAAACAATTTGAACACATTCTTTGAGTACTCACAAATCTGGAAACTTGACATAAATGTCGATAAAACTAAAATTCTTGTCTTCGGAACACGTAATGACGATAAGTTTAACTTCAAACTTGGCGAAAACACCATTGCTATCTGTAATGACTTTAAATATTTAGGTGTTGTTTTCACGAAAACTAGAAGTTTTTATAAAGCTAGGAAACATAATGTTGATCAGGCTAGAAAGGCCCTGCATCTCTTGTATAAAAGGGCGCGAAATCTGAATCTTCCTCTCGATTTGCAGCTACACCTTTTCGATCACACTATTTTACCTATTGCTTTATACTCATGCGAAGTCTGGGGATTTGAGAATATACAGCTCATTGAAAATCTACATAATGAGTTTCTAAGGCGAATAACAAACCTTAGGAAAAGCACGCCTTCTTATATGTTACATGCCGAACTAGGACGTAAACCAATTGAAATTAACGTAAAAACACGAATGATTGGCTTTTGGCTATCCATTGTAAATGGAAAAGAGACTAAACTGTCAAAGATATTATACCAAAAAATGCTACATGACTATAATTCAGGAATTTACGAACACAAATGGATACGGTGTATCAGAGACATCCTCATTTCTGTCGGTCGCTTAGATCTTTTTTACAAAAATTTTGTCGATAATCCCAGATCTGTCAAGATGTCAATATCCCGAACGCTATTTGATTTACACATACAAGCGTGGGTTCAAAAACTTAATGACTCGTCAAAAGGTAAACTTTATTCTAGTTTCAAGCAAGATCTTACTTTTCAAAATTACTTATCAAAGCTTGGTCCAAAACACTATTTACCCATCATAAAGTTCAGAACAAGTAACCACAGATTGCCGGTCGAGACGGGTCGGTGGGAAAATATCCCGCTAGATGAAAGGAAATGTAAATTATGTACAAAAACAGATATTGGCGACGAGTTTCACTACCTTCTATGTTGCAAGTTCTTTGAGTCAGAACGAAAGCGTCTCCTGAAACCTTATTTTTACATAAGACCTAACATGATAAAATTTAAAGAGTTACTTTGCTCTGACAATTTAGTGATACTTAAGAAGCTTTCAGAATTTGTCAAAAAGATTATGAGCACGTTTACATCTTGAATGCTTCATTTTGTTTGTTTGATTTGAGGTTTAACGTCCCCGTCAACACTGTAAAGGTCATTTTGGAGACGCTGCTTCCAATTTTATGAGACTTTTACCCGACATTGAGATGAAATGACATCTCAAGCCCTGTCGCCCAATGAAACCAATAGGGTTTATTAGCATGGGCGGTCCGCCTTGCACCGCGGTTCCTGGAGAGGCTTAGACCCTCTAAGCGGTTTACCTGTACTAGTGTGCGGGCCGGATTCAGCTCTGCGTGGAAGCATCATGCAGCCCATATATTTCATATATTTCTTCAAGCCCCTATGGGCGGGGGCCGTTGAATGCTTCAAATGTATATACTATGTTATGTATAGCTTGTAAATATTTTTGTTGACATCTGTCTGTTTGTATATGCTCTTACGCCACCTCTGCGTGGCCTGAGTTTTGAGATAATAAAGTTCAGTTCAGTTCAGTTCAGTTCCAATACTTCTTGTCTAGGCAGGCTCAGCTCATCTAGGCAGTTAACCAGTACATATCACATTTTTAGTTACGACATTTTGTCTTGTTGGCTGGGTTGTGGATTAACGATATGTTAACCCCTGTGGGTCATTTTCTGTCGTCTCCCAGAGAAAAGGAAAAACGAAAAAGAAAAGATAGTGGAGGAGATGAAGTGAGGGATAAGGGAGAAAGAGGTAAATGAATGGAAGTGTAGAAACTCAAGAAATAATAGCATGCAGCTTCTACAGGAAAACGGACCTTTCCACCTGCAAGCCAATATCAGATGTACTCTCCGGTGAATGAAGATATCGAACACTTTCACCTCACCCAATCACCCAAGACATCATCTTGAATTCGTTGGAAAGATAATAGCGGTACACAATTCTGTACAATCAATGTCCTCTAAAGCGTAATGCTGGATCCGGTGTGGATCTAAATATAGAAGTGAATGCAATGATCAGGAATCGAAACAATTTTCCCACAGCTCCCATCAGAGACACCGTAGGGAAAGAAACACAAACATGAAACAACATACCCAAATGGAAACATCAATTGCTGAAATCCAAAAGGACAGTTACTTTCCCACAAAATGGCCAATTGGCTATCCAAAACAAAATAATATAAGCGACACAAACACCCAAAGACAGATCGTAAAACAAATAAAGCGCGACAGAAGAACCGTCTTGGAACGGTCAGTGAAACGAATTCCACTGGGGGGTAGGGGGTGGGCTTAAATCGATTTTACGTGGCCACTATCCTCGCCCTTACTTCCGTCGCGATTTAGACAAATAATTTGTTCAGTTCGCATGAAGGCCTCCTAACCCACCAGCGCAACAGCTCCGCGAACACACCCACAAGAAAAAAAAAACAAAATTAACAAGAGACGAACAAACGGTGCGGACTCGACAGCAAGAAACCACTGAAATGCTTGAGCAAAAGAAAACCAACAGTTAGACTCCGATGGGCCCGATTAGAGACAGGACACCAGGCACAAAACATAATTACATTGCATTAGATCTCTTTAATTCTCGGTAGCCTTTACCCTGAAAAAATCATAGAATCTGTGGCTTGACCCACCGACGTGCAATTAAAGAGGGAAGCAAAGTTGTCAACCGTGACTGGGTTAACTAACATGCATGCAGTCTGTCGTATAACATTTATGTTGTGCCCAATATTTTTATATCGAAGAATGATTTTACGAAATTTGGTTCTGAAGCCATTGTGGTTATATATTTTTCTGAATTTATATACTAAGTCACCATAAAATTCGGGTTCAGATAGACCTTGTTGCAGAAGAGATTTCAGTCCAATATTGAATTTTGAAATTAAATCAGAATTACGTCTATAAAATTTTGAAAAGGCTTTGCGTAGTTTATGGTGCCGATAACACTGATTAAGAAGTTTAGCAGTTAATAATTTATTACGAGACTCAATGTTGAAGTCAGTTAACTGACTACACACTCCGGCAAATCGTTCGTTCGTTCGTTCGTTCGTTCGTTCAAGTTAAGGCATTTTACGTCTGCCAAGGTCGAGCGGACTGAACTCCATAGCTCCACAGCGAGACGTAAGTTTTGTGCTTCTGGGCTGCGAATCGCGGCAGTTTTCCAACAAGAGTCAATCGCGTTGGTCTGCCTGTGCCCTGCCGAGGAAAATTGAAGCACTGCCAGTTTTAGAAATTTTGAAGGCCAGTCTAAATTGAGCCAAAAATGTAGAGTAATCAGTGCCAATTCGGCTGCAAATCGGGATTTCTCTACTGTGCTCGAGAGCGGAAAGTAGGTCAACGGTGCTCTCTCTTGGGGCCGCGCGATTTTGGCCATCGGACTTAGGCTGCCAATGAGGCATGCCTATGCAGGTTTCCATTCAGGAAGACGCACGGCTAACGGTCCAGGAAGAAGACTGGTCGCAAGTCTTATTCCCAACCAGCGGGCAGGATGAGCGCGTAACGATCCAGGCGTTGGTACAAGCCCTCAGCATCTCCTACCGGCTTAGCCATGCAGAAGTGCTGCTTGTAGAACCGCCAAGCTCCGGGGACGAACTCGTCGTCCCCCGCGTCCGATGACCTTGACACGTACAGAGTGCCATTCTCCCGATGTTGGAAGGCATAGCACTCTGTCGCGTACGGGTAGGTTCGACCCGTAGGCTTCCTGCTAAGCAGGTAGATGTCATGGTCATCGTAGCGGCGGACAGCTTGGCAGTCGTAGTGGTCTTGTACCCGGAAATGCTGGTCGATCGTCACGAAGTCCATGTCCGGCGCGAGTGGCTGGTAGGCTGGCTTGGGCGGCGAGGTCTTGCGGCGCTGCTTCTTCGGTGGCTCAGGTGGTGTTGGCTGAGACGGCTCTGGTGAAGGAGGCGCTGGTGCAGGTGAAGGTCGCTGCAGTGTCGGCGCGGGCGCTGGTTCGGCGCTGGCTGTCGCTGGTCTTGAAATGGTGGCTGCTGGAGAGACCTCTATGGTCACTGTTGCTGGTGGTGCTGTCTCTTGTAGCGGTCTCTCCTTGGCTGGCTGCTGTGGCTTGGCTGTTTTGGCTGTCTTGCTAGGTCTCTTTGGAGCTGGAGTGCTGAGATCCCAGCGAAGGCTCACTGTCACAAACTGATGGTGGAGGCCTGTTTTTACCTCAGGCACCCCATGAAGTCGACAGGACTTCAGAAAAGCCACGAGTGGCTCAGGTAGACGATACTCTTTCATACAGACAGACATGATAAGAGCGTTGTTGACTGTTCGAGAGCTGAACAGAGAATGTGGAATGATGGAATGTACGACTCCGGCAATCGAATTAATTGCGAAATATAAACGCCATAGGATGGTGCACAAGGAACATCACCATCCAGAATAGGAAAATTTACAATCTCAAAATCAAAATCATCGCGTTTATCATAAATTTTGCAAGAAACAAACCCATCTACAATAGATAGATGTAAATCCAAAAACGGGGCTTCGGTATCAAAGCATTTGCTTTATTTAACTGAAGTTCTGGGGTGGGGGGGGGGTAAATTTGACTGATCAAACCATCGAAATAGGTATTGTCAATATTTAATAAATCATCCAAATATCTAGAAGTCGAGCTAAAAGCTTCAATGATTTCAGATTGGTTTTCAGCAGAAAGTGACATCATGAAGTCTCTCTCATAACAAAACAAAAACAAATCAGCCACAAGGGGTGCTCAATTAGTACATGACCATAAAGTATCATTTTTATGCTCTTCAGAAGTGAAAAAAGCATTTCTTACATTACATGCAAGATAGAGGGACTCTTCCCTATGAAATGTCCATTCAGTTAAATCATTAAGTGTTTCTTTTATAAGATAATGAGAAAGTGTAGTATAAAGGGTGGAAAAATCATAAGTAGACAGACTTGAAGCACGAAAACGCATGCATTTCAATTTATTTTTAAACTTCATTAGTATGTTTTATAGACCAAAGCAGATTTTTACCTGATCTTTCAAAGACTTTGTCGCAATATTTTATCACATGATTTTGATGGCAGTAAAACATGAAGTTAATAATTATAACTTTTAGATATTAAAACTGCGGTTTTCAGGGGTAAACCTCTTTTTTCTTATTTCTGCTCAAAAATAGAGATTGTGGATACTCGTTAGAACCGCCTCCTCGAGGCGGAGGCGGCGGCGGCAATTCTAACGAGTAGCCACAATCTCTATTTTTGAGCAGAAATAAGAAAAATATCACAATTTTTATCTATTCGATGAGGCGGTTCTAACGAGTAGCCACAATCTCTATTTTTGAGCAGAAATAAGAAAAATAACACATATAATATTTCATGTAAAAAAATTCGATCTTTCACAGGTAAAATGAACAATGTATTTGTATAGGCGTGTTTTCGTAATGTATGCGAAACTATGATGGGATTGAAACCGCGACAAGTAAATCTCAGGTAAGTTTTCATATTGTTTTAGTTTAACGCGAGGCTATGCCGAGCATGAGACCTAAATTAAGTGAAAACGAGCATGACACTTCCTTTTCAGGTCTCAACCCCATAACTGATGATTTTTCTCACCCAACAACTCTTAAGTATGCGTTGTGAATGGTAAAATGTTCACAAAGATATTGTCATTAGACTGCCATAGAATCAACAAAAACAGTATGCAAATCGGGCATAAACCCAAAATTAGAAACGCACACACTGATTACAGAATAGTAGAGAATATATGGTATGCATATACAGTCATTTTGGCAGGAGAAATAAGAAAATTATGTTTTTGAAGCCAGTTGTCACACGGATGTGGTATATTTATCCAAATGTGTGTTTTGATTCTAATGTGTGGATGCATATAATCCAATTTGGTACACCTGGGGAATCCCGTCAATACTATATGCACTTATGTCCCTTTATTTCATTTGCATCGATGCCAAGATTTTGCTTTTACATGTACCAAGTAGTAAGCAAAGGTCACTGAGGAAAGGCCACAATCAAAGAACGCAGCCGTTTCAAGTCACCTAAAGTAAGTGACATTGAGGCACCCACAAAACAGGCAAAACGTGAACCAATTGACAAATCATACACCACAGAAGAACGACCGGGTCGGGACGTTCAGTAGTAAACGTAAACGCTACTGGTATGACTCGCAGACTGAAGTGAATGGAAATCTACTTTGTTGTACGCACTTTTAAGCATCAAGACGAAAAATCATTTTAATTATCGGATGTTTTAGATTGCTATCAAGCAGATTCCAAACCGAATTGTTTAATTTCATTACACTTCCAACGAAATAAGTATGTAACAAGATTTACCAACTCAATGTTCCATTGATTTCAATTACGTTATTAAATTCTCTAATCTCTTGTCACGGAAACAACATACATGTAATTGCACTAAGGGCGAAACGAGCATGCGAACGGTAAGGTTTATTAAAACACGCCCCGATGATTAATAGAATCTATAATAATGTTAAGTCCTAAAGCAGGGCACTGCAAGAGAACCCCACTTTTATATAGTGAAACTTGGGGTTTACAGTGGTAAACCTTATTTTTCTTATTTCTGCTCTAAATTATAGGTTGTGTGTAATCGTTAGAACCGCCTCGATGAGGCGGTTCTAACGAGTACCCACAATCTATATTTTAAGCAGAAATAAGACAAATAACACAATTTTTCATCTTAAAATTTTCTTTTTTTTTTTTGAGGTAAAATTAACAATGTATTAGTATAGGCGTGTTGTCGTAATAAACTTAAATAAGCTGGGACCGAGCCTGAGAATGTACTTAAAATGATACACATTTTCTGAGAATACAGAAAAGCAATGGCAAAAAGACCTCTTCTGACAAATGTAACTTAACAAAGAGCAAAGAAGATAAAGCTTTTATTGTTGTTATGGTAGGCTCGGATTAAGATAGGAAGGGAGGAGCACCTGCCTTTGGAATGTTTTATGAACATAAACGTAAACCAATTCTCCCGGCAATTTGAATTCAACTGTAACACAAACAAATATATGGTGTATATGATCATTTTGGTCCGCTTGCAAAAAGCATGCGAAAGACACTCTACCGAACAGCCAGTAAATCCGACGACACCTGAACTGCCCCACCTGCTAGCATTATCTGTGACTACTATACCTTCTTTAGAAAGCTGTTTAAACTCTCCTTTTCCATTGATGTTCTTTTACATTGATTTAGTGGTAAATATGAAGATAAAACAGAAGTTTGATTTAAGAACAACTACACTGTATATGTCCATTTTAGTTCCTTTATAGCCGTTTCAAAAGTATGGCATTGTAACATTTACAATATTCATCTAGGCAGAGACAAATGTCAAAATAAAAACAAAATTTGATGCCTGTTTGTATTACAGTCCCTTTGAATGGGCTAATGACATTGATCAGAAGTGGATATCAAAGTGAAGAGTTCCGAATATCTATGATCTATGTGTATGAACTGCTTAAGTTGAGTAAAGTAGAGTTATAAGCTGACAAAACTGACAAATAATATAGGGAAATATATATACACATGAACATATATACCATAATGTCAGCTTTTTCAGCACGGACGCTATTTTGTGCACACAAAGAATGGTTCTTGTCTATGCCAGGGTCAGATAGACGGAATACATGTGGCGGGGAACCGGTGTCTCACAGAGTTTTGAATCTGTAAATCCGACTCAGTCCCTATTCAGTTTACAGTGATAATTCGGATTGAAGCGGTTGAATACAGGACACATACGAAGCTAAGAAGCGGACGTAAAGAGCTGACAGTCTCTGTAGTATTGCAAAAATAGCTCCTAAGTTCCTTATGATAACACATCCGTGCGGAATTGTATAATTATTGAAGCCTCGGTCAATATTGGTATTCTCTTGTCGACATCACATCAAGTTCAAAGACTTTTTATCATATGACGTCGCGTCTGAGAGTGTAATAACGCCATGTAACATTTTCGATAAGCAACTAGTGGATTAAATATGCAAATTAGCTAGATACGTCCCGTAACGTTACATGTACGTCGTCCTTAACGATGCGGCGTTTACTTATGGCGGACTATTGACACTTTTGTAAACAATTGTGAATATAACGCGTTTTAAATGTCAAGTGATATTGGCAAAGCCTCGCATTTTATCCCTTTTCCTCAACGGGTTTAATACATTCAGTAATACATGAACACTCATGTAAGCTCCTCTCTGTAGTCAACGACTGTTTTAATGATGATTTATCATCATCGAACGTGATTGATATGAACCTTCACGTTTTGCCGTTGAACCCGCTCTAAAAGTACATGTAACAGGATATGGATAACCTTCAGAAATCGCATAACGATAACATACCAGTGTGACATTATATTATTATATTTTCATTAAAAGGGAAAACTTGTTCAAACAACAATCTTATTCTTTTTTTCTGTTTTTTTTTGGCACTGCTGCATTAGCGTCAGGAAAAAATGGGCCAAAACTACCGCGACTACTGGTTTTCGTATTCGCAATGCAGGTAAAAAAGCGGTACGAGGGCCAGCTCATTGTAACATGTACATAGGGTAACGTTCCATAATCTAATGTTTGAAACTTATGTCGCATAGAAAATCTAATTTTGGAAACTGATTTTATATAGCAAATTTGATTCCTATGATCAGGTGGATGTGTATGCGAGGCATCACAGATTGCGTTTTCAACCAATGAAATAACGCAGATAGTAAATTCGTTCACATTTCAATAAAGGTTTTGTTGGTTTTTATTAATGCCTCAAACCTGGGTTGTAGATTCCTGTAAGAACGTACTAACGATTATTCAAAATTTATGTCTTGGAGCAGACATTAGAAAAATAATGCTTACCGCAGTAAACACTTACTTCCCTGAATTTAAAATAGTGTCAACAGGGGTATTAATTGCACGGACTTGTTGTCGTGATGTACTCCATCTGCCAGTGGAAATAGATACATGTAAGCTGTTATTGAAGAGTCAACAGATCTGGGTCAGTTGTTCAAAGCCTCGTTAGCTTAAAGAGCTCGTTAGTGGTCATAGTGCTAACTGTTCTAGCAAGTTCACTTTCTAAACTGTTGGTATTTTTGCTAAAAAATGTGAGCAGCTCGTGCATTATGCAAAAGCTGCTCACATTTCTTCAGCAAAAATATTACCATATTTGCCATATTAAATAATCAAAGTTTTAACGATACGTTAACTAACGAAGCCATTAGTTTTGAACAAATATCCCCTGGACTTGATAATAATTCTAATCATTTCCCTGAAATCCATTTCAAATTATGGGGTTGTAAGACGTGTTTTATTCGTTGTAATGTTTACAACTTGCTGTAAGTTTTACAACTATTCCTTTACATAAGACAAATAGTGTAGAACCTTATTAAACGTCGCCTTTGTTGAGTCTAATTTTGGTCTCCATTTTTTCAGCCTGTGTCCCAGGTATGGGACGCAAGGCATATATGGGTTAAATTGATGGGCTGTGCCAAGTGCAATGGAGCATATATAAAGAAGATCGGGCACCATTCAAACACAGTTCAGTTGCTTGTCACATGCACACTTTCGCTCGAATTGTCAATTTTATATTTCAATTAAAGTCAAATTCATCCGCCTGAACTTGTGAAGAATCTTTAAGAACAAAATAGAAGTACATTCCATTGGCGTCGTCGATGTGTCGAAGAAAACATTATTAAAACTCAGATCTTTCTGTCTATTCATCATCTAAGGTTACGTACTAGAAGGTAAAATAGTGCATACAACTTATTTAGTAACACATTAAGTCCTGTGGATCGTCAGAATACTGTCACAAAGAAACTCTAGAATTAAATCATTCGAGTCTGCGAAAGAGTGTGTACATCACGAAAACGTGTCTGTATAATTTTGACGCCCTTGAACCCCACTTTTATATAATAAAACTGGGCTTTGCAGGAGTAAACCTTGTTTTTATTATTTGTGCTCTAAAATATAGGTTGTCGGTACTTGTCGGTACTTTAACGAGTACCCACAATCTATATTTTGAGCAGAAATAAGAAAACTATCACAATTTTTCATCTTAAAATTTCATTTTTTTTTTTTCGGCGGTAAAGTTAACAATGTATTTGTATAGGCGTGTTTTCGTAATGTCTATCAGCAGAAACCAAAGCTCTGACAGCGCTGATGAGTCTAATGTTCCTGTTCTCATGCAGTAGTCCTGAACCTCTTCAACCGTTTCGTTTAATCCGCATCCCCATTACGAAAACACGTTTATGCAAATGCATTGTTAACTTTACCGCAAAAAAAAAAGAGAAAATTTTAAGAAGAAATATTGTGATATTTTTTCTTATTTCTGCTCAAAACTTCATCGTGGCGGTTCTAACGAGTTGCAACATTCTATATTTTAGAACAGAAATAAGAAAAATAAGGTTTACCCCTGTAAACCCCAGTTTTACTATATAAAAGTGGGGTTCGGTGGGGGTCAATGCTATATAGGCGTGTTTTTGTGATGCTCGGGCATGTGATCTGTTCTAAGCTGTCTCCCAGTGTCATATTTTGGAAATCCTAGGAATATAATATAATATTTTGTAGGGGTTGACCAGTTCAGTATTAAAATGTCTTTCCTCTGCGATGCCTTTATTGTTAATGCGATCTGATTGGTGTTGATTTGCGATCTGTTAGTCTTCACGATCACTGATAATCACGTAATTTTAGCATAGAAGATCAGCAGTATTATTAAGATTACCCGCTACATAGCAAATCGGTGTGGTCGCACCCAATCTGTTTTCTTACACCCAGTCGCCAGGTTAATGTGCTACAAAGAAATTTATAGGCTTTTGATTTGACAAGGCACGGGCAACGACAGCGGCTGGGGGCAAATGTGGCCCTCAGGCAGGGACTGTAATCCCATGTTCCTAGTGAAGAATCAAAACAACTGATAATACAGTGAAAGTCCCCTCTATTAAGACCACCTGAAATTAGGACTAATTCTCCTTTACAAAGCTCATTTAGTAAGTTGCAGTTATTCTTTCTATGTGTTTTCTGCATACAGTGTCGTATGTTAAGAGACCACATTTGGGACTGTTCAAAAGTGGTCTGAAAGACCACTTTTGGACAGTCCCAAAGATGGTCTTAATAAAGGTATTTTACTGTATTTGAGCCAACTTATGAGAAAAGCGTTCTTATTTTCAAGCAAAGACTCGGGCGAGACTGTACCCACGTATAGACAGGTGGAGACGGAGAAGACCTCGAGATATTCCAGATTGCGCATTTGAAGAACATCAAATTGAGACTGCTAAGTGCTCTGTTCTTTTGATGTAACAAGGTCAGAGTTAGCATGCCATGGCATAAAAACAGATCAGACGGTGTTTCTTGCGTGGCACTATTGTCCAATTATTGCGCCCCCCGCCCCCGTATGCTACAATGGCGTATTTCATATCTGTAGATGGAACTAGAATTTTTCAGAAGAATACTAATGATATTTTCCTTAAAGATATACATGTACTACACAATTATAAGTCAAGTTTAATTTGTGTGTGTGTTTTTTTTTTTTTCAAAACGTGCATATCCATTGACAGTTTAACCATTATTGGTTGTGTAATGCTATTTGTAAGCAAGAAGTTAAAGGAATATGAAATTTTAACTCTAAATCTTTGAATATGTTTTTTTCTATTACTTTAAGCATGGTGTTCAATGACCATAACATTTCAAAAGTCAGTAAGCGTTTTTCTCAGCACCACATTTCTCCGGCCATAAATCGTCTCTAACTGTCGTATGAAGATGTTCTTTGTAAAAGAGAATTATATTGGCTTCCAACTGTTGCCGGGTCTTCTGCTGATAGCATGGGGTTACTTAACTAGCAGGATTATAACTGATTAACGGGTGTGAAATAATTTCATTGGTTGAAATGCATATTTGGCTTAATTTTCTTAAAATCAGTTTTACTAAAATTCTTCAAAAAAGGAAAGAATCCTCGATGCTAATTTGTTCTGTGACTAGGAAGGTTATTCCTGTCAAGTAGAAGAAAAAAAGAGTTTATTTGTTTAAATCAATTTTTAGCCTTCCTGAAAAGATTTTATGGATTTGCCGTTTAACGTCCCCGTCAATACTATTTAGGTCATTTTGGAGACGTCGTTTCCATTTTTGTGGGACTTTTACCAGACGCTGAGGTGAAATTACATCTCAGTACCTGCCGGTATTAATCGGACCCAACGTGTCTCTTTATAAAGTGTGTGTGCGTGCGTGCGTACGTGCGAATGCGGTGGTGTACGGCGTGTTTCGAGCATTATTGTGCTTAAAGCAAGATCTTTTAACAGTAATGGTCTTTCGAGTCACGTCTTGGATCTTATAAAAGCAGCTATTTGGTGGAAAACTCATTTACTTTTAAAAGATGGATCAACACCGAGTCTAGTTTTAGCATGAAATATTTATGCCTTGTGTGAAGCCTTAAAACAGCCGATTTTGATACGAATTTAATGACAAAATTTGCAGAACAGACAAACCAGCGGCATAAACATTGAATTTACCGAGGTTAACTATCATTAGGACACCGCAAAGAATCAGATCAGCCTGCGCATCCGCGCACTTTGACACAGGACGTCGCTGTGTGGTGAATGGGTCCCATCATCCACTAAGAAAACATTAAGATAACACACCCGTGCGACATAGTGAACTCTTCACATCTCCAAAATGGCTACCGTTTTCCGATGAAAATCCGTGATACTTTTCTTATTAATACTGCAGACATGGGTTAAGGCGGTTCTAACGAGTACCCACATCCTATGTCTTAGAGCAGAAATATGGAAAATAACGTATATCCCCGTAAACCCCAGTTTTCTCTATATACATTGTGGTTTATGGGGTGGGGGATTGTTAATTTCAAGACTTTGTTCACGTGATGACTGTCTACCTTTGCAGCTCAGCCGGACGCACGTCCGACTGATGATCAGGAGATCAAGGGTTCGATACCTGCCGGATAGGCAACAATTTGTCGTGGACATTTATCTTGAAACTTTTAATCAGTTATCCCCTATATTAATTACATTGTAACACCTTGAACTGATGAAGATATGCTATCTCAGGACGACTGAGCTTTACCAGGTCAGCTTGTCATTGCACTTTGCTTGAAAAATTGAAGAAAAAAAAAAAAAAAAAAAAACATGACAAAATATCATTGGAAAAAATACGGTCAGCTGATACTAGATGTATCGACCGATTAGATGATTGAGGACAATCGATAACTGATCGTAAATTGCTAATTTAAGAGTGTACAGGGAGAAAAACTGATACATGGAATACCAGATTCGTGTAATTTAGTATCAAGTTTATAAAGCCCGGCTTCGAGAACGCTTGTTGAATCGCTCGGCAAGCCTCACGATTCTTCAAGCGTTCTTGAAGCCTTGTCAAACTTGATATCAAAAGACCAGAATCTGGTATTCTCTATCTATGCTCCGGCCCCCGCCCATCGGGGCTTGAAAAAATAGATGGACTGCATGATGCTTCCACGCAGAGCTGAAACCGACCCGCACACGAGTACTGGTAAACCGCTTATAGTATCTAAGCCTGCCCAGGCAAAGCGGTGCGAGTCAGCCCGTCCATGCTGATAAACCCAATTGGTTTCATTGGATGGCAGGGCTTGAGATGTCATTTCATCTCAAGGTCGGGTAAAAGTCCCACAAAAATGGAAGAAACGTCTCCGAAATGACCTTTACAGTGTTGACGGGTTGTTTAACTTCAAATCAAACAAAATCTATCTATGCTCATTCTCTCAATTCTCTCATTTGATATATGAGCCCCGCCAAGCGAATTTGTGTCTTCGAGCATTCCGTCATGACCAATTTTAACTGCGCATGCCCAGCCATTCAGAGAGGCCAGGGATATAGCTTTCTGTCTGAAGGTTCCTCTTGATTCACTGCTTGTATGGGCGAGCAGCGAAGGTTCTTGCGAGACTGCGCGGATGCGCAGGCTCGCCTGAACCTTCGCTGCTCGCATAGCCGATAAGTACCAAAATCGCTTGACGGGGCCCATATCGTCCTTCTCTCCATCCTAGTCGAGTTGTCAATTTCTATTTTTAAGTGCAGTGCTTATGTACATGTGTAAGACTGCTAAAGAGGTGTGTGGTAACGGAAATTGACCAGCGCGATATAACGTACATAGTGTTGGCTGGGCTGTATAACACCATGTGTGATGTGTCTGCTTGTCTTGCCAGAATGTAATGATGTGTATGTATGTTACAAAAATAATTTAATTGTTTAATTTTAGACCAATTTTGTGCGCTAGGTGCGGTGACAGATCACTACGTGTCGCCTTGTCCGGATAATTTCGACAATACACCCGTGCGACATAGAGCATTTTTTCTTGCACACCAGACAAAGAAATCTTTGATTTTACCCTGGGATAGAAATTTATGTTCTGACCCTGGTGTTCCGACCCAGGCAACTAACATAAATGCGCTTCAATTCTATTCAACTGTCGGATCTACTTCCGCACTACTTTTATTTTGTAAACAATATACATGTGCGAGCTGACATAACTAACCGGAGGTGTTCTGCAAGAAAAAGAATCCAATATGGGGTTCTGTTGAAGATGGGCGTTTTTAACCCTCGGGATGACCGTAGTAGCCGAGGTTCCGCTCAGCACGGTCATCCCGAGGGTTAAAAACGCCCATCTACAACAGAACCCCATATGAGATTCTTATATTCACACCTCCGAAATGTCCACTTTTCGGATGAAAACCCGTGATATGTTTTCTTATTTTCACTGCAAACATAGATTGTGTGTGCTCGTTAGAACCGCCTCATTAAGATAAATCAGGGGGTCAGTTGTTCAAAATTAACGATGTCGTTAGTTGATAGATTGTTAAAATTTTGATCATTGAATATGGCAAATATGTTAAGATTACGATGCTTTAAATAACGTGCCCAAGAAGTTAACGGGACCTCGTCACTGTTTTAACTGCCTCTCTTACTGAAACCTTTTTTCAAGATCGGATTGTAAACCATCACGAAAAAACGCCTATATAATTCTGAACCCATTAAACTACACTTTTATACAGTAAAACTGGGGTTTACAGGGGTAAACCTTATTTTCATTATTCCTGCTCTAAAATATAGATTGTGGGTACTCTTTAGGACCGCCTCCATGAGCCGGTTCAAACGTGTACCCACAATCTATATTTTGAGCAAAAATAAGAAAAAAAAAATCACAACTTTTCATCTTATTTTTTTTCCATTTTACGGCGATATTTGTACAGGCGCGCCTTCGTAATGATTGGGTGTGTAAACAAAGGAAGCGTTCACTTCAGAAGCTCAGGGGCAACATGGCTATCTCTCCAATAAAATAACTTATGGGGAATGGGAACACCTAGCACATGTTTTCGCCATTTGTCAAAGGGAGACAACTTTCGGGACTTCCTGATCACTTTTCCACAGGCTCAGTCCAACCGAAAAAGGGGTGTACGCTTAAAGGAAATAATTTGACCCCTATTGACATGGGAGACAAAAATAATTTTGCAGTAGTCCCCCCCCCCCCCCCCCCCCCCCCCCGCGCCGAAGGTGTTTTCATTCCCCTTAAGGTGAAGCTTATTTTGCGTCTCTGGGGCGTCTAACTGTTACTGCATGGCTTATAGTTGGTCAAGGCCGGCTTTCCTTGCAGCAGGTAAATGTGAGGGGAGGGATATTTTCTTCCTGTTTCTACACTTCCATTCATTTTCCTCTTGTATTCCATTTTCCTTCACTTGCAACTTGCAACTCCTCTACTGTATCTTCTATCTCCTCTCTCTCTTTTTTTTTTCTTGCAGACGACACTAAGTGATCCGCAAGGGTTGATGTGTCGTTATGCACAAACCAATCAACCAATCAATAGACTGAAATATTTGCACATGTCACGGCTCATAAGATTGATAAGCAAATAAAGAATAGGTTTGTTAGACTACATGTCTGACAAACTTTTAAACAATATCAATTTTATTTTTTACCCTCTGTGATAATTCTAAACGTAGCCCTGCTTAATTTAATAAGCCTTTATGGATATTGAACAAAGTGTTTCGAAATGATTTGCATATCTGTTCTTTTTCTTCTTTTATAGAGAGTGTCAATGAATAAATATCAACCAAGCCAGGGAAAATATAGTAGACCTTCCATTGGATTGGTATTATTATGAAATTATGTTTTATCATATGACGTCGTTGATAAGCAGTGGATAACGTCGTGTAATAAAACTCGTTTGGCCACACGTGCAATAACACTTTGGCGGGATTAAGTAACGTCATGACGACGTCCATGTCAACAATGCATTTTTGTGGGAAAATTTTGTCTAATTCAAATGCGATAAAATCCAATTTAAAGTAGTCATATGCTACACAGAATCTTACACACGTGGTCATTTCATGTGAAATTTATGAAACTCACCGAAGGCTCGTTTCATAAATACCATATAAAATGACCAATCGTGTAAGACTCTCTGTATCAAATATGGTGCCAAAAATGACACATATTAAGTAATAGTGTTGCATCTTTCTTATTTCTGCTTAAAACATACATTGTTTGGTGCTCGTTACAACCGCCTCATTGATATGAGGCACTTGTAATGAGTACCCACGATCTATGTTTTTCTAACATAAGGAAAATAATTTATCATATGACGTCCCGTCTGAGAATGTAATAACGCCATGCATTAAATTCGGTAATCCACTAGTAGATTACATCACGAAAACACGCCTATATAATTTTGACCCCCTTGAACCCACTTTTATATAGAAAAACTGGGTGTTCCGGGGGTATACCTTATTTTTCTTATTTCTGCTCTAAAATATAGATTGTGGGTACTCGTTAGAACCGCCTCGTTGAGGCGGTTCTAACGAGTGCCCACAATCTATATTTTGAGCAGAAATAAAATAATATCACAATATTTCATCCCATCATAAAATTGTCATTTTTGTCAGCGATAAAGGTGGCATTGTATTTGTATAGGCACGTTTGCGTAATGAAATATGCAGATCAGTTATACGGCCCGTAACGTTACACTTACGGCGTTCTTAACGACATCTCGTTAACTAACGGCGAAATACTGATTTTTTTTTTTTTTGCACAAAAGTCGTGAAATAAAATGCGTTTTAAATGCCATATGATAAATAGAATTTTGCATTCGTGCTCTTGAATAATTAAATTTATTAAACCCGTTGAGGAAAAATGATAAAATGCCCGGCAAAGCCTCGCATTTTGTCCCTTTTCCGCAACTCGTTTAATAAATTCAATAATACATTAACACTCATGTAAGATCCTGTATATATGCCCCTGATATCCCCGCATTTCTCTACATGAGCCCCGTCAAGCGAATTTGTGTCTTCGAGCAGTCCGTCATGACAAATTTTAACTGCGCATGCCCAGCCATTCAGAGGGGCCAGGGATATGGCTTTCTGTCTGAAGGTTCCTCTTTATTCACTGCTTGTATGAGCGAGCAGCGAGGGTTCTGGCGAGACTGCGCAGATGCGCAGGCTCGCCTGAACCTTCGCTGCTCGCACAGGCGATAAGTACCAAAATCGCTTGACGGGGCCCACATAAAGTGAGGTTTACATGTGTGGTCATTACATGATGATCACTGATGGCTGATTCTTTGTTTGATATGAAGTTTAACGTCGCCGTCAGCACTGTTAAGGTCATTTTGGAAATGTTGCTTTCAATTTTGTGGGATTTTTACCAGACATTGAAATGAAATGACATCCCAAGCCATGCCGCCCAATAAAACCAATAGGGTTCATAAGCATGGACGGGCTGACTCGCACCGCATTGCCTGGGCAGGCTTAGATCCACTAAGCGGTTTACCAGTACTCGTGTGCGGGTCGGTTTCAGCTCTGCGTGGAAGCATCTATTTCTTCCAGCCCCGATGGGCGGGGGTTTTGATGATGGCTGATTCAACTCGTTCTTTAGCCCCTAAGAAATTCTTCCAATAGCTCCAAATTAGGGGTCTCTGTGGCCTACTGGATAAAAACGCTGACTTCCTATCATTAGGTCTCTCACCGGTGTGATTCGAGCCTCGCTCGGGCCACATGTGAGACGTCAAGTTCTGCAACGGAAGGTCAGGTGTTTTTTCTCCGGGTGACCGGTTTTGGCTAACCTCTGATTAACGATCGGCTCGATATGAACTGGACTTATCTTTAAAGCGAAAACGATCGGCTCGATATGAACTGGCTTTATCTTTAAAACAAAAACAAAAAATATTCAAGATAACATTTTCTTTAGGGATAATTAAAGCATATTTTTATTTTATGATGAAAGTGTATACTGCCTGTACTGAGTAGAATCGCCTTGATGAGGCGAATCTAATGAGTACACACGCCATATCTAAAGGGAAACACCAGGCAGGCCATGTTTCCAAGGGAGACAACTTTCGGGACTTCCTGTTCGCTTTTGTATAAGCTATGTTCCTAAGAAAAAATGGTCAACAGAAAAGTTGGTCAACTCTTAAAGGAAAGATTCTTTCCTTTAAGAGTTGACCCCTATGGACATGGGAGACAAAAATACTTTTGCAGGAGTTGTCTCCCCTGAAGGTGTTCCTATTCCCTTTAATTTGTAATGAAAATGCTTCATCAACTGAGGATACGATTAACCCTCATTGGTCTGAACTACCTCTTACTTGACCGCCCCCGCCAATAGGGGCTTGAAGAAATATATGAGCTGCACGATGCTTCCACGCAGAGCTGAATCCGGCCCGCACACTAGTACTGGTAAACCGCTTAGAGGATCTAAGCCTGTCCAGGAACAGCGGCGCGAGGCGGACCGTCCATGCTTATAAACCATTTTGGTTTCATTGGGCGACAGGGCTTGAGATGTCATTTCATCTCAATGTCGGGTAAAAGTCCCACAAAATTGGAAGCGATTTCTCCAAAATGACCTTTACAGTGTTGACGGGGACGTTAAACCTCAAATCAAACAAACAAAAACAATTTTCATGGTCACTCTAAAACTGTTTGAGCCATTGAAGTTTAACACTATATCGCTGGACGTTGAAGATCAGGGGCCAGTTGTTCAAAACTAACGACGTCGTTAGTTAAAGGTGCATTATTGAGGTAACAGGACACTTCGGCCCCAAAACCACCTCGGCCCCTAGACACTTCGGCCCCTAGACACCTCGGCCCCAAAACCATCTCGGCCCCACATAAAATTGAAACCCTAGACGGGTCGGCCCCTGGACACCTCGGCCCCTAGACACGTCGGCCCCATATACCTAGACACTTCGGCCCCACTTTGCTTCTCACGGGGCTTCCACTTAAATAGGAGATCGGGTTGGATGCCCTATGAGGTTTTTGTTTTATTTTATTGCTGATTTGATTATTTTGATAGCGAGCCACGAATATTTGAACCTATATTATGTATATTTAGTATATATTATAACGTTACTAAATAGAAAATCTATATGCTCATTTAAGAAGAATGGAAGATACATTCAGGTGGATTTTCTCCGGGTACTCCGGTTTCACCCACCTCTGCCTCTGATTAACGATCGGCTCGATATGAGTGAAATAATTTTGATAGGGCTGTAAAACAAAAAACAAAAATCATTCCTCGGTTTCGTCAATCAAGGTGATGATGGGGGATAATCTTATTTTTGTTAACATATTTATTTATTTATTAAAGTATTTATTTATTTATCCGGCCTCGGTAGCTAAGTCGGATGCGCGCCTGACTGGTGATCAGGAGGACGCGGGTTCGATACCTACCGGGGTCGACAACATTCTTTCGTGGAGATTGATTATGAAATATTTTCTACGGTCATTCTCTCCCTTCCGCTGATTCAAGAAGGGCAGTTGTCACTTTCTGGCGAAAACAATGTACACTGTACTGGTTAACCGCTTACGTTGACGCCTGCCCAGGAAAAGTGTGGATAGGTAAACTGACCGGCTCAAAAATGACCTAAAATAGTGTTGACTGGGCCGTTAAACTGCAATACAAACAAACAATTTATTTATTTATTAGGTAATTATCAGTGTTCAGGTTCACTGAACTAGAACTATCCTCGTAACTTAACCAATTAATATAATGTACGTGTCGTAGGCCAGATTGGAATCTAGGCAGATCCGGAATCTGCCTAGGCCAGATTAGAATTCTGATTTGGTCTGGACCAAATTAGAATTCTAATTTGGTCCAGGCAGATCCAGAATCTGTCTAGGCCAGATAAGAATTCCAATCTGGCTAGGCAGATCTGCCTAGACTAAACTGGAATCCTAAAAAATTGGACACAAATACTAAAAAAAAAAGATATGTTTATTTATATATTTTTACTATTTCCTTTTTGTTTTCTACAAATATACCTAGGTAAGAAAATATTAAAGAAATACCTAAAATTCATAGAAGTATGAATAAAGTTTGTCTCTATATTCATCAAACAATTTATTATAAGAATAAGTATGTCTCTGCATTCATCATAAAACCTATTGTACTTCCATTTTACTGCATCAGTTAAATCCCTTTTGTTCTTATTACTCGTATTTGTTTTTATTGTCTTTTACATCCTGTTATCTTTGCCAGTCAGGCAATTGGTCCCAAATACAAATCATACAGAAGATGAATGCAGTGTGTTGATTTCAACTATTGAACTAAGCCATTTTATTTATTTTTTTAAAGATAATCTAAAAACAATTGTGAATTTTTTACACACAAATAAGACTTGAGTCCTCACCGCTGTTTCATCTCTGTGGTCATCAGTGCAACATTTCCCGTGGACACAAAATGTCCACGGGAAATGTTGCACTGATGAGTTAGGAGGCCTTCATGCATACTGAACAAATCATTTGTCTAAATCGCGACGGAAATAAGGGCGAAGATTGTGGTCATGTAAAAACGATTTAAAAGCCGCCCACCCCACCCCAAGTGGAATTCGTTTCACTGACCGTTCCAAGGCGGTTCTTCTGTCGCGGTTTATTTTTGTTATGGTTTGTCTTTGAGTGTGTGTGTCGCTTATATAATTTTTTGGATAGCCAATCGGCCAGTTTGTGGGAAAGTAGCTGTCCTTTTGGCATTCCGCTAGTAGGGTCTAGTTGTTTCGCGTTTGTGCGCTTTCCCTTTGGTGTCTCTGATGGGAGTTGTGGGTTAATTGTGTTGATTCCTGATCATTGCCTTCATATATTGCATTTAATAACTACCATCAAAAATTACTGAATTCATAAATAAAACACTTATCACAAGTAATTATAATAATATCTAGTCAAAATATATAACTTATCAAATAGATTCTAGTTTGGTCTAGGCAGATCCAGAATCCGCCTAGCCAAACTGGAATTCTAATTTGGCCTAGACAGATTCTGGATCTGCCTGGACCAAATTAGGATTCTTATCTGGCCTAGACCAAATTAGAATTCTAATCTGGACTAGGCAGGTTCCAGATCTGCCTAGGCAGATTCCGGATCTGCCTAGATTCCAGTCTGGTCTACAACATACGCATACAATTCAAAGTCTGCATGAAAAACGGTGCGGATCTGGTTCAGAGGGCAGAAGCAATCTGATCAGGACCTACACTTTTTACAAAGATAAGGATTATCGTGTTCAGCGCGATAAGGGTTAATGAATTTCAGGTTAGTACACTATTTAGCTGGCATGAACAAACAAAAAGTTTTACAAGAACAATTATTGACTTAGATTAGTAAAGTATGAAGCTCGATAAATAACCAGGCGTTACTAATCCCTTTTCCCCAATAAACAGGTCATTGTTATCAATTTTCACACATTTGATAGTCGTTTTAGCTCATATTTAAAGACGGACAGTAACGAGTATATTGTATACTTTATTTATTTATTTTTTTATTTATTTATTTATTTATTAGTCACATTTCTGCCACTCAAATTACTTGATACATGTATACTATATGTATATATTAGTGGCTAACAGTGTAGATCTGGATGTGCACTGAATACAAAGTCTTCACTGCTCGTATTTTTGTAAGAATTGCTCAGTATGTTTCCATTGTTATCAATTTTCACACATTTGATTATCATTTCAGCTCATATTTAAAGACGGACAGTAACCAGTATACTGTATACTTTATTTATTTTTTTTTATTTATTAGTCACATTTCTGACTATCAGCCCCTCAAATTACTTGATACATGTATATTGTATTCATTTAAAATTCACAAACTGAATGACAGTGTAGATCCAGATCAGATGAATCTGGATTTACACTGAGTGCAAAGTCTTCATGGCCCTATATATTTTCGTAGAAAATGCTCATTGACTATCAGTATCAAATATTCACAATTAGAACAATCCGCCAAACCCCACTTTTAATGATGCTGACTCAAGCTCAACCTCACGGTTGAATGGGGATTAGCTGTCCTTCAGAGTGTCTTCTTGTTGTAATAGTCTTAGTTAACCTGAAACTGTCGTGTATGCATTGTTATATTTATTATAAACGTCCCATTGGTTATTTTTTGTATGTGAAATAAAATTAGCAATAAAATAATTTGATTTTATTTCCTAAAAACTTAATAGAAGATTCCGTGAAAGCAAAATTATGTAACGAAAAGTTGATAAAAATTATATTTCTTACTTCTGCTCGAAAACATAGATCTTTGATACTGTTTCAATCCTTCTCAAGCAGATGGTTTATCGCATAGACCTGTTAACTTATATGAACGGGATCTAAGAAATGACTAGTTTGCATAAACATAGATTAATATTAAACTAATTGTGATTAAAGGTTGTCACAGACGCATTCTGATCAGTCCTGCTCATTGAGACGGTTCTAAGCAGTACACATAACCTGTATCTTGGAGCAGAAATAAGAATTACGAAATCACGCCTATATAAATGCAATGTAAACTTTACCGCAGAAAAAAAACGAACATTACAAGAGAAAAAAGTTGATATTTTGTATCATTTCTGCTCAAAATATAGATTGGGGGTACTCGTTAGAACCGCCTCATTGAGGCATTTCTAACGAGTACCCATAATTCATATTGTAGAGCAGAAATAAGAAAAACAAGGTTTACCCCTGTAACCCCCAGTTTTACTATATAAAAGTGGGGTTCAAGGGGGTCAAAATTATAAAGGCGTGTCTTCGTGATGTAAATAATTATGCCTCTATGAGCCCCAGTTTTCCCAAAATAAACTGGAGTTTAGAGGGGTGTTCATTACACGGGATCGTTAACATGATGTTTTGTTTGTTAGATTTGACGTTTAACGCCCCTATCAACACTGTCTCAGTCATTTTGGATGCGTTGCTCCCAATTTTGTGGGAATTTTACCCGACATTGAGATGAAATGACTTCTCAAGCCCTGCACCCCAATGAAACCAATATGGTTTATAGGTATGAAAGGTCCGACTCCCACCACTTTAGAACCTCTAAGCGATTTACCAGTACTCATGCCACAGACTGTCGGTTTCTTGAAGTCCCGATGGGCGGGGTCGATTTTAACATGATATAAATGCCCTTACCCTAACAGATTTCAAAAGTGGGGCCGAGGTGTCTTTGGGGCCGAGATGTCTAGGGGCCGAGGTGACAGTGGGGCCGAGGTGTCTAGGGCCGAGGTGACTAGGGCCGAGGTGTCTAGGGCCGACTTGGTTTTGGGCCGACCTGTCTAGGGGCCGAGGTGGTAGTGGGGCCGAAGTGTCTGGAAATCATTATTGAGCTATCGGTAAAAATGCTTCCAAAAATAAAATACATATCGCCGGTATTTTTCTTTAAAACAATACAAAAGAATGTATTTTATGTAAAAATGCGAACAATTATGATGACAGGTAAACGAGTTTGAGAGGGATTCCCTAACTAGATTTCGAACACTAGTTAGATCTATTTTTAGTTCATGACAAAAATGGAATCCCCATATATAACGTTATGCGACGTTCATTTTTGGCCTTGTTTGCGTAGGCCATGCCTGAATCCGAAAAACATATGACACTGAATACCATGCCATAAGTAACGACACTCAGCGACGATACTGTCGCCGTGTATGTGTATGAGTGACAGATTTATTTTTAGAACAGAAATTCCGAACACATGTTCAGAGCGAAGGGTAAACACGAATGAAAACGACCATTTTCACAAAGTTCTGAAGCTGTATTTGGCTCCAAAAGTGTACACATGCCAAAGGAGTATGAATTGAAGATAAAAACCAGAAAAAAAATTTTGAGACCCGATAGCTCAATAATGCACCTTTAACGTATCGTTAAAGGTGCATTATTGAGCTATCTGGAAAAAATGCTTCCAAAAATAAAATACATATAGCCGGTATTTTTCTTTGAAACAATACAAATGAATGCATTTTATGCAAAAATGCGAACAATTATGATGACAGTTAAACCAGTTTGAGAGGGATTCCTTAACTAGGTTTCGAACACTAGTAAGATCTATTTTTAGTTCGTGACAAAAATAGAATCCCCATATATGACATTATGCGACGTTCATTTTTGGCCTTGTTTGCTTAGGCCATGCCTGAATCGGAAAAAAATATGACGCTGAATACCATGCCATAGGTCACGACACTCAGAGACGATACTGTCGCCATGTATGTGAAAAGTGACAGATTCATTTTTAGAACAGAAATTCCGAACACATGTTCAGAGCGAAGGGTAAACACGAATGAAAACGACCATTTTCACAAAGTTCTGAAGCTGTATTTGGCTCCAAAAGTGTACACATGACAAAGGAATATGCATTGAAGATAAGAACCAGAAAAAAAAATTTGAGACCCGGTAGCTCAATAATGCACCTTTAAAACTTTGATCATTAAATGTGGCAAATATGCTAATATTTTTGCTGAAAAAATGTGAGCAGCTTTTGCATTTGCAAAAGCTGCTCACATTTTTTCAGCAAAAAATACCAAAATTTGAAATATTAAACTTGCTAGAACAGGTAACAATATGACCACTAACGAGCTCGTTAAGCTAACGATGCTTTGAACAACTGGCTCCTGGGCCCGGTTCTTCAAAGCATCGTTAGCTGAACGAGCTCATCAGTGGTCATATTGTTAACCATTTTTATATGTACAATATGTAAAAGTTTTTTTGTTTTTTTGTTTTTTTTTGCTGAAAACATGTGAGCAGCTTTTGCATTTTCAACAGTTGCTCACATATTTTTCAGCAAAAAATATTAGCAGATTTGCCATGTTTAATGGAAAAGTTTTAACGATACGTCAACTAACGACATTGATAGTTTTGAACAGATATCACTACATTGTGTAATATACATGTATCAGACTTCGGCTGACTTACAGAATGTGTTGCTGAGGAATTTGGTGCTTAGTAGAATCGCCCTGTTGTGGTGTTTCTATAGAATACTTGCAATGTATGTTTTGAACAGACTTCAGGAATACAAGGCATGAGCAAACATTGTATAGTTCGACAACAAATAGCTGGCAGTGACGTAGCTGACTATTTGAGCTATTTTACCGTTAGCCCCATAAGCTTTGCAGTGTTCAGAACAAAAACAAGTCGTGACGTCACTGTCAACTATTCCTCGACGGACAGTAAATCCAGATGTGAAGTCACAAAACACGTTGTCTCATCAGGGTTTACACTGTTTACCACACATTCAGCTATTTTTAGACACGCAATCAGGTAGTACAGCAGAACTTCAATGGCTCGAACTCCGATGGCCCGTTTACCATGGATGAGTCGAACCCGTTCTTGAGTCCGCATGGAATTCCTCCAATTACGATATGGTGGTAATTTAGGAAGATTTTCTTCATTTATCTTGCAAATGTATGCTGTGTGTAGTCTTTAGAATCGCCTCGATGAGGCGATTCTAATGAGTACACACAACAAACATTTATAATACAGAACACTGAAAAGATTTCCACAATTATCTCCAGTATGCCTCCTGGTAGGGCACTAATAGTATCCCTCTGTGGCTCGAACCACCGCTGTCTCGAACAAATTTTCATGGTCCCAAAGGGGTTCGAGCTATCGAAATTCGACTGTATTCACATTTTAGAACAGGTATGGTAAGGAGCTGAGGGGTCCGATTATTTAGGGTAAATGTGGTAAAGTAAAATTCCTGTTTTAAGACAACCTTTAGAATTGCCCAAAAGTTGTCTTTAAGACCACTTTTGAACATCATTACAACAAGACACTAGGTCTGGAAAAGAAAAAAAAAATGAAATATTTTAAATATGTTTCTAAACAAAGAATTAGTCTTAACTTTCGCTAGTCTTATCTTACGAAAACACGCCTATACAAATACAGTGTAAATTTACCCCCCCCACCCCCACCACACACACACACACAAGAAAAAAAAAATAAATAAAATGAAAAATTGCGATATATTTTTTTTAATTTCTGCTCAAAACATAGATTGTTGGCTCTCGATAGCGGTTCCAACGAGTACCCACAATCTATGTTTTACAGCAGAAATAAGATTTGTTTTACTTATTTCTGCTCGAAACATAGATTGTGGGCACTCGATAGATTTTGTTTGTTTGATTTGAGGTTTAACGTCCCCGTCAACACTGTAAAGGTCATTTTGGAGACGTTGCTTCCAATTTTGTGGGACTTTTACCCGACACTGAGATGAAATGACATCTCAAGCCCTGTCGCCCAATGAAACCAATAGGGTTTATTTGCATGGACGCTCCGCCTCGCAGCGCGGTTCCTGGACAGGCTTAGATCCTCTAAGCGGTTTACAAGTACTAGTGTGCGGGCCGGATTCAGCTCTGCGTGGAAGCATCATGCAGCCCATATATTTCTTCAAGCCCCTACGGGCGGGGGCTTGGGCACTCGATAGAACCGCTTCGTCGACATACTTGTCACTTGTAACACACATTCTTGTGTAGCGTGTCAATGTTTTTAACGTGCCTGCTCTTTAATGAACCGACGGGAAAACTGCCGGTTGCGTTGTAATAAGTAGGTTGGGAATGGTAATTCAGATGAGTTTGAAAGCTGATGATGTCTGCTATCTCTCATAGAGTTGCGTCCGTTTGAATACTGAAAATGCCTCCTCGAGGCGGTTCTAACTCGTGCCCACAATCTGGTTTGGAGAAGAAATAAGAAAAATAAGGTTTACCCCTGTAAACCCAAATTTTAATATATAAAAAGTAGGGTTCAATGGGGTCAAAATTATATAGGCATGTTTTCGTGATGATGATGGAATTTTACTGTACATTTACATCCTGATTAACACCACTTTTCTCTGTATAAAACAGGGGTTACAAGAGTATAAGAATCTTATATGGGTGTGAGGGTGGATGGAAAAATCCGTTCCGATGGACACTGTCTGGCATCACGAGGCTTGCCGAGTGATGCCGGACAGTGATCCCGAGGGACGGATTTTTCTATCCACCCCTCACACCCATATAGGATTCTTTTTCTTGCATACCTTCCATTTCTATTGCGAATTTTTAATGCTGCTGCCACTTCGGTTACCGACGTCCGCCATTTTGTGATGACACAACAGGAATGTTTAGTGACGTCACGCATGACGACGCCGCGCATGAGGTTGTTATCAACCAGTGCATTTATCAAACACGCGATTATATTCGATTTGGGGTCGGAACACCAGGGTCAGAACATAAATTTCTATCCCAGGGTAAAATCACGGATTTCCTTGTCTGGTGTGCAAGAATATTCAATTCACGAACTTCTTTGTGATTTGAATTTTGTGTTCACGGAGATGTTGCACTGATGAGTTAGGAGGCCTTCATGAGGATCGAACAAATTATTGTCTAAATCGCGACGGAAGTAAGGGCGAGTATTGTGGCCACGTAAAATTGATTTAAGCCCCAGTGGAATTCGTTTCCGCTGACCGCCAATGCGGTTCTTCTGTCGCGGTTTATTTTTGTTAAGGTTTGTCTTTGGGTGTTTGTGTCGCTTATATTATTTTATTTTGGATCGCTAATTGGCCATTTTTTTGGAAAGTAAATGTCCGTTTGGCTTTCCGCTATTGATGTTTCACTCATTCTCAAATGAATTGGGATTTTAGCTGTTTAAAAAGTCAAATTATTAAGTTACTTAAATTCAGCCACCGATATGTTCACAATAAAGTATTAACATGTACCTATACTCAGTTAAAATTCCTTGATCAAGAAATGAAAAGTAATTTCACCCCAACAGTTAGAAATATGTCGGTATTTTGATAAATTTTGATTTTGCGAAATGTACGCTACAATCTATTTGTTCGTTACCCACTTCTTTAACATCACAAAAATCAAGAGACCGCAGCTCGTAATGACAGAAACTTATGACCGGGTTATTAAGCGGGGACAAAATTGAACATATGGTCATATATATGGTAAAGAAATGAATATCCAGTTTGAATAAAATTCAGGGTTGGTTAGAGAATACAGAAAAAGAAACAGTTTTCTGAAAACATACAACTTTCGTTTTGTTTTAAGAGAAGCACATAATAGATAGATCACTTACCACTATTGCATTTGAACAGGTATTGAGTGGTAAATAAGGAACACAAGTAATATTACTTAAGAAAAACGATCAACATAAGCAATAAGTTTATATGAATTATATGTAAAAAGTCGCGGACATTACAGTGATTTTGTTTCTATAAGTCAAGTAGTCTACTATCGTGATTAACTGACAATATAGCTGTTAGTGTCATTTTCATTCAATTTTTGGATCTAACTAATGTAACAGTGCATGTTCAGTCATATGCTTTTAAAACATGGTGTCGCTATTACGCAAAAAAGCCTCGGTATATACTTTTATGTATAAAAGATGCTCTCCTGACAGATAAACTGCGTTCTTAAGGCAGCCGAAACATTGAAAGACATATCTCTCATATATAAACACACAACAATCGCATGGCCTTGTGTTCTCAACAATCAAGTATGTAAAATTAATGATACACTGCGAGATTTCAGTATCGGACATTACAGTGCATTCCAGAGCAATATTTTTCTTTACAAAAGTCTTCAAAATGTAACCAATTTTGTCTACCAGCTTGAAGAAAGTAACACGCTTTGTAGAGTTGGTAAAACAGTTCTAAGAAATGTAAACATATGCATGTCTGTAAATGGTAGATGGTCTCGGACATTACCATACACGGTAAAGGGACATCCTATGCCACCTTACCATTTCTACATGTAAAATTGAAAAGGAATCTGATATTATATTTGTTGTATCTAGTTAACATAATCAAGAGTAAACCAGCATACCCTCAAATAAACATATTTATTTTAGGTTGGGATGTTCGATACAACTGGTAATGTTCGATACCATAATTTTAGTAACATAAACTGCACTTACAATGTTTTTTAACATTCAAAATATGCATTTGGAAATACAAATTGGAGAGTTGAAGTGCCTTCTTAACATTGCACAATTCATATTGAAATATTCATTCTGGCAAATAATATTTGGGAAAAGATTATAAGCTATGGGACGCAAATCCAAAATAGAAAATAAGTAATAAATTTTGAATCAACATTGTTACTGTTTGCAGCTATTGGTAGAAATGTAGCAAACATGCATATCACTAAACGTGTTTATTTTACACAAATAAGGTTGCACAATGCAAAATAGTTATTTTATATGCAGTCATTATCCCTGGACGGTCAACATAGCAAACCTGTCATGTTCGATACCAAATGTAGCGGACATTTCATCGTATACATCCATTGCTTATTGCAATAGAATAATGATCTTGTTAGCGTGCAAATGTTGTTCATTAATAATGTTTTTTGGTGGAGTCTAATTAATTGAACAATATTAATTGTGGCAAATAATATTGGAAAAAGATAATAAGTTTCTATGCAGATATTTAAAAACAAAATATGACTTCTGTTTTCCCTTAACTGTGGTATTGTCTGCCGACTCCCCCACCCATCAAACACCGGAAAAGGCAACCATGTCGTCTGCAGACACTTTCTACTACGTCATCTGGTTATGTAAAACCGTGCCACGTGAGAGCAATGTGATCAAGCTGTTAGACTAACAATTTTCGGTATTGAACATTACCGGTCTCGAACATTACAAAACACTGGAAATGAGGGAATTTCAACATCAAAATATTACTTTCGTTCCAGATGATGTATTTGTGTAAGTCACACATTGCGGGAGTTTAATTAAATCTTGCATTTTTTGTCGATACATACGTAATAAGCCTGGTATATTGATCGCGAACATTACATGCATTTTTGCAACAAATCCATGCACATTTTTTATGGCAAGTATTTTTAATTTCCTATTGTACAGGTAACATCAAACGACCTTATATGTTTATTATAATATAGAATCTCCATTTGGTCATGTTTCTGTGTATAAAAACCTAAACGTTGTTTTGAAATATCAAGAAGAAAAACGTCGTCTCGTACATTACAATTCTTAGTTAAATTTCGGCGACAGCCATAATCGGGGAAAAATACTTAGTTAGACTCCATGTGGTCCTACTAATGGTAGTTATTTCCCTACCCAGAATATGTACATTTTATGGAAACCACCTACCCCTTTCCTGTCTAGTGGAATTGCAAATATGTAAGCGTGCAAACAAAGAGAACTCGAAAAGCGACAGTCTCGAACATTACAAAACCAGGTTTTCCCGTGCCTCATTTTCCCTGAAAAGGTACTTTTCTACACGAGGTTTATAATGATATCTTTGGAACCTGTTGTTCTGTCATATAAACGTATGCATTGGGTAAAAATGGCTGCTTGGTTTCAGAAAATATACGGCGACTGCAATATCCCAATTCATTTGAGAATGAGTGGTTTCCTTTAGAGTCTGTTGTTTCATGTTTGTGTTTATTTCCCTTTGGTGTCTCTGATGGGAGCTGTGGGTTAATTGTATCGATTCCTGATCATTGCCTCCACTTCTACATCACGTGAACAAGTCCGCGAAATGAAGACCCCCTAAACCCCACTTTATATAGAGAAAACTGGGATTTACGGTGGTTAACATCATTTTCCTTACTTCTTTTCCAAGACATAGGTTGTGGGTACCTCGAGGCGGTTCTAACCTATGTTTTGAGCATTTATAAGAAAAATATCATGGATTTTCATCAGATTAGTAGCAATTTTGGAGCTGTGAAAAATGCACTATGTCGCACGGGTGTGTTATCGTAATGATTTTACAAGAGTATTCAGTTCACGAAAGTATTAATGTGATTAGAAAACAGTAAGAATAAGCAGTTCTCAAAACTGCCATAAAGGGACATTTGAGACAGTCTGATTCAATAAACATGCACATTTGCACTCTCGTTGTTGGAATGACTCTTAATAAACATGCAAATCACATTACTGAAGCGTGATTTATTACTTTTCGCACGACGAGTTACATACATAAATGTGTGATTTACAAATACTGTAACTTTAGCTGGAACTGAATAAAACAAACCTACATAAAACGCGCCTATATAATTTTGACCCCACTTGAACCCAACTTGTATATTGTAAAACTGTTGTTTAAAGGGGTAAACTTCCCCGTCAACACTGAATAGGTCATTTTTGAGACGTTGCTTCCAATACTGTGGGACTTTTACCCGACATTGCGATGAAACGACACCCTAAGTCCTGCCGCCCAATGAAACCAGTAGGGTTTATATGCATGGACGGTCTGACTCGCACCACTTCTCCTGGGCAGGCTAAGAACCTCCAAGCCGTTTACCAATACCCATGTGCGGTCGGTTTCAGCCCTTCGTGGAAGCATCATACTGCCCAATCTATTTCTCAACACTCTAATATAATTTTGACCCCCTTTGGCCCACCTTTATAACAAAAAACTCGGGTTCACAGGAGTAAACCTTATTTTTGAAAGTTGATTTTTAAAAATCAAGTTTCTATGTCAACACATTTCTACTTCCGGTACTGGACCGCGTTATTCCACTTCCGCTGTTCGTTCGCTGCATAAACTATTCCAAAAGAACTCTTGAAAATTAATTTTGCAGGCATGGAACGTCTTTCAAAATATTTCATTTTTCGAGACTGTATACGGATTGAATATAAATTGGCACAGAAAGACTAATTCTGAAAAGAAAACAATACTCTGGGACTATTTCCTACGCGCTTATGCAACTGGTTTGAGACGGTTACTCTTTCATCCCTGGGTTTCTGAACAGGACTCTTCTCGCTTTAAATATATTCTTATAGAAAGTGATTTCTGAGTAGTTCACTGAAATGATGGCAAAAAGTGTACATGTAGATTCTGGCAAGACGTTCTTGCTACGTGCCGTCTTATCAGGATCTGCAAGGTTTGCATAGATACAGTGCATTTCTACCTCGGCGTCTGCACCGGTCTACAGGGTTAAAAGGGTTAGCTCGCTTCTCCGCGTTTATCTGTGGCCAACAAAACTACCCTTTACTGACCGACATCGAACACAGTTATTCACCTGCTTTCGATAGCTCCAATTACAAAATATGTGTTGTTTAAGGCTTTAAGCCGTGAGTTTTAAATCAAGTTCCGTACTTTTAGCAAATAGTGAAGACATCAATCAGACGCTACATTATGTAGCCTCTAATATGTGTTTCCGAATGTCACAGTATTGAAACAATTGGCATGTATGGGTTAATGTACAGGTTGGAATAAACGTATTTTAATTCGCCTTTGGTAGACAGTCTGAAGTTCGCTAAACGTGGTGTCTCATCAGGGTTATATTGTCTAAATCAAATGGTTTAAAAATGGTCTTTTTTTTCGTCAAGTTATTCTCCTCTTTAAGTCCCCACGCCAGAAGGAACATAGCTCCGAGCGGCTGCACAACATATGTGCATCATCGTATCAACGCGACGTTGATGCGACGCTGCTAAGACGTCATGTGCCTGCTAGGAAAACTTCTCTGTAAGATTATTAGCAGATGATACAAGCACAGAATGTACTGAGCTGATTTATAAATTTATGGTTTTACCATGAAGCAGACACTTTTTTTCGTGGGGATGGTTGAGTAAGGCAAAGGTGATGTGTATCGTGTGTCACTGGGGAGTCCAGCTGATATTGATTTACATTTGGGCAAGGCCTGTTGTCCTTGCAGCAGGTCACGGTAGAAGGTGGGTGCGGGGGGGGGGGGGGGTGTTATTATTTCTTCTGTTTCTACACTTCCATTCATTTTCCTCACTTTCATCTCCTCTACTATCTCTTCTGTCTCTTTTCTCCCTTTCGCTTGGAGAAGAGAAAAATGATCTACAAGGGTTTACATGTCGTTACACTCTAAACAATCCATGCATCTTTTTTGTTTTCTTCGTTGAATTTTTAACCCTCTGGGACCTTCTCAACAAAATATCTAGATAACTGCTAGTCTAGCTCCTAGACCTTTATGTCATATTGATCAATCTTCCTGTAAGTTTTATCAGATATGAGACTTTGTGGCTGGTCTTTAATCTTGTCTCAGACATGGATATCTTCCCCAAGATAAAACAAGTTGCTACATGTATCAGAGAGGTAAAAAGAGATGAAAAAAAAAACAACAAAAAAAAAACATATGCATATATATATATACATATAAGAATACTAACTTAATTATAGTATCCAACTAGTAGCTAGTCTAGATAACTGCTTGATCTACGACAGACATTGTTATCATTTCCTCATAAATAAACTTTCCTCAGTACTTTCAGTACTTTGATTCTCATTTCTACCCACAATCTATATTTTGAGCACAAATAAGAAAAATATCATTTTTTATCGGAAAAGTTTCGACTTTTCGGCCGTAAAAATTACAATGCATTTGAACAGGCGTGTTTTCGTGATGTCAATCTCCGAGAGGCGGGGGTCGCAGCCTAGCATGTACGAAATCACGATATCGGTTATTTATAGTTATATGCTAATATGCTAGGACATTGACAAGCAATGTAGACTCAGATCAGATGTCACAGAACGCGGCGTCTAGTCAGTATCTACATTTCTTCTTTAAAATACAGGAATTGAAGGTTAATAGAAAGGCATTCGACGGGCGTTAATAATAATTATTTGTGTGAAAAGTGATAAGTGGGGTTTCCAGGGGTATAAATTATTTTCATTTTATTGCTCAAAACATACATTGTGAGTTCTCGTTAGCATCGCCTCATTGAGGTGATTCTAACGCGTATCAAATATCTGTGTTAAGACTACTGAGAAGTAAATGACTATACATTCATGAAAGAAAACATCTAAACATTGTTTTTTTTTTTTGTTTTTGTTTTTTGTTTGATTTGAGGTTTAACACCCCCCCCCCCCTCAACAGTGTATAAGTCACACTTGGAGACGTTGCTTCCAAGTTTATGGGACTTTTACCCGACACTGAGATGAAATGGCACTTCAAGCTTTGATGCCCGATGAAACTAATAGGGTCTATAAGCATGGACGGTCAGACTTACACAGCTTTGCCTGGACAGGCTGAGATCCCCTAAGCGGTTTATCAGTACTCGTGTGCGGTCAGTTTCAGCTCTGCGTGGAAGCATCATGCAACCCATCTATTTCTTCAAGCCCCGATGGGCGGGGGCTGAAGTTCTGGGTATACTATGACGCCATTTAAGCAAACGAATGTGTTGACGTATTGACGTATTGATGCGCCTTCACACGATCACTGATTCGTAGACTAAAGGGTCGTTTCCGCTTTGCTATTAGTAATTCTTTTGATGTTCTCAGTTGTCACAACGAAAATACGCCTATATAGTTTTGACCCCCTTGAACCCCTATTTTATATCGTAAAACTGGGATTTACAGGTGTATACCTTTTTTCTTATTTCAACTCTAAAATATACACTGTTGGTACCCATAATATATATTTTTAGCAGCAATTAGTAAACTATCGCAAATGTTCATCTTAAAATTTTCATTTTTTTCCGCGGTAAAGTTTACAATGTATTTGTATAGGCGTGTTTTCGCATGCCAGTCAATGGTTGGTACATGTAATATTGGTAGCCAGTGGTGTTATCGGTATCAATCGTGTTACGTGTATGAATTGTGCAGCATCAGTGGGACATTGAGCGTCATTAGCTTACCAGTGGCGCCGCTGGGAAAACAACGGACATACTTACATCAAACCCGCCTTGACAAAACTTTGTATCCTCTCTTACTCCTCAACTACTTGTTCTTTCTACATATAGTTTTCTAACGACGTGTAGCTGATTTGTTTGATTTGAGGTTTAACGTCCCCGTCAACACTGTAAAGGTATTTTTGGAGACGTTGCTTCCAATTTTGTGGGACTTTTACCCGACATTGAGATGAAATGACATCTGAAATGTCAGCCACGATAGCGCAGTGGTTAACGCATTCGTCTCATGATCGAAAGGTTGTGTGTTTGAATCCGGCACCCGGTATCGAGGTGTGCCCTTGGGCAAGACACGTAATGACACTACCTCACTCCACCCAGGTGTAAATGGGTAGCAGTGGTGTGATAGTCACTGCCTCTCTCTCTCGCGCGCGTGAAAACATCCGGAATGAGTGTTCGAGAGCGATTAAATAAGCTTGAAGCTTCCATCGCAATCGAACTAAAATAAATTAATATAAACTAAATGACGTCTAAAGCATGGACGGTCCGCCTCGCAACGCGTTTCCTGGACAGGCTTAGATCCTCTAAGCGGTTTACCAGTACTAGTGTGCGGGCCGGATTCAGCTCTGCGTGGAAGCATCGTGCAGCCCATATATCTCTTCAAGCCCCTATTGGCGGGGGCGGTCAAACCCGCCTTAACAAAATTTTGTATCCTCTCTTACTCCTCAACTACTTGTTCTATCTACATGTATTTTTCTAACGACATGTAGTTGAATAACCTTGCGAAAGTATGTGTTCAGTATAGGTTACGTATGACGGGTTATGTATCATACTGTTGTTAGGGTTGTTAGCAGATGTTAAGTAAACTCATCGACTCGACATTACCTTAAAGCGCTTGATTGGGCCGCTAAACACTTCTTTGTAGATTGTGGTGTTATTAACTAAGTAATTTCGTATTTGCACTGATACGGGTCCGATGTCTGTTGTATCGGGCCGAGGCCAAAGGACTTGGTCTAATACAGCAGTCCTAGGACTTGTAATGGACTCGGTCCAATAGAGCAGACCACGGACCTGTAACAGGGACAATAGGAAATAATCTGGTTAATTATATTTGTATTAATTAACTTCAGTAAAGAGTCGTGTCTGATTGGCCCTCCTTTTCTTGTAGTGGCTCTCTTTCTCACGTATTGGCCCTCTTTTCCAGTATTGGCCCTGCATAGGCATCTGTAAAGTGCAGGCAGGTTTGGCTATATAAATGCAATACCATTGTCGTTGATTAATAATATATAGTATTAATTGACTATTTTGTATTGATTGGAGGCCATCCGTATTAACACCAGGTCAACCAATATTAACTGAGGTCAACTGAGGTCAAAAAATCAATAATCATGATTTTTTAATTTAACTGGGCCAATATGAAATTACTTGATTAATAACATTATATACAGACTGTCAGAATAACATCCATTCAGCTCGAAAGTGTTCGAAATGGACCGGTTTGCACTGACGCTTCCGCGTTGAATGGTGCCAGGATAAGCGACTATAGCTGAAAAAAAAAAGAAAAGCAACACATTTGACAATGTTGTGACTGGCTTTTCAAAGTTTAATAAATGAAGAAAAAGAAACATAAAAACGGACTCATGTAGGCGTTCGTAATAGACATGCAAGTGTATATTTGTTTGGTGCGTCGCTACTGTCGGGAAATGCGTCGTTTTATTCAGGCGTACAAATTGCTAATAATTCTGCAAAAGGTATCATTTGAAATTACATAATCCAGTGTCTGAGATTGCTGCAAGTGATGTTGTAAATTACAGAGACAATCAAGTCATTTGGTCGAGAGCGCAGCTAAAATTATAAGCTGTGCTCAGAGGCATTATTCAATTTTCTGCCGCAGAGAATTTATGTCTCTGATAAATCGTAGAATATGACAGAGTATTACGATTAAAGTTCCAAGCGGACAGTTTTTAGAACCATTGTCAGTAATAAAATTAGCCCCTTCTTCCCTGTAGACAGATTACGGATACATAATTAGACAGTCTAAATCCACATGAGATGGTTTTTAAACAAGCCTTCTCATCATGTTTGATTTGAGTCAACACTGTAATCACTTTGGAGACGTTGCTTCCAATTTTGTGGGACTTTTACCCGACATTGAGCTGAAATGACTTCTCAAGCCCTGTCGCCCAATGAAACCAATAGGTTTATAAGCATGGTCGGTCGGACTCGCACCGCTTTGCCTGGGCAGACTTAGATCCTCTAAGCGGTTTACCAGTACATGTACTTGTATGCGGTCGGACTCAACTCTGCGTGGAAGCACCATGCAGTCTATTTACTTCTTCAAGCCCCGATGGGCGGGGCCTGCTCATCAGGATCAAGATAGTTTTTTACAATGTACAGTGGATTTTCTATAACTCGAATACGGATAATTCGTTTAATATGACTAATTCGAACTCACTCTTGGGTCCTTAGAGCCAAACACTGTATATGTCATTTTGGAGACGTTGCTTCCAATTTTGTGGGACTTTTACCCGACATTGAGATGAAATGACATCTCAAGCCCTGTCCTATAGATCCTGATATCCATGTGTTTAGGTTAGTCTACGGTTGTTTGTTTGATTTTATCTTGAAAAGGTAGGTGGTGTGTACTCATTAGAATCGTCTCATTGATGCGATTCTACTGAGTACGCACAGCATACATTTATTTTATGAAAAATAAATCGAAAATATATCCTAAGGCAATCCCGTTATGCCTCATGGCCTATCAGTATGAATAACCCTGAATATTTCGAAATACCCCTATCTGGAACAAAATTGCCATCACGAAAACCCTCCTATATAATTTTGATCCCTTTGAGCCCAACTTTTATAAAGTAAAACTGGTGTTTACAGGGGTAAATCTTATTAATTTCTGCTCTAACACATAAATTGTGGGTATTCGTTAGAACCACCTCATATATGAGGCGGTTCTAACGTGTACTCACAATCTATATTTTGAGCAGAAATAAGAAACATGTCACATTTTTTATTTTAAAATTTTCGTTTTTCGGTTGTAAAGTTTATATTGTATTTTTTGATATGCATGATGTGGTCTGATAATGTAACAGCAACCAAAAAACGAGTTGTTTGCCGTCGAACGGTGGCAACGACAGTCAGTTGCTTAATGGTAACACGTGTATTTATTTAAGGCAACACACCCCACCCATTCAAAACTCAAACCCCAACAGCTGTAAGCAAGGGAAGGCGTTAAATTTGATGAAGCTTCCGGTCATACATGCGGCTTCCCGTTGACTCCGGCACCTGATTGGATACAGCTTGAACTTCCTTGTCAGCAGGGACTGACAGACAAAGGTATTTCAGTGATGAAAGGTATTTCTTTTCAACCTTTAATTTACAGTAGGACGGTACCCAAGACGGTGATTGAGCGATTATGCGTCCCATCAACAGCACCACTATGATTTTGAATGTATCCCTTTCAATGACACATATCTCAGGAATGTGCTCTCTCACAGATTAGGCTATTTTTGGCACAGCCGTATACAGAGCAACTAATTAGAACCGACCATGTAGAATATCTGATTTTATCCACAACATTTGTTTCTTTCTGATCTGGCGTTATAATTAACCGTCAGTGACGCGAACTTCCCTTTTCTTGCACACCAGACAAGGAAATCCGTGATTTTACCCTGGGGTAGAAATTTATGTTCTGACCCTGGTGTTCCGACCCCAAATCGAATATAATCGCGTGTTTGATAAATGCACTGGTTGATTACAACCTCATGCGCGGCGTCGTCATGCGTGACGTCACTAAGCATTCCTGTTGTGTCATCACAAAATGGCGGACGTCGGTAACCGAAGTGACAGCAGCATAAAAAATTCGCAATAGAAATGGAAGGTATGCAAGAAAAAGAATCCTATATAGGTGTGAGGGGTGGATAGAAAAATCAGTCCCTCGGGATCACTGACCGGCATCACACAGCAAGCCTCGTGATGCCGGACAGTGTCCCTAGGGACGGATTTTTTCTATCCACCCCTGACACCCATATAAGGTTCTTATAATCTCGAACGTACATTATTGCTCAAAAAGATTTTCGAGCCACTTGAGTTCGATATACTTACAACAATACTCATCATGGTGAAATGTTTATCGTGTTCAGGAAATTGATAGTATATGCCTACGATGGGATTAGTATTACTGTAAAGAACAAACAAAGTTGGAACGACTGGGGTTTTTCTCTATTCCTACCGTATTTACCGTAAGGACTTGAAATCCATATTCCTTCCAAAATTTGAACCAGTACAATTCACTACCCGATGGTGTGTTTACAAGAAAGCAGTCTGAGGGACAGCCAAATCCTTCGCCGCACTTTAATAACAAGGACCAATCTTGTGTCCTTCACCTGTGACCTTAGCCTTGAGTTGGCACGGTTTATTTATTGATTCTGCGCATCAGCTCACTGGAGGATATTTGATCAACGTTTAATGAAAATCCAGGGGTAAAGGAGACATGGACCGGACACAAGATTCAAAGTTACAAATTCGTGATCTTCACCTATGACCTTAAGTCGGCATGGTTTTTATGAGTTCTGCACATCAGCTCACTGAGAGGGGTATTTGACAAACGTTAATGAAAATCCTGTCAGGGATGAAGGAGATATAGGGACCAAAAAAAAAAACAAAAAAAAAAAAAACAAACTCGTGACATTCAACACTCGCCTTGACCTTGAGTCAGCAAGGTTCATTCATGGGCTCTGCACATCAGTTCACTGTGGGGGATATTTGACCAATGTTTAATGAAAATCCGTCGAGGGATAAAGGAGATACCGAACAGACACAAAATTCAAACTCTTGACCTTCAAGTGTGACCTTGACCTCGAGTCAGCATGGTTCGTGTAAGGATTGTGCACATCAGTTCACTGAGGGGGATAATTCACCAAAGCTTAATGAAAATCCTTTGAAGGGTAAAGGAGATATGGAACAGTTTGTTTGTTTGTATTGGAGTTTAACGGCCCAGTCAACACTATTTATGTCATTTTTGAGCCGGTCAGTTTACCTATCCACACTTTCCTGGGCAGGCTTATACGTAAGCGGTTAACCAGTACAGGTCACATTCTTTCGCCAGAAACTGACAACTGCCCTTCTTGAATCAGCGGAAGGGAGAGAATGACCGTAGAAAAGATTTCATGATCAATCTCCACGAAAGAATGTTGCCGACCCCGGCGGGAGTCGAACCCGCGTCCTCCTGATCACAAACTTCAAAGTTTCAAACTCATGATCTTCAAATGTGACCTTGACCTGGAATCGGCATGATTTATTTTTAGACTTCATAAGCTGTGCGTTTTGTTTCTCATCACGAAAACATGCCTATATAATTTTGACCCCCTTGAACCCGACTTAACTGATGTTTACAGGGGTAAACATAACTTTTCCTATTTCTGCTCCACAATATAGATTGGGGGTACTCGTTAGAACCGCCTTATCGTGGACCCCACTATTGCAGGGATTAATCTTATTTTTTTCTTATTTCTGCTCTAAAATATAGATTGTGGCTACTCGTTAGAACCGCCTCATCGAGGCGGTTCTAACGAGTAGCCACAATCTATATTTTGGGCATAAATAAGAAAAAAAAACACACACACAATTTTTCAATCCTTAAATGATCTTTTATTTTCGGCGGTAAAGTTTATAATGCATTTGTATAGGCATGTTTTCGTAAATGTAAATGAGTTTCCTGTCAAGCACTTGTAGTTGCGGGTCGTTATCGTTTGCTTAAATCTAAAGTGTATGTAGACCCAATTGTTTTCTGTTGTGTCTCACTAATTGTGTAAAGAATTTTATAATGAATTGAAAAAAAAAAAAAAACAGAAGTTTTTCATTTGCTCTTGTATATGTATATGTGTGTACCTAGCAGATATAAAGCGTAGAAAAAATCTGTTTTTGCCGAAGAAAAGCAGGTCACATTTAATTTACGATTGACTGAATAAACAGGCCATTAGAATGAAATGTTTAATTACAGTTTTTAACCGCCTTCGTAAGACAGTGTTAATTTTGCCCTTCGGTGTTTACGATTTTCCGATTCATTAGTGTAAATACAGGGATTGAGTTTTTTTATGATTTTTTTTTTTTTGCTATTTTCTTATTTTCTTTAAAAATTGCGTAACATCGCGAAAACACGCCTATATAATTCTGACCCCCTTGAACCCCATCTTTATATATTAATACTGGGGTTTCTACATTACGAAAAACACGCCTATACAAATACATTGTAAATTTTACCGCTGAAAAAAAAAACGAAAATTTTAAGATGAAACATTGTGGAATTTTGCTTATTTCTGCTCAAAATATAGATTGTAGGTACCCGTTAGAACCGCCTCATCAAGACGGTTCTAACGAGTAGCCACAATTTATATTTTAGAGCAGAAATAAGAAAAAATAAGATTTATCCCTGTAAACCCCATTTCTACTAAATAATAGTGGGGTCCAAAGGGGTCAAAATTATAAAGGCGTATTTTCATGATGAGGGGTAAACCTTATTTTTCTTATTTCTGATTGAAGGTACTCGTTAGAACATACATATTGATGCGGTTCTACCGTGTACTCACAATCTATATTTTGAGCAGAAATAACAAAAAAACTTATTTCTGCTCTAAAACATAGATTACAGGCGCTCGTCAGAACCGAGAGGTTCTAAAAAGCACACCAAATCTATTATTTGCAGCAGGAATAACACCATATGAAAAGGTACACCATGTAAGCCACATGGCGAAGGACAATCGAGCGGAAAAAAAGAAAAGGTCATAGTGGACAATCGAACGGTTTGCGGAGTCTAACTGTTGGTTTTCTTTTGCTCCAGCAATTCTGTTGTTGTATGCTGTCGAGTCCTCAACCTTGTTTCATCTCTGTAGTTTTTTTTTTTATTTGTATGTTCTCGGAGACACGGGCCTCCGTGGCCTAATGGATAAGAGCGCTGACTCTTAGTCATTAGGTCTCTCACCGCCGTGGGTTCGAGCCTCGCTCGGGTCACGTGTGAGACGCCAAGTTCTGCAACGGAAGGTCAGGTGGTTTTTCTCCGGGTACTCCGGTTTTCGCCCACCTTTGATTAACGATCGGCTCGATATGAGTGAAATAATCTTGAAAGGGCCGTAAAACCCAAACCAAAAAAAAAAAAAAAAATGTTCTCAGAGATGTTATACTGATGAGTTAGGAAGCCTTCATGCAGGCTTAACAAAATTAGTGTATACCGCGACAGAGGAATTCTTTCCACAGACCGTTCCAAGGCGTTCTTCTGTGGCGGTTTATTTATGTTGTTGTTTGTTACTTACTGTGTGTATCACTTGTGTCATTTTATTTTGGATTGCCATTTGGCCATTTTGTGGGAAAGTAACTGTCCTTATGGACTTCCTTTGTTTAGGTTTCCATTATGGTCTGGTCGCTTCATGTTTCTGTTTCTTTCCCTTTGGTGTCTTTGATGGGTGGAGTAAGTTAGTTGTATCGATTCCTGATCTTTGTTTTACTTCTACTTTAAGTAGACTAACGAGCGGAAAATAATTCAACAGATTACAGGCATAATGTCACCTATACCAAACCTTTTATTTGCCAATCATAATGTCAACTCAACAGGAATATGTCAGAACTCTGGGCTACAGATACAGAGCCCGTACCGATGTGTAAATGACGTCTACCACACTGGTATATACATATTGTTTTAACAGACTTCAGTGCTTTGAACAGACTTTAAATATTGTTTTTAACGGACTTTAAATAGTGCTTTTAACAAAATCGAGTGTTTTATGATTTTAGTGATAAAACAACAAATCCTGCTCTAGTCCTATTTCCACCTTCCCGTGGTGAGTAGGTGGCAACAGGCTAAGGTTGACTCGTTCTTGAACCGACCAATCTTTGATCTGATTAACGGAAGGGGTACAGGTAAACAGGTTATCCGCTCTAATGTACTATTTTTCATTTCGCTCGAGTGTCCACTTTTTTGCCGCTCGATTGTTCATTTATTTTCGCTCGAATGCCCTGTCAATCCGCTCGAATGTCCTTCGCCGAAGCCACAGTTTGCTCTATATAAAATCGGGTTTAGAGAAGTGTTTGTTACACGTACGTGTTAGCATGATGATTCATAGCACAATCATAACTATAACACAGCCATGTGACAGAGTGCATTCGTCTATTTCTCCAAAACGGCTACTTTCCGATGAAAATGTTTGATATTTTTCTTATTTGTACTCCGAACATAGGTTGTGGGGGCTCGTTAGAACCGCCTCATTGAGGCGGTTCTAACGAGTACCCGCAGCCTATGTCTTGGAGCAAAAATAAGAAAAATAATATATACCCCTGAATACCCCAGATGTATCAGTTTAAAGTGGGGTATAAGGGTGTCTTTAACATAATGGTAGTGGCATTTTTTCCTGACATGTTATTGTCATTTTATCGTTTCTGTTTGTTCGTTTGATTTGAAATTTAACGTCCCCGTCAACACTATGTAGGTCAATGTAAAGACGTTGCTTCCAATTATGTGGGACTTTTACCCGAATTCATTACATCTCAAGCCCTGCTGCCAAACGAAACCAATAGGGCTTATAAGCATTAGACAGTCCGACTCACATCACTTTGTCTGGACGGGTTTACTAAGCAGTTTACCAGTACGCATGTGTAGTCAGTTTCAGCTCTCCATGGAAGCATCATGCAGCCCAATCTATCCAAGGCCTGATGGGCAGGTGCCCCTAAAATCGAGGTATCTGGTCAGAAATACTGATCAGAAATACATGTACTAATTTTGCAACACAGACTCTCCCCACACACCCCTACTCCATCATTTAAATGTATACATAAGATCAGTCTGGGCGTTGAGCGCATGGAATTGTTAGTGCCTGTATAAGGTAAATATTGTACGAGTTAAAAAATGTAGTTCAGGCTTTCTGAATGTTCATTACTGTCTGAAATTTAATGTAAAGATTCCGTATCAGGTTTCTAGTTTAATTAAAAGTTAATTAAAGTTGCCCAACAAATTATCCGTAAAAAAGAAGAAAGAGAAAAAAAAAAAAAAGAAAGAAAGAAAATAAGTTTATGGACAATCGTCACGTTTGCATAGAAGGGCCTCGTATCGGCCTGCGTATATGCACAATCTGATTATATGGCCGAAACGAATCCCTTCTTTCCACCGGATGGTTTTACAAGGAAAAAACATATAGTTAATGATCCAAAGCACACAATGCATGAATTAGTACTAGAATATTTATAGTGTAACAACTGAAATAAACGCGGAACAGAACCCCTATTTGCTTTGTGTTTAAATCATCGATGCGGTTATAACATATTTTAGAGCAGAAATACGAAAAAGAAGGTTTACCCCCTGTAAACCCCAGGTTAACTGTATAAAATTGGGGTTCAAGAGGGTCAGAATTATATAGGCGTGTTTCATGATGAATGATCATGACTATGGATCCCGTCACTTAAAAACCTGACCCTAAGTTTATTAAACTTCTCTCCTGCTCAACTAACTTGAGCGTGCAATTATTTTAAAATGCCAACTTCAAAATAAATAAAATTATCTGCTGGTCTGAGCAAAAATGCCCGATTGGATTGGATCGTAACTTAATGAGCATTACGACTTTTGAGCATGGAAAAAAAAGGTTTACAACCTCGGGCCCGGCCAACAGGTAACAATAGGTTACAGCAGGGCCCGATGTTGTAAAATCAGCTTCACCTACTACAACATGTACAAAAAGTTCTGAAATTTGCATATACGGACAAGTATGACCTCATGTTTGTGTGTGTGTGTGTGAATTCGGGTCTAACGTCGCTTTCAACAATTTTTCAGTCATATCACGACGGTGTCTGGTTGCGACAGGGAGCTAAATGCTCACTTTTATAGTGCTGCCTCACTGAAGTATCATGTCCCAGATACACTACATGATACCACACCCAGTCACATTATCCTGACACTGGGTCGACCAGTCCTAGCTCTATCCCGTAAATGTGAGTGCCAAGCGAGGGGCAGCTAGTACCATTTTTAACGACTTTGGTATGTCGCGGCCCGGGATCGAACCCGTGACCTCCCGTTCCCCGGAGCGGACACTCTACCAACTGAGCTATCGGGGCCGGTAGTATGACCTCATGGAGAATGCGATTAATTCTGTTTCTGTTTCAATATGCTCCGTACATACACACCACAATCAATACAGAATACGTGTGATGGGCGCCTTGTCATCGAAGCAGCGACATCTAATGTGTAGATCATACTGCGCGAATCCGCGCAGTCTGATCTATACTTTTGTTATACTTACATGGCAAAACCAGATTTTCTGATAACGCGTCCGATATCAAACTGGGAACATCTCGAAAACACGCCTATATAATTTTGAGGCCCTTGAACCCCATAGTAAAACTGGGGTTTACATGGGTAACCCTTATTTTTCAAATTTCTGCTCCAAAATATAGATTGTGGGTACTCGTTAGAACCGCCTCAATGAGGCGGTTCTAACGTGTGCCCGCAATCTATATTTTGAAATATAGATTGTGGGTACTCGTTAGAACCGCCTCAATGAGGCGGTTCTAACGTGTGCCCACAATCTATATTTTGAGAGCAGAAATAAGAAAAATGTCACAATTTTTCATCTGAAAATTTTGTCTTTTTTTTTTTTGTCGTTTTTTTTTCGGTGGTAAAATTATATGTATTTGTATAGGCATGTTTTCTCAATGCTTGGCCGATATCGAAGAGAGAAGATTCTCAGTAGGAGTCTCCAATAATATTGCTTTTGCTTCGATGGGTGCAAAGATGAGATGTCAACGACTATTTATCTTGTCACCAAGTGACATGGAAGACTGTCATTCCGTCTAATTTAGTATCAGAATTGGTATTCAGTGACGCATTGTTTTCTCTCGCCAGCTATACGTACATTTTATAGCGGCAATAGCTGTTGGTAGTAGCGCATAAAGGCTTCCTTTGGCTCCATCCAATAGTTTAAGAATCGGTACCCATTATGAAAACACGCCTATACAAAAACATTTTAAAGTTAAACGCCGATAAAACGAAAATCTTAAGATAAAAAGTGTCATTGTTTTCTTACTTCTGCTCAAAATATAGATTGTTGGCTACCGTTAGAACCGCCTCGTCGAGGCGGTTCTAACGAGTACCAGGCGGTTCCAGGGGTTCAAATCTATATAGGCGTTTTCGTGATGAGGTGTCGCAGGCCTACAGGTTCTTGGAGCCTCTTTAACGTTCTGCCTACTGCTCTTAAATAGATACACCCATCTTGCAACAGTCCTATCTATATTATTTTGTATTTACCCCATAAACCCAAGCAAGGGCGAGGATTGTGCCCACGTAAAATCGATTTAAGCACCCCCCCCCCACCACACACACACCCAGTGGAATTCGTTTCGCTGACCGTTCAAAGTCGGTTCTCGCGGTTTAATTTTGTTATGGTTTGTTTTTGAGTGTGTGTATTGCTAATATTATTTTGATTTGGATAGCCAATTGACCATTTTGTGGGAAAGTAACTATTCTTTTTGATTTCCGCTATTGATGTTTCAATTCAGATCTAGTTGTTTCACGTGTGTGTTTCTTCTGGGAGCTGTAGGTTGATTCTATCGATTTCTGACCATTGCCTTCACTTCTATTTTATCCAAATCACATGTTATCTCCGCAGTACTATATCCTAGATTTCTCCAAAGTTTCCGATTCACCCGTGGGAAATCATTACCACTTTTTGTCGCAAATATTTGGAAAGTATACCTGACTAGGTCACTTTAAAACCATGCTGTACATTTGTTCGAGCAGGACATGGATTGATAGTGGACGACTCGCTTTCTTTCTTTTAAGTTACTTTCTTTCTACTTATACTGCGATCTGTCACATTTGACAATTATTTGCAGGTGTACATTACATACACTCCAGGTTGCAGGATTGAAAGCCTACACAGTAATCATTTAATTAAGGTAGGGGTCTTTAACCTGCACAGGAGATGACTCTTCCTGCACAGGGGCTTCCAGTTAATGCCCCGACCCGAAGGACGGTGCACTTTTTGGCATTCATTCCTGCAAATGATGCCAATGGAGCGTGTTCGGACACCGATATAATCACCGCCACCAAAATAAAAGTTGGTTTTAAGAAAATTCTATAGAAGTGTTTTCGTCATGTGGTGTTTGAAGGTTTAGGAATTTTACCGTTAATCGTATGAATTTTAGTGATTAATGCTCAGTTTTCTCTCTCTAGTACACTGTAAATTAGTTTGCATCAAATCAATAATTGCCCTCTGAAAATGTTTTAGATCATGTAGTGTATCAGACAATGTCATTTGTAAGCAATCACGAACGACACATTTCGTAGATTGAGAATTCATTACATAACCCGTCTGTGCTAAGCAGACGTGAACAAAACACTAAAAATGACATCCTTCAGGCCAGGTTCTGTGCCTTTTTATCTAAAGACGCGAGAAGGACAAAACAAGACAGACTGATTTCGGAGAAGCGTTCATGGCTGGGCAAACTATTATAACATCATAAGTCCAACAAAAAATCACCCGTCACGTGAACAAAACCGCATTACGAAAACACGCCTATACAAGTACATTTAAAATTTTACCATAGAAAAAAAGCAAATTTTAAGATGAAAAATAGTGACATTTTGCTTATTTCTGCTCAAAATATAGATTTTGTGTACACGTCAGAACCGCCTCATCGAGGCGGTTCTAACCAGTACCCACAATCTATATTTTAGAACAGAAATAAGGAAAATAACGTTTACCCCTGTAAACACCAGTTTTTCTAAATATAAAAGTGGGGTTCAAGGGATTAAAATTATATAGGCGTGTTTTCGTGATGCGTGAAATGAACACCCCTAAATATGTTCTATGAACGGGTTATACAAAGGAAGCAAAGCTGAAATGTACGAATTGTTCAAGTATTTCTAAGCCAGCCTGGCTAGTTTCGGCCAATTAGACCTCATCAGTGACCCTCGGATATTTTCAAACTTCTACAATGGGATAAACGATCCCATAAGACCGGAAAGTACGCCACGCATTCCCTTAACATCACGTTATATACAAGCAGGAGAGGTTTACGGGGCTATACATTTTTCCTTACCCCGGCTCTAAGATATAGGTAGTGGAACATTTATGGGCTTTGTCGCATGACCAATTTGGCCGCCATGCCCAAATACTGTATGGTAATTCGTATATAGAACTAATAGACTGCCTGCCTTGAAACTGGGTGTGTCGGGCCACTCTTGATTTCTTTCAACTGATGAAACTATCTTGTCTTTGACCAAATTTACGTCAGGATCAAATTTGGTATTATATATCTTCATATGGGAAAAAGTGGACATTGTTTATTTTTCTAAAACCAATGTTGCCTGTGAACTTTAATTTTTTAGGCAATCACTAAATGAAAAAATGCAGCTACATGAGTATCGATGGTCAAGGCCACTCCTTGAACTTAGACGTAGGTTAATTATTTCCAAAATTATAACCTGATATGCACTAAAAACTGCAGGAAAAAAATGAAGTAAAATTTCATATGACGGTTTTATGGGATGGAAAAATGCATTTTGATCAACTGATCCAGGTCACATGACCAAGATGGCCGTCAAGACCATCTATGGTACAATATCTTCAGAAATCTTTTTTTTTCTTTAGAACCAGTTAGCCACTTACCTTGAAACTATGAATGTGAGTGAGTGGGTGTTTGAGTTTTACGTCGCACCAACAGCTAAGGTCATACGGAGACGGGACCTCGGTTTAAAGACTCATCCGAAAGTCTGGAGCAGACCGGGATCGATCCTGTGACCCCTGGTTTACAAGGCAAGAAGCGTAACCACTACACCACGGATGCTTCTGAAACTATGAATGTTGCTTTGGGGATTCCGGTCCATTATTCGTAACTTATTCAAATGACGAGTCTGCGTTGACCTTGGGCGATTTTACACCAAAGTCAAATTTGGTCACTTGTGCTTTTGTATGAAAAAAAAAAACAGTTGAAATTAGTACTTTTTATTAGCTCACCTGTCACGTAGTGACAAGGTGAGCTTTTGTGATCACTTTTTGTCCGTCGTCCGTCGTGCGTGCGTCCGTCCGTGCGTCCGTGCGTCAGTGCGTCCGTCCGTAAACAATTTCAAATAAGTATATCTCTAATACCCCATGGTCAATCTTGATCAAATTTCATGAGAAGCATCATCAGGTAGGGGGAAAGGCTGCATAAGGTTTTTGGGCTGATCAGATTGGAATTCTGGTTGCTATGGCAACATATAGCTCCCATAGACTTACAATGGGAAAAAATTAAAATATCTTCTTCTCCATAACCACAGAACCCAGAGCTTAGATATTTAGCATGTAGCAACGGCCAGTGGTCACCTACATAATTCCTGCCAATCATGCCTCTGGGATCCAAATTGGCCACGCCCCGGGGCCCCTTCGCTCCCATAGACTCATAATGGAACAAAAAGCTTCAAAAATCTTCTTCTCGGAAACCACAGGGCCCAGAGCTAAGATATTTAGCATGTAGCAACGGCAAGTAGTCACCTACATAATTCCTGCCAATCATGCCCCTGGGGTCCAAACGGGCCATGCCCCAGGGCCCTTTAGCTCCTATAGACTCAAAATGGAAAAAAAGCTTCAAAAATCTTCTTCTCTAAAACCACTGGGCCCAGATCTGAGATATTTGGCATGTAGCAACAGCAAGTGGTCACCTACATAATTTCTGCCAATCATGCCCGTGGGGTCCAAATTGGCCACACCCCGGGGCCCCTTAGCTCCCATAGACTCATAATGGAAAAAAAGCTTCAAAAATCTTCGCCTCTGAAACCACAGGGCCCAGAGCTTAAATATTTAACATGTAGCAATGGTCGGTTGTCACCTACATAATTCCTGCCAATCATGCCCCAGGGTTCCAAATGGGCGACACCCGGGGCATCTGCGCTCCCATAGACTCATAATTGAACAAAAAGCTTCAAAAATCTTCTTCTCGGAAACCACAGCGCCCAGAGCTTAGATATGTAGCATGTAGCAACGGCAAGTGGTCACCTACATAATTCCTGCCAATCATGCCCCTGGGGTCCAAACAGGCCACACCCCGGGGCCCTTTAGCTCCTATAGACTCATAATGGAAAAAAGCTTCAAAAATCTTCTTCTCTGAAACCACAGGGCCCAGAGCTGAGATATTTGGCATGTAGCAACGGCAAGTGGTCGCCTACATAAATCCTGCCAATTATGCCCCTAGGGTCCAAATTGGCCACGCCCCGGGGCCCCTTAGCTCCCATAGACTCATAATGAAAAAAAAAGATTCAAAAATCTTCTTCTCTGAAACCACAAAGCCAAGAGTTTAGATATTTAGCATGTAGCAATGGCCAGTGGTCACCTACATAATTCCTGCCAATCATGCCCCTGGGTTCCAAATGGGCCACGCGCCGGGGCCCCTTTGCTCCCATAGTCTCATAATGGAAAAAAGCTTAAAAAATATTCTTCTCTGAAACCACAGCGCCCAGAGCTTAGATATTTAGCATGCAGCAATGACAAGTAGTCACCTACATAAATCCTGCCAATCATGCCCCTGGGGTCCAAATGGGCCACACCCTGGGACCCCCTTTGCTCCCATAGACTCATAATGGAAAAAAAAAACTTCAAAAATCTTCTTCTCTGAAACCACAGGGCCCAGGGCTTAGATATTTAGCATATAGCAACGGCAAGTGGTCACCTACATATTTCCTGCTAATCATGCCCCTGGGGTCCAAATGGGCAACGCCTCGGGGCCCCTTACCTCCCATAGACTCATAATGGAAAAAAGCTTCAAAAATCTTCTTCTCAGAAACTTTGAAGCACAGAACTTAGATATTTAGTGTCTAGCAACATAAAATAGCCAGCTACACAAATCCTGCTAACCCTGCCCCTGGAGTCAAAATTGGCCACGCCCGAGCTCATCACCTCCAATAGACTTATAATGGAAAAAATCTTCTTCTATGAAACCATTAGGCCCAGAGCTTAGATTTTTAGTATGTAGCAACGTCAAGTGGCCACCTACATAAATCCTGCCAGTTATGCCCCTGGGATCCAAATGTGCTACACCCCAGGGCTCTTTAGCTTCCATAGACTTACAATTGGAGAAACTTCAAAAATCTTCTTCTCTGAAACCACAGGGCCCTTAAAATGAAAAAAAAGCTTAAAATGGGGAAAAAATCTTCAGAAATCTTCTCCCTGAAACCACAAGTCCCAGAGCTTAGGTATTTAGCCTGTAGCAATGTCGAGTGGTCGCCTACATGAATCCTGCCAATCATGCCCCTGGGGTCCAAATCCTGTGGCCCCTTAACTCCAACAAACTTAAAATGGAAAAAAGCTTCAAACATCTTCTTTGAAACCATGAAGTACAGACCTTAGATATTTAGTATATAGCAACACAAAATGGTTGCCTACTTAAATCCATGCCCGTTGGGTCAAAATTGGCCAAGCCCCAGGGCTCATTAGCTCCTATAGACTTATACTGGAAAAAAAAATCTTTTTCTCCAAAACCATAAGGTAGAGATTTTGTTTGGTTTTGAGATTTTACATCCCCGTCAACACTGTATAGGTCATTTTGGAGATGTCTCTTCCAATTTTGAGGGACTTTTACCCGACATTGAGATGAAATTACATCTCAAGCCCTGTCGCCCAATGAAACCAGTAGGGTTTATAAGCATGGACACCGCTTTGCCTGAGCTTATATATTTAGTATGTAGCAATGTCAAGTGGTCTCCTACACTAATGATTTTCTGGTACACAGGTGAGCGATATAGGGCCATTGGGCCCTCTTGTTTCGAAAACTGCCATGGAGATTATGAACTTAGATGGTATATGCAATCAGCGAAACAAGTTAATGAAGCTGCATGAGTATCAAACGTCAACATTAATCTTGGTTGAGGGCCACTCATATATTAATATATTGAAAACATAGCACGCAAACATGCCTATATAGTTTTGATCCCTTTAAAAAAGAAGTGAGTGAGTGAGTTTTAGTTTTACGTCCCACCAACAGCTAAGGTCATACGGAGACGGGACCTCGGTTTAAAGACTCATCCGAAAGTCTGGAGAAGCCCGGGATCGATCCTGCGATCCCTGGTTTACAAGGCGAGTAGCGTAACCACTGCACCACGGAGGCTTCTTTAAAAAAGAAGTGGAGGCAATGATCAGAAATCTATCTATCTATCTTCATATACTGAGTCGGTCATACTTGGCCATTACCTAAGTTTATTGAATCGATACAATTAACCCACACTTCCATCAGGGACACCAAAGGGAAAGAACACAAACATGAAAAAACAGACCCCAGTGAAAACATCAGCAGCGGAAAGCCAAAAGGACAGTTACTTTCCCACAAACATTTATACGAGTACAGTAAAACTGGGGTTTACAGGGGTAAACCTTATTTTCCTTATTTCTGCTCTAAAATATAGATTGTGGGAACTCGTTAGGACTGCCTCAATAAGGCGGATCTAACGAGTACCCACAATTTATAATTTGAACAGAAATAAGAAAAAATATCAATTCTTATTTCTGCTCTAAAATATTGATTTCGGGTACTCAATGAGGCGGTTCTTACGAGTACCTACAATTTATATTTTGAGCAGAAATAAGAAAACTATCAATTTTTCATCTGAAAATGTTCGTTTGTTTCGGCGGTTAAGTTTACAATGTATTTGTATAGACGTGTTCTCGTAATGGAAGCAGTATGAGTATCAAACGTCATCGTTAGTTATTGACCGTGATCCAGGGCCTCTCAGATATCAAAATATTTAAAACAGCTAGGTCTTTTAAGACCAAAAGTATGTATGAAGCCTTTATGGGAATTGGAAACAAACGTTTGTTCAAAAGGGTTTAGGTCACATGACCAAGATGACCGCCATGGTAAAAACCTTTCATTTTTTTTTTTCAGAAACCAAATGGCTCCATAAACACTCAGCACTCAGGACAGCGGTTCAGGATCATTGGTCCTCTGGTTTCTTATTGCAGTTAAAACACAGAGTGTGGGTACTCGTGAGAAATGCCTCGTCGAGACACTTATAACGAGTTCTCACAATCTATGTTTTGAGCAGAAATATGAATAGTAGCAGAATTTGTTATCTGACCACTTTCATTTTCTCGTAGAAAAAATTCTCAATATATTTGAATACGCACGTTTTCAAAATGTTACCCACGATGACCAGAGCTCCGAATCTTTCAGAAGGATTTGAATTGAATTTCGATTGTAAAAACAAAAAAAAAATGGTAAGGTCTTACAAACATACACGTGTTTCCGCTAATCAGACTGACTTTGGCTCAAGTTGCTTGGATTGCATGTCCACTGACATTTCAAAATACATTTTCTCTGAAACCACTGGACCAATTTCATATAAATTTTAAATGCACCCTTTTGGCCGTCTCCGTATGACCTTAGCTGTTGGTGGGACGTTAACCTCAAACACTCACTCACTCCTTTTGGCATTGAGGGAACTAAAATTTGTTCGAATTGTCCAAGTCACACGACCAAGGTGGCCGAAAAAACTGAAAAAACAAATCTTCAGAGCCAATGGTTCGATTGTCTTGAATCTAGGTATGTAGAATCGGATGACTAAGTGCTACCGAATTTGCAAATATGATGACTCTAGAATGACCTTGGCCTATTTTACGCAAAGGTCAAATTTGGTTAGCTAGACTTTCAATGGAAAAAGGTAAAACAAAACATTCTTCGATAACTATTGTGGTCTGTGGATGACAATAGGTAAAACGAATGTCTATGAATGTTTAAGGCCAAGGTCATTTGGCGACTTTGGCCCAGGGTTGCTAGGATTGTAGGTCCATTGTATTTTTTTTTGTTTTTTTTTTCTTTTCAAAATACATTTTCTTTAAAACAGCTGGACCAATTTCAAATAAATTTTACATTCAACCATTTAACAATTGGGAAACAAATCCTGGATCAATGGTCCAAGTTACATGGCCAAAATGGTCATCATGCCAAAAATATGGTAAACACATTAACAAATCTTATTCTCAGGTACCACTTTGCTGATTGCCTTAAAACATGAAATGCAACATTAGGTGACTAATAACTGTTAGTATGTTCAAATGATAACCCTAGGTTGGCCTCTATTTATTTTACGACAAGGCAAATACGGTTCCTGAGGCTGTTCAATGGGGAAAAGGTGACAAATGCAGTTTTTTAAAAATATTGTGATCTATGATATGAGGGTAGGTAAAATATGAGCGTCTATGAATGCCAAAGATCAAGGTCATTCAGAGATCTTGACCTAAGTTCATTTGGATTGCTAGTCAATCAGAATTTCAAATGACCTTTTCCCTTAAACAGCTGGGTCAATTTCAATTTAGTTTTGTTTTCAACCTCCTGCCAGTTGGGGAATGAAACCACGATTGAATGATCTAGGTCACATGAGCAAGATGACCGCCATAGCCAAATAAGGTAAAAACCCTGTACAAGCTCTTCTCTGGATTAAAGTGCTGGGCCAATTTTCATGTTACCAGATTTGTTGAAATAATGACACTAGTTCACCTTGATCAATGTACAACAACGTTAAATTTGATCTTAGGTTTTTAAATGGGAAAATGGTGAAACAATTATTTTTTTGTAAACAATCGTGCTTTATGACATGGGAGAGGTGCAATATGACTGTCTATGGATGTTAAAGGTCACGGCCATTTGATGGACTTTGTCCCATGTCAATTGGAGTAGCATTGACATTTTAAATCACATATTCACTTAAACTAAAACTTCAGTTAAATTGTAAATGACCCTTCTTGACCATCACGAAAACACGCCTATATGATTTTGACCCCCTTGAACCCCATTTTATTTTTCTTACTTCTGCAAGAGTTCCTATCTCTGCTCAAGAACATGGATTGTGGGCACTGGTTAGAACCGCCTGGATGAGGCGGTTTTAACATGCACCCACAATATATATTTTGAGCAGAAATAAGAAAAACCTCAAAATGTTTCATCTGAAATTTTTTTTCGGCGGTATAATTTACAATGTGTTTGTATAGGCGTGTTTTCGTAACAAGGATGAAATACAAGGATGAAAGTTATATCTTAATGATTGGACAAAAAAGATAAATAAATAAAATGAAATAAATAAAATAAAATAAAACAAATAAAAAAAATAAGTTTTTGTGCCCCACAGAGGTATGCTAGCAGAAATGTTAAGATTCGATCGGTGATGCCAGTGATTACTCTTTTCGAAATTGCTTAGCGATAATCAACACTTTCGCATTGCGCATGGAAAAGAAGAAGGCATAAATTCAGATTTTATTGCGATTTAACACTACCATCGTCTGGCTTAAGGCTTTAATTAGAAACGTGAGAAGTTGTTTTTTGTTTAAGGTCACGCAACATACCATTGTTTATTTGCTGTAAGGACGTATTTAAGAAAATGTATTGCATTTAAGGATAATTACACGTAGTGAATATCGTCCTATATAAGGATACCAACGTCATTTCATTGGTACTTTTGTACTGAAAAATATTGGACCTGGTCCTGATGAAAATACGTGAAATGACGTAAAATGAACACTCTTCTAAGCCCCACTTTATAAAAAGAAAAGTCGGGTTTACGGGGTAAACATCATTTTTCTTATTTCTGATCCAAGACATAGGCTGTGGGCACTCGTTACAGTATACGTATATAAGAAAAATATCACGAATTTTGCATTAGCAAAATAGCCGGATGGAAAAATCACTATGTTGCACGGGCATTACATGTACGAAAACACGCCTTTGCAAATACATTGTACATTTTATCGTCGGAAAAAGGAAAAGGTTAAGATGAAAAAATTGTATTATTTTTTCCTATTTATACTCAAAATATAGATCGTGGGTATACATTAGAACCGCCTCATGGGGCGGTTCTAATGAGTACCAACAATCTGTATTATAAACAGAAAAAAGGAAAACAAGGTTTACACCTGCAAACCCCAGTATTACTGTATAAAAGTGGGGTTCACGGGGATCAAAATTATATAGGCGTGTTTTCTTGATGGGTGTGTTATCGTAATGATATACACAGTCTGATCAGACTCTTTGCTGCTTGTAGACATGTAGAAAATTTAGAGGTACATGTAGCCTCATGCAAAAGATTGAGCGTCTAGCCCAGTCATTACGAAATTACGCCTATACAAATGCATTGCAAACTTTACCGCCGAAAAAACGAATATTTTAAGATGAAAAAAGTAATATTTTACTTATTTCTGCTCAATATACAGATTGTTGGTACTCATTAGAACCGCCTCATAGAGGCGGTTCTAACGAGTACCCACAATCTCTTATTTAGAGCAGAAATAAGAAAATTAAAATAAGGTTTACCCCTGCAAACCCAAGTTTTACTATATAAAAGTGGGTTTCAAGGGGGTCAGGATTATATATGCGTGTTTTCGTGATGTACTTGGTTACACGAGCGCATTTAGAACAACAAAAGCAAACAAACAAAAAAGTTATACACCGTATAATGGACAACCCTGAATTTATCTGCCCATTTTGCTTGTTATAAAACGCATACAGTCGAGCGCGAAACAGTTTTATAACTTGGGAGATTTTAAATATTACGTTATCTCTAATGCACTTCGGGTGCTGATATAATATTTGCATTATTATACCACCCTTTTAGGATTAGACAATTTAATTTCTTCACCAACGTTCGGATCAGATGTGTTAGGTTTTCCTTCACTATATACTATCATGGGACATAACGTAAAGACCAATCCGGTGGCATCATATAGAATAATAACAAATACTTTTTGTTACAAAAAAGTTTACCCCTGTAAACCCCAATTTTCTTTATAAAAATGGGGTTCAACGGGGTCGGAATTATATAGGCGTGTCTTCATGATGTAGACACAACCAAAATCCAAACATACCACAAGCATACACGACCGGGTTGGCTTTCACTCTGACTGGTCAAGAATAAAAATCTCCGTCCATTACATATTTCAGTCTGCTGATTAACATAAGACGCTCTTATGTTCTGGAAAGCAAGTAAATTAAAGGTGTCGCAATGTTTTTGTCACGTCCAGTCTGGTCCACGCGACTAATTAGTCAGCCAATATCCGGCTGATATTTTACGTAGCATATTATATTAGCTTGACGAAGCTTGCCTTGTGATAAGCGTGTTTATATTAACCCTATATATAGCAGGAGTCCATTTCAACATTTAGGGCTGCCAGCTTGTATTTTCTTCAATATTTATATGGAAAATAGCTGCAATTTTGCAAATAGTGTAGGCCCCGTCTAATCTGGGCCTGCACTCTTTGCCAGCTAACCCTTTTTAGGTTTCTGGTACAAAATTGGTTAACTAGCTGCCCAATCATTACTGAACTGAGCCGTTGAAATTCAAATGCATACAACCAAATTTAAAACTCGGGAGACCAAAGATATTTAAATCGCACATGGTTAACTCCACCCTGTACAAGATGAACATCAAATTACAAATTAATTATTTAGCGTAAAACCCACGTGGTAATAAACAAAAATAAAAAGCCAATGACTTCATCATTTTGTACGATAACACACTCTTGTGATAAAGAGGTGACTTTTCATCTACCGCACAAAACTGCTGCCGAAACTAGTTAGTCTGGCCCAAAAACATGTACATTCCATATTTTCCAGTTCTTTAGTGTCCTCCTTGCTTCCAAAGGATAACCCTTTTATAGAATATATTTAACGTCACTACAGCTGTTGTTTTGGAATGTGTGGCGACCGTAAAGAGTCTCCCTGCCCTACATCACAGTGTAGTTTATATTTTCTTGTCCTTTGGCATCATTGATTCCATTGTGAAATTTTAAAAATATTTGCAGTTTATATTTTCTTGTCCTTTGGGATCATTGATTAAATTGTGGAATTAAACATATTTGATGGTCACTGATGAGGTCTAATTGGCCGAAACTAGCTATCCTGGCCCAGAAAACATGTACACTCCATATGTTCCAGTTCTGTGGTGAACTCCTTGCTTCCAAAGGACAACCCTTTTATAGCACATATTTATCGTCATTACACCTGGTGTTTGGGAATGTGTGGCGGCCTTAAAATGTCTCCCTGCCCTAAATCATAGTCTACTTCATATTTTCTTGTCCTTTGGCATCATTGATTCCAGTGTGGAATTTTAAAAGCATTTGAAGGCCACTGATGAAGCCTAATTGGCCAAAACTAGCTACTCTGGTCAGGAAAACGTGTACACTCCACATGTTCTAGTTCTGTGGTGTACTCCTTGGTTTCAACGGATAACCCTTTTATAGAACATATGCAATATGTTTGCGTTTAAAGTAAAAGGAAAAAAACTCTTTTCTAAAACTTTAAGACAGTCGCCTATACCATTTTGATTGACTCGATATAATTCAATTGATTTAACTGAGACTTCAGTTCTATCATCAGTTCATTATGAAGCCTGGAAGTGCAACAGTCTGCATCTGTAAAATTGCAATTCTCTTCAAGCCATTTTATCAATATCTGTCTTGGGGAAACTCGCAACAAATCATGTTAACGCGATCTAAATTTCTTTTCTAATGTTTTAGCAGACTAGTAATGTTTGTTTTAGGACACCAGGCCGCACGATTAGATGCAGTCAATTTCGGTTTTGCTTGCTTGCCCACTTCAAGAAACAAGACATAAGAAATGATGTTTTTTCCACCGCTTTAAACTATCTTTTAAGTCTAAATAGGGATAACTCTGGAAAGTTTTTTTTTTCTTTTCTCTTCCTTATGCTCGCATTATAGCTTTTGGTGCTTGTTTGAAGATCCTTTGTTTTCACTGACGTCACGACCAAATACACAAATACCCATAATGCCGCGCGCGCAGCCATTTTGATTCCCTAGCAACTGTCAAATATACTCAATATTCATGCATCTATGTACAGGCGAATGTAAAAAAAAAACAAAAAAACGATAAAATAATAATAAAAAAAAACATCAGAGAAATAAGATGACCCCTATATATGAATTCTGTTGATGAGTTAGTGATTATTTTCGTAAATGGCCAGATCTTATCTGGGTGGATATTTTTCTTGCCCGATAGACTCACTCCGCTGGAATTATTGAAAATAACCATTTAATTATTTAACTCTTTTCCGACAGGAGTCCCCTTTACGGGCACCCTGTCCATAAGTGCAGACACAGAATACGGTGTCTGATCACGGCCTCCATTTTTTGCAAAATATTCAACCATTTTCTGATTGAAGTGTTTTGAATTACCTCAGCCAGACCCCTCCCCCACCCCCAATTTCGAAATTGGACTCCAGCTGTCCATAGAGAGAATGATTCCTATCTATCTATCTATCTATCTATCTATCTATCTATCTATCTATCTATCTATCTATCTATCTATCTATCTATCTATCTATCTAGCTAGCTAGCTAGCTGTCTGTCTGCCTGTCCGTTCGTCCATCTATCTTATACTGAATCGGTCATATTTTGCCATTACCTCAGTCTGAAAGGGGTTAAGAATTTCAGCTTTTTTGGGTTGACTGTCATGTTTGTCAGTCGACCCAAAGTTACTAAGTTTAAAAGCATGCGTGCTAATGTTCACGTGACTGTCACTGAGTTATCAGAATAACCGTTACTGATAGAAAAAGATCGGACTTTTGCGTATTATGGGTTAATTATCTATAGTATCTAGACGTGAATCATGGGTTTAGCTTGGCAAACAGTGTTGACCCAGATTAAACGCTCAAAACGCTTAAAAACAGTTTATATCTCAGTCCGCCGGCCTCGGTAGATCAGTCGGATGCACGTCTGACCATTACGCAAACACGCCTATACAAATTCATTGCCATCTTTATCGCCGAAAAAATGAAAATTTTACGATGAAAAATTGTTATATTTTTCTTATTTCTGCTCAAAATATAGATTGTGTTCTTATTTCTGCTCTAAAATATAGATTGTTGGTACTCGTTAGAACCGCCTCGATTAGGCACTTGTTAGAACCGCCTTATTGAAGCGGTTCTAACGAGTACCTACAATCTATATTTTAGAGCAGAAATAAGAAAAATAAGGTATACCCCCTGAAAACCCAGTTTTACTATATAGTGGGGGTCAAAATTATATAGGCGTGTTTTCGTGATGTGGGAATCAGGAGGACGCGGGTTCAAGACCTGCCGGGGTCGGCAACAGTCTTTCGCGGAGATTGATCATGAAATCTTCTCTACGGCCATTCTCTCCCTAACACTGATTCAAGAGGGGCAGTTGTCAGTTTCTGGCAAAAGAATGTGTAATTTTCTGGTTAACCGCTTACCTATAAGCTTGCACAAGTGTGGATAGGTAACCACTCAATATGACCTAAATAGGGTTGCCTGGGACATTAAATCAATATCAAAGGAAATATCTTAGGACAATTTACCCAGTCTACAATCAGAGACAGTCGATCCACCAGTTTTCTCGATGGTTTGACTTTTAAAAAAATGGGGAGATTCAATGCTACTGGGACATGTCTTCCTTAGAAGCCTCTGTGGTGTTGTGGTTATGCTACTCTCCTTGAAATCCAGGGGTCGCAGGATCAATCCCGCTCCAGACTTTTGGATGAGTCTTTAAACCGAGGTCCCGTCTCTGAAAGGAAACCGAAGCCTCTGTAGTGTAGTGGCTACGCACCAGTGGTCGTTGGTTCGATCTCCCAGACATTTAGGATGAGTCTTTAAATGGAGGTCGCGTCTCTGTATGACCTTAGTTGTTGGTGAAACGTAAATCTCGCCACTGCTGTCGGTCATGTCTGATCATGAAGAGAATGCGGGTTTGAGGTAAGGCACAAAAGTTATCAAAATAAAAATTTCTATTCTTCATTCGCATAGTACCAAAGGGCCCCAGCCCTTCCGGGCTTAGAGAAAAAGATTGGTCTGCATGGTGCTTCCACACAGAGCTGACACCAACCGATCATATTCTTATACTGGTAAACCGCTCCCAGACAGGGTGGTGTGAGTTGGACTGAACCAAACACCCAAAATTGTGTTTTACTTTGTCCGTTAAATCCTAGATTTTTTTGTTGGTTTAAGTCCTACAATACCTATGGGGCAGATGGCAGCTTTGCTTGCCTGTGCCTTCTTCAGTTAGTTTCTGAGTTTCTTCTCCTTAGTAAGTTATAATTTTAGGCAGTTTAAAAAAAATCACAAATTTAGGGGTGTCAGGTTTTGAGTTGTCTTCAAAAAACTATTTGGAAATTGGCTGAAAAGTTTGCAAACGTGTAGGCCCCGCGTTCTGTGGTGGCTGATCCACAGGGGCCCGGCGCATTTTTTTGTGCTTTGGAAAATGTATTCAAAAATTGGAAATGATACTAAATATAGTCTGATCTGGACCTGCACTGTTTGTCAGGGAAATGGATTAAAGCGGGGTATACATCTCTTTTCATAGTATTTTTGCCCTGTCTTTTAAAAAAAATTCAGAGGCCAATTTTCATTGCTGCTAGTTGATAGGGAAGTGTTGTAATGCTTTTGATTGTGAATTTTTTGTGGTGGCTTAGAGATATCAAAACTAGTACTTTAGGTGCGCCATGTCACCGTACTGCACCACAGTTGTTTCTCATTTATTTTTAAAATTTCCCTTATGTAACGCTTTCGAAGATCGCAGAGACTATATTCTGCTAGCGTAAATATCAACTTCACGTATCTGTGCGGACTGCACCGTACATAAGCTAGGGAAACAAAATGGCGGACGGGCCGGTGCACATATTTTGATGACGTCACAAAATAACAACGGATATGCGTAAAATGAATATGGCTTTCTCTATACAACATGATTGTTGGGTCGATTGTTTTACATTGTTTGTCGATTTGTTGTCCACGTGACTATCACTGATTTGTAGGAAATCCATGTAACTTATTTATAGAATTTTATCACAGTGAGGTCAGCGTTTTTGTAAAACGGTAATCTGTATAATCTGGGCTGGATTCATGGGTTGGGCTTGGAAAACAGTGTAGACCAATATCAAACGCCACAGAACGCGGCGTATGATCAGGGTCTACATTGTTTGCTTACAGTACCGGAATTTAAGGGTGAAACCATTTTCCTAATCTACACTCAAAGACAATCGACCCACCAGTACTCTCAGTGCTTTGATTTTACAAGACAGCTCATTGCATGAACATGTTAAATTAACGGCAATATTTCGTACTTCTGTAAAATAAATCTTCTTTATTTGAGCCAAGAAAACCTGTGAGTTTCCGCAATGAACCGATACATTATAATAATATGTAGTACCCAATCTCTTACATAAAGCGTTATGGTGTCTTTTGGCTATAGGATGAGTGTCAACAATGAATTATCATACTGACCGGAAAAAGAAACTAAACACGTTTAAAGTGTCGCTCCTGACATTATATATGGACACTGCAGTTAAAGATTACCGATTATGACGTTACCGGCGCCATAAAGTGGGGTTTAACCACGATCATATAGTTTTACATTATGAAAGTTAGTACTTCGCAAATAAATAGAACAAGAAAGTTTATGTTTTTCTTTTAATTTTCAGACCAAGTAAAATATATATAGTTTTAATGTTACATATTATAGCATATCGAAAATCGAAAGCTTTTGAGACAGGTAGTGTTCAGGGCTAGAACTAACTCCTACATTCACGCTAAACACTAGGAAGAACCCGACTGCTACATAATTGAAAACCTGGCTGATTTGACATGATGAAAACTGGACGTTTTATTTTTTCAGAGCATTCCACAGGCTTTAGTTTTTTCTTTCGACTATTGATAAAACAGCCATCAAACAATTATATAATAATTTTGGGGTAATGCCTTTAATCGGGCCGGCTTAACATGTACTGTAAAGTGAATATAAAATGGTACACCATGTTTGTAAGTCCTTTATATATTCCATTCAATATGGGCTACACAAACCGAAACTGGCAGTTTGCGCAGAGCGATCAGTCTTCGCTGTTAACTATATGGATATCCTTAGACCCACAGACAATATGTTCTATAAAAGGGTTATCCTTTGGAAGCAAGGAATACACCACAGAACTGGAAAATATGAAGTGTCCAAGTTTTCTGGGCCAGACCAGCTAGTTTCGGCCATTTAGGCCTCATCAGTGACCCTCAAATATTTTCAAAATTCCACAATGGAATCAATGACCCCAAAGGACAAGAAAATATAAACTACACTATGATGTATGGCAGGGAGACATTTTACGGCCGCCACACATTCCCAGACACCAGCTGTAGTGACGTTAAATATGTTCTATAAAAGGGTTATCCTTTGGAAGCAAGGAATACACCACAGAACTGGAAAATATGAAGTGTCCACGTTTTCTGGGCCAGACTAGCTAGTTTCGGCCATTTAGGCCTCATCAGTGACCCTCAAATATTTTCGAAATTCAACAATGGAATCAATGATCCCAAAGGACAAGAAAATATAAACTACACTATGATGTAGGGCAGGGAGACTTTTACGGCCGCAACACATTCCCAGACACCAGATGTAGTGACGTTGAATATGTTCTATAAAAGGGTTATCCTTTGGAAGCAAGGACTACACCACAGAACTGGAAAATATGAAGTGTCCAAGTTTTCTGGGCCAGACTAGCTAGTTTTGGCCATTTAGGCCTCATCGGTGACCCTCAAATATTTTCAAAATTCCACAATGGAATCAATGATCCCAAAGGACAAGAAACTATAAACTACACTACGATGTAGGGCAGGGAGACATTTTACGGCCGCCACACATTCCCAGACACCAGCTGTAGTGACGTTAAATATGTTTTATAAAAGGGTTATCCTTTGGAAGCAAGGAAAACACTACATAACTGGAAAATATGAAGTGGCCAAGTTTTCTGGGCCAGACTAGCTAGTTTCGGCTAACTAGGCCTCATCTGTGACCCTCAAATATTTTCAAAATTCCTCAATGGAATCAATGATCCCAAAGGACAAGAAAATATAAACTACACTATGATGTAGGACAGGGAGACTTTTTACGGCCGCCACACATTCCAAGACACCAGCTGTAGTGACGTTAAATATGTTCTATAAAAGGGTTATCCTTTGGAAGCAAGGAATACACCACATAACTTGAAAATATGAAATGTCCAAGTTTTCTGGGCCAGACCAGCTAGTTTCGGCCATTTAGGCCTCATCAGTGACCCTCAAATATTTTCAAAATTCCACAATTGAATCAATGATCCCAAAGGACAAGAAAATATAAACTACACTACGATGTAGGGCGTGGAGACTTTTTACGGCCGCCACACATTCCCAGACACCAGCTGTAGTGACGTTAAATATGTTCTATAAAAGGGTTATCCTTTGGAAGCAAGAAGTTTAGGTCGTAGTACCAAAGCGTTAATCCAAAATCGTTAATCCATAGACAAAATGGCAAATATCAATGTTCGGATCAACAGACATGGACTCCAGAAGAGTGTAATTAGGCGTCCGCGGATATTGAGCTTTACTTGGTAAGCAAGCTTCGCCCACCATGCCCATCGACCCGAACGAAGAAAAGGTGAAATGCCGGGAAGGGTATGTCCGAGATTTTGAAAGTCTTCCTATGGCTTTCCATTGGCAAATATATCAGAAATAATTCTGAAAATGGTCACATTGTACGGATCCACAAGATCATGGTGCCTCCCATAAAACTTCTTTAGTGTTGATACTAGTTTGTTTTTTTGATACCCCTGGCATAACAACCTGGTAGTGAGCACCTTCCCACGTTCCATAAAGTCCTGATACTTTGAACAGGCTCTAGCATAATGGATTAACTGTGAAACGTAAACTCCATATGCTGGTGCAGACGGGATATTACTGCTCAGGAAGGGAAAGTTAACAATGGGAAAACTGAAGTCATCTCGTTTATCGTACAGCCTTGTAGTAAGCTTCCCGTTGTCAATATAGAGATAACAATCCAAGTATGAGGAGGAGGTTGCAGTCTCTGTTGTTTCCTTAATTTCAAGTTCACGTGGATAGATGAATTCCAAGTACCCAAGCAAGGAATACACCACAGAACTGGAAAATATGAAGTGTCCAAGTTTTCTGGGCCAGACTAGCTAGTTTCGGCCATTTAGGCCTCATCAGTGACCCTGTATTAATAAGCTGTATTAGTGGTCGCCTTGGCCGAGTGAACATGATCGAAAATTATTATTATTATTATTGTTGTTTTGCTTATTGCAGCTCATATCGGGGAAAGCAGGCTCTAGAAGGGTATACAGTTGTGTTATGTCTACAAAACTAACGTTGTCGGTATATGTAAGGAAGTATAACATATTTTAGTCAAGTAAGAGCGTGCAGTTTAGCTGCATTCCTGATCGGTACGTTATTTTTTATTTTATTTTTTTCGTTTGCAGGCCAATTTATTATTTCAATTATGCAGAAATTGCATTAGTCTGAGGGCGAGGATTGAAATTTCATAAACACTGGAATTGAAACCCACAGCGGATTTATTGCTAACCGTGGGTGGCTGTCGGGTCGTTCCTCCGCTTTTTATCATTATGATTATTATTTATTTTTATTCTGCTATTTGGAACTTTGTTTGCAATCTTTGCTTTGTTTTGTGTGTGTCTTCAAACGATCGTCTTTCTATTCTTTTGGTGGCTTATGACGGCCGAGTTCATTTGTCGCGAGTTGCCTTACTTAAGATTTTTTTTCTATTAGCAGTGTAAGGCGCATGTTGGACATCGCAGTTCTTCTTACGGATGGACGAATATTTCTTGGATCAAGACTACTTAGCCATGCACGATCATTTTTTATAGATACCCTATCACGAGCAGCAAGCTTAGAAAAATAATAGTGTATGGCATGTGATCTAATGACATTGCAAATCGTTCATATAAACATTCAGAATAGCTAGTTCTATCCCAAGTCTTGTTTTAAGCATTTTTATTGCTAGACATAATTCGCTGGTCTGTTTCTGATTTCCTTGAAAGAGGATAGAACCACTTTTATCTTAGGTTTTTCTGCGTTTAAACTTTCACTAATGGATGTGGAAGAACAATAGTCAGGAGACCATTGTTAACTTCCTATTGAATAGAGCTTGCACATGTCTTACCTTTCTGGAACATATTTTACGTTTAAGAAAATACAATGGTTGTGAAACTGTGTTCTTTTCTAGGTGTGATGACAGAAAGCCAGGTGTACTTGTTCCACTTAAAATACAATAATGCAGAATTGTATGTCTACTGAACTAAGATTACGTTCAGTGATAACGTAGTACATGTAACAGACCTGATACAGTTGTCTTAATTGGTTTTCTTGTCAACTAAGTTTAATTGAAAGTCGAATGGGTTTATACAAATCGATATACGCAGAGTAATATCCTTGACCCATTTTGCACCGGAAATACCAAAACAGAAGTGAAGGCAATACACAGCAATCGATACAATTAACCCGCAGCCCCCACCAGGTAATTGGAAAACAGACATGCCCAGATCAGACGCCGCAAAACATGGCGTCTGATCAGGACCGACAGTTTGCAACAAGTTCAGCCATTTTTCAAGTAGATTTTGAAGGAAACACAACCCGACATCCTACATTTTGAACTGACTTCAACATTCGTAATAAATGGTTAACTGCGAAACTTCTAAATCAGGGTTATCGGTATCATACAATGCGCACAATAGATGTGTAGGCAATGATCAGGAAACGATAGAGTTAACCCGGGACACCAAACGGCAAGAAACACAAACATGAAATAACTAGACCCTAATGGAAACATCATAGCGGAAATTCAAAAGGACAATTACTTTCCCACAAAATTGGCTAACTGGCTATCCACCCCCCACCCCCCAACCCCGAAGAAAAAAATATATACAAGCAATATACACACACACACAAAATAAAAATACAAACTAAAATGCGACAGAAGTACCTTCTTGGAACAGTCAGTTAAACGAATTCCACAAGGGGTTGGGGGGGGGGGGGGGGGGGGCTTAAATCGCCATAACGCGGCCGCAATTCTCGCTCTTACTTCCGTCTCGATTTAGACAAAAAAAAAATGTTCAGTCCGCATGAAGGCCTCCAAACTTATTAGTCAGTACAACATCGCCGAGAACACAAAAAATCAAACACCCTCAGTGATGCAACACCGGTGAGGACTCGACAGCAGGAGACCACTGAAATGCTGGTGCAAATTAGACTACGATGGGTCCAAGTCAGGTACCAACTGACATTACATAAAACTGAATTACATCTAATTCGCAGTAAATAAAAATCAAAAAACGAGTTCCTTTAAGAGCAAAGAAAACATTCATAAGAAGGAAGATGGGTCATACTACGTAGTTTCAGCTAATAAAGCCTCATCAGTGACCCTGTAATGATCCGGCAAAGAAAGCCAGAGGAAACATACTGCAATTTTGCGAATGTCGATTAGGCAGTCGATTCAAAGACTGATATAAATCAAATGGGGTCCAAATAATTAAAAACCTGTCTAGAAAATGAGTCTAAACCAATAATTTATTTCCGATTTCTCAGAATATTCACGCTGATCTCAAAGGACCAAAAGTAAAATATAAACTACACTATGGTTGATGTACGGGGAGACGTTTTACCGCCGCCACACGGCACAACACCAGCTGCAGCTGCACGGCACAACACCAGCTAACACCAGCTGCAGCTGCACGGCACAACACCAGCTGTAAGCCTCTGAGGCCTGACCCACCGGCGTGCAATTAAAGGGGGGAAGCAAAGTTGTCAACCGTGATTGGGTTAACCACGATGCATGCTGTCTGTCGTATAACATTAATGTAGTAGCCAATCTTTTTATATCGAAGAATAAGTTTACGAAATTGTGTACTGAAGTCGTTGCAAGTATATATTTTTCTTAATTTATATTCTAAGTCACCATAATTTTCGGGTTACGATAGACTCTGTTGCAGAAGAGATTAAAGTCTAACATTGAATTTTTTAAATTAAAACGGGATGACGTCTATCAAATTTTGAAAAGCTTTGCGTAGTTTATGATACCAATACATCTGATAAAGAATTTTAGCAGTTAACAATTTATTACGAGGGCTGAATTAAGTTACATGACTAGACACTCTGGCAAATCAAATTAATTGCAAAATCTAAATGCCATAGGATTAAGTTTCAAATTTTAATGTTGGGCTTAAATGACTTTTGCAAAAAGACCTGTCGGAACCCGACTTTTGTGGTGACTTAGTAACAATATTAATTCAGAAAAAGTTTATATGTTTGCAACAATTTCAGTACCCAAATGCGTAAAATATGTTTTCGATATAAACGGATGGGGTACAGCATAGATGTAAAGGCTTATTTATTTTGTTTTTAGATAAACTTGTTGGTACCTGATTCTCTGACTCTGGTCGAGCTCATCGGAGTCTAACTATTGGTTTTCTTAAACATTTATTAATTAATTTATTTATATATTATAAAAATGCAAACTCCACAACTGCAAAATAGAAGAGAAGGAAATGAGCAGGAATCGATACAATTAACCCACAGCTCCCATCAGAGACTCCAAAGGGAAAGAAGCACAAACATGAAACAACCAGACCATAATGGAAACATCAATATCAGAACGTCAAAAGGACAGTTACTTTCCCACAAAATGGCAAATTGGCTACCACAACAAAAATAAACTGCGATAGAAGAACCGCCTTGGGACGGTCAGTGAAACGAATTCCACTGGGGGCTTAAATCGAATTTACGTGGCCACAATCCTCGCCCTTACTTTCGTCGCGATTTAGACAAATAATTTGTTCAGTCGGCATGAAGGCCTCCTAACTCATCAGTGCAACATCTTCGTGAACACAAAACTCAAAAACCACAGAGATGAAACAACGATGAGGACTCGACAGCAAGAAACCACTGAATTGTAGGCAAAAGAAGACCAACAGTTAGACCCCAAGCTATCTTTTGAAATATTTCAAATAAGTTTTAGTCGGAGTCAAACTGTTTGTTTTCTTTTGCTCCAGCATTTCAGTGGTTCCTTGGTTTCTTGCTTTCGAGTCCTCACCGTTGTCTCACCTCTGTGGTTCTTTGACTATTTTTGTTCACGGAGATGTTGCACTGATGAGTTAGGAGGCCTTCATGCGGACTGAACAAATTATTTGTCTAAATCGCGACGGAAGTAAGGGCGAGGATTGTGGCCACGTAAAATCGATTTAAGTCCCCCCCCCCCCCCCCCCCCCAGTGGAAATCTTTCCACTGACCGTGCCAAGGCGGTTCTTCTGTGGCGGTTTATTTATGTTGTTGTTTGATACTTACTGTGTGTATCACTTGTGTCTTTTTATTTTGGATCGCCATATGGCCATTTTGTGGGAAAGTAAATGTCCTTATGGCCTTCCTTTGTTTAGGTTTCCATTATGGTCTGGTCGCTTAATGTTTGTGTTTCTTTCCCTTTGGTGTCTTTGATGGGTGGAGTAAGTTAATTGTATCGATTCCCGATCTTTGTTTTACTTCTACTTAGCTTAAAAATTTGCAGCATCTTGAGAAACTGTAACATAGCATGCACATCTATCGACAAATGAGATCAGTTAGCATGCTCTTGCAGTCTAGTCATAGTTTTTACAGTGCAAGATATCTCCATTCCTGACGTACGTGTGTCGTTTTTCAAAACGCCATCAAATCATCAGAATTAAAATATAACAGTCCAGACAATGTCATGTGGAGTCTACAGTGTTCTTATTTCGCAATCTTTACTGAAACAAATATTGCGAAAAGCGGAATAACTTTCTCACAGGCGTACATAATCCTTGTCTGCTGTACCTTAAACGTACGGATGGAATTTACCCTGAATTTACATACGGAAGATGCCAAAATTAGCATCTTAAAAATTACAGTTATATATTACCTGCGCAGTGACATATTTGCCAATGCACGATCTTTCGGAAGTTAAGTTGTTGTCGCCCATAATACATCTTTTAGGGTCCAACATCATGGAAGGTTGAAACGTCGTTTATAAATTAAGTCGAAGTGCGCCCAAATTATACTTTCCCTGTACTTCTTTGTGTCAAGGACGTTTTCACCTTATTGAAATTAACAATACCTACGGCACAAAATATCAGTTTTTAGAGATATGGGCCAGTATACTTGCTATTGGCATTCGGTCATTGTCGTCGGATTCCCATTGGTCTCTGTACACATAATTACAGCTGTCACACAGTGCTGGGGCCTTACCGAACTCGGTAAGATATCTTCTTTTCTGTTGCACGTTTCGTTGCAGAATGTGGAACAGTACTCGCCTGCAAAAGTTTGCAGCTGCTCGTTTATAATCTCAAATGTTTGGATATACACCATATGGGCCCCGTCAAGCGATTTTGTTACTTATCGCCTATGCGAGCAGCGAAGGTTCGGGCGAGCCTGCGCATCCGCGCAGTCTCGCCAGAACCTTCGCTCCTCGCTATACAAGCATTGAATCAAAAGGAACCTTCAGACAGAAGGCCATATCTCTGGCCCCTCTGAATGGCTGGGCATGCGCAGTTAAATTTTGTCATGACGGAAAGCTCGAAGACACAAATTCACTTGGCGGGGCCCATATAAAATATTAAAACAAAATGTAGCGGCATTCGTTTTGGACAACTAGATCTTCCAGTTTGCACAACGTCTGAAAGGTTTTTGCGAATCAGTGCAGTAATCAGTGACTGCCTACCCTATTCAAACTGTTTTCATGGTTCTTTTAATGGCATTTTGCAAATGAAAAAATGTTGCATTATGAATAATTGCATATCAAATATAGGCTCATCAATATTAAAGGCCTCCCATTTTTATCTTAGAAGCCAACATTAGAAATATGAAATATACTTAGTATCAAAACCCCCGGTTTTCCTTTCTACAATTGGGCTTTCGGTTTAATTTTGTTATAGTTCGCCTTTGAATGTGTGTATCGCTTATATCTTTTTGGTTTTGAATAGCCAGTTGGCCATTTTGTGGGAAAGTGACTGTCCTTTTGGCTTTCCGCTATTTGATGGTTCCATTAAAATCTATTTATCGCATGTTTGCGTTTCTTTTCCTTTGGTATCTCTGATTGGGGGGGGGGGGGGGGGGGGGGTTAAGGTATCGATTCCTGATCATTATCTTTACTTCTATTTTACAAGTGTGTTCATTCCATCACGTGAACAATTCCGTGTAATGAACGTCCCCTAAACCCCATATTATATAGAGAAAACTGGGGTTTACTGAGGTATACATTATTTTGCTTATTTCTGCCCAAATACATAGGTTGTGTGTTCGATGAAGAGCCGCCTCAATGAGACAACTTCAGTCTAGATAAAAAATATGTTGTTTGCAGTCCAAATAAAAAAATGTTTGCAGTCCAAATAACAATATTAGGGATTTTCAACAGATAAATAGCCATTTTGGAAATGTGAAAAAAAAATGCGCTATGTCGCACGGATCGTAATGCTTTGCACGGTTACGGCGCCTCCGGTTTACAGAAATCGTTTTTACATAAAATGTATTGCTTCGTGTATCAGTCACTTATCTTCCTGGTACAAATATAGTGTTATTACTGTTACACAACTAAACACATATGAAAGTGATTAAACACATAGATAACTTCTTGCTGTCAATTCCCATGACATTTGCTTGCTTATTTGGCGTCAATTAGCAAAGTGTCAAAGACCTTCGAGTACTGAAAAGAAGGGACAAAAATCCCCGTGCGACGTAGTGCATCCTTGAATATACATGTATTCAACGCTGATACATGTGCTTAAATGATGAAAATTGTCACAGTCGTCCTATTCCTGCTCCCAACATAGATTGTGAGTGTTCCTTAGAACCGCCCCAATCATGCTTTGGAGCAGTAATAGAAATTCTCCATGTAAGGTGGGCTTTGGTGATTTCATCCATTCCTACTTATTCTCAAAATACTGAAACACCCATATTATGCTATAAATACAACACACCTGTTAGATCTATCATTCTTCGTTTGCTCCAGAATGTTAGTGGTTTTCTTGCTGTTGGGTCCTGGTCGTGTTTCTGGCGAAAGCATGTGCACTGTACTGGTTAACCGCTTATGACCTGCTCAAAATGACCCACAATAGTGCTGACTGGGCCGTTAAACTCCAATACAAACAAACAAATATCTCTGCGGTTGTTTATTTTTTGCGTTCTCGGAGATGTTGCGCTGATTATTTAAAAGGCATTCATGCGGAATCAACAAAGTATTTGTTGAAATAGCGACGGAAGTAAGGACTAGGATTGCGGCCGCCTGAAATTGATTCCGCCTGAAATCGATTTAAACCCCCACGCCCAAACGCGAGTCGAATTCGTTTCACTGACCGTTCTGTCGCGGTTTATTTTTGTTTTGGTTTGTCCTTGAGTGTGTGTATCGTTTATATTTTGTTTGTTTTGGATAGCCAATTGACCATTTTGTGGGAAGTAACAATCCGTTTGGCTTTCCGCTATTGATGTTTCCATTAGGGTCTATTTATTTCATGTTTGTGTTTCTTTCCCTTTGGTGTCGTTGATGGGAACTGTGGGTTAGATGTATCGATTCCTGATCATTGCCTTCTCTTCTATTCTGCGATTTGTACAGTGGACAATCAGTCACTTGTGGGATCAAATATTCGCCGACAGGGTAAGGACTTTCATTTTATGTCCGCGAAAATGAGGGTTATATGTGATTTATATGTCTTGTTGATAAGTTAGATGTTTCGTCCTATTCCACATATTATCTATTTGACGGTGCGAGTAGAGATAAATTATTGAATACTTTGTTTATCGTTATGCCATAACCGATTGACACGATTGAAAATATGCATAACACATGCGTTGATAAGCATTTTCTTTTGTTATTTAGATTTTTTGTCTTCTAACAATTTCGCATTTTAAATAGGAATCAACGACTAATAAACATTTCAGGTCACTTGTGCAGGTATTCGGAATGTACAGGTAATCTGCGATTCGGTTTAACAGTCAGTTTTTTAGTGATGCTGAGGTCTTACACTTACTGGCACCTATATTTTCTTCTCTATCCAACTACACTCATTCTGTATTTATGTACCACAGTGTCGCTTTCCGTTATTGTTGTGTAATAGGGTGGATTCTCCCAATTATTGACCGTTTTGAGATACCCCTGTCATCTGTTCACACCTCATGAAACAGAAGATGCAAGTTCTACTTTATTTGTATTGCGATCCTGTCTCACAATTAGGCTCATGCTTGCCTACACAGACCAAATAAGGCTAAACAATGTTATTGACAGTGGAAGACAAATCACCGGTCCATATGGAATTGTTCGTTGATATTAAGAAGCCTGAAAGGAATGGCAAACAGTCATTATGATATATTTATTTTTCGAATAAAGTAGGCATCGCGAGGTCATTTGCCTGGAGTTTGCTTTTAGTCATAATATTATATATAATTATATGTTCGTACAAAGTAGGTATGGCGAGCTTATTTTTCTGGATTTTTCCCCTAGAGATATATTTGGAATATTACCCCGTCTCCGGCGCCTGAAGTCGTATAATTTCTTGAAACAAACAATACTATTATGTACAATTTACTCTACAATTCGACAGCCATTACAAAGACAATGAGCCAAAGGGCATGTTGTTAATGAGAAGATTTCGAATATGTTTAATAATTAAGTTAACTAAACACACAGAATTTGATATACAGAGGACCCGCGTTATAACGACAGTATTTGTTCCCTATAATATGGCGTTATAATGAATTTGCCGTTATAAAGAATCCCAGTTAGGCCTATAAAAGGTCTTTTCCACATCATTTCTCCAACATTTGTTTCTTGGAGTATTAAATTACAAGAATCTTTCATGACTACGGATTCGAATTGGGCATTCCGACCCGAGGGAAGCCCCAGCCGCTCGGAATTGAGGCTACATATTGAGCTAAGAATTCATTTCATTGAAATTGTCGTTATAACGAGTCTTGCCTTTATAACGACAGTCCTTATCACGCGGGTCCTCTGTATAACATATGTTCTGTTGAAAGGTAATCCCTTGGAAGCAAGATCTGCATCCGAGAACTGAAAACTGCGGTGTGCCGTGTACAGCATATTTCTTGGCCAGACAAGCTAGTTTCAGCCTATTAGACCTAAACAGTGACCATTAAACATTATAAAAAGTTCCAAAGTGGAATCAAGGATCTCAAAGGAGAAGAAAATATAACCAACACTTTGATGGAGGGAAGAGAAGCCATTACGCAAACACGCATATACAAATACATTGCCACCTTTATCGCCGAAAAATGAAAATTTTATGATGAAAAATTGTGATAGTTTTCTTATTTCTGCTCCAAATATAGATTGTGGACACTTGTAAGAACCGCCTCATTGAGGCGGTTCTAACGAGTACCCACAATCTATATTTTAGAGCAGAAATTAGAAAAATAAAGGTATACCCCGGAAACCCCAGTTTTACTGTAAAAAGTGGGGTTCAAGGAGGTCAAAATTATAAAAGCGTGTTTTCGTGATGCTTTTAAGGGTCGCCACACATTTCCTAAACACCAGCTGTGGTGAAAGTAAATATGTTCTATAGAAAGGTAATCCTTTGGAAGCAAGGACTACAACACAGACCTGAAAGTAGTGAAGTTTACAAGATTTTTCTGTGGCAGGCTGTGACATTCAAGATAATGTTGGTTGGTGCCTGATGCTCTGTCTCTGGTCGGGCCCATCGGAGTCTAACTGTTGGTTTTCTTTTGCTCCATTTCAGTGGTTTCTTGCTGTCGAGTCCTCACCGTTGTCTCACCTCTGTGGTTCTTTGATTATTTGTGTTCACGGAGATGTTGCACTGATGAGTTAGGAGGCCTTCATGCGGACTGAACAAATTATTTGTCTAAATCGCGATTTAAGCCCCACCCCCACCCCCCCCCCCCCCCCACAGTGGAAATCTTTCCACTGACCGTTCCAATGCGGTTCTTCTGTGGCGATTTATTTATGTTGTTGTATGTTACTTACTGTGTGTTTCACTTGTGTCTTTTTATTTTGGATGGCCATATGGCCATTTTGTGGGAAAGTAACTGTCCTTGTGGCCTTCCTTTGTTTAGGTTTCCATTATGGTCTGGTCGCTTAATGTTTGTGTTTCTTTCCCTTTGGTGTCTTTGATGGATGGACTTAGTTAATTGTATCGATTCCTGATCTTTGTTATACTTCTACTTTGCTAGTTTCCGCCAATTAGGTCTCCTCAGTGACCTTCAAGCATTATCAAAATTCAGCATTATAATCAATGATCCCACAAGACAAGAAAATATATCCCACACAATGATGAAAATAGAAGTGAATGCAATGGTCAGGAATCAATACAATTAACCAACAGCTCCCATCAGAGACGCCAAAAGGAAAGAAACACACATGAAATACCGAGATTCTAATGGAAACATCAATGACGAAAAGCCAAAAGGTCAGTTTTTTCCTACAATATGGCCTATTGGCTAACAAATAAAAATATATAAGCAATACACACACTCAAATACAAACCGTATCAAAACTAAACCGCGACAGAAGAACAGCCCTGGAACGGCAAGTGAAACGAATTCCACCGGAGGTTCAAATCGATTTTAAGTGACTGCGATCCTCACCCTTATAGCCATCGCGATTTAGACAAATTATTTGTTCAGTCCGCATGAAGGCCTTCTAACTTATCAGTGCAACATCTCCGACAACACAAAAATCAAACAACCACAGAGATGCAACAACGGCGAGGACTCGGCAGCAAGAAACCTTTGAAATGCTGAAACAAAAAGACTCCGATGGGCCCAACCAGAGACAGCTTAAATGGTGTCTTTCTTATTGCTAGAACAAGCATTGTTTCCAGATGAACCTTTTGATTTTTTTTCTTATCCAGTCATTGCTTATGCATTACAAAAACACACATATTCAAATACGTGGAACAGTTTACGACCAAACATTAAAAAAAATCAAATATAATGTCCGATACTTTTTTCATATATATATATTCCTGCACAACACATAAATCGTTTTTGAACAGAATAAAAGCAAAGAAAGTTAATGTCCGAACCAGAAACTCAAGTTTCAATATACAAAAATGGGATTTCACGGGGTCAAAATTATATTAGCGAGCTTTCGTGATGGGTCGTTACTTAGTTCGTTAGAGGCGGTTGTTACATGTGAGTTTACGGCGTCCCGCAAACCCCCATGCTAACAAGACAACCGAGCGTGATCTCTGACAGGTGTACGGGCAGCTGTGGGGTAAGGCACAAGAATGATATCAAATGAATGACATGAATTATTTACAGAATCTATATACAACAATACTAACACAAAACATCACATTTATTTGCTTCTATAGCGCACTCACGACGTCCGTCCCGAAGGCAAAACAATGTTCTGTGCTCGGAACGGGGTAACGTGAGTGTCTACAGAAGCAAATAACAAAACAAAATAAGAAAACAAAAACTCAAGACGCGCCAGATTATAACATAGGGTGAACCCCCCTCTCGCGCACTGGTGTGAACTAGTTTGTCGTCCTTGTGGTCGACCACAGGTAAATATGTATCATTTATCGATCGACGTACTTGAAGTCCCGGTAACTTCTTCCGTTTGATTCGCCTGAATCGCCTGCAGATTATTTATTCGACCTGATTATTTTGGCTTTCGACGTCTGTTATTGGGTTTGTCCGCCCTTGCTGGACACTAACCGACAGCGTCGTACCAGTACCTGTTGCTATTTTGCAGGGAGCAGCAGGTCACCACACATTGTTGTGCCTGCAAATTACAATAATAGGACTAAGATACAGTTCACAAAACATACATGCTATAGTATGATCACCCTCCCGGAGAAGTAAGAATATGTTCATGCATATACCGTTATTGCGCATGCGCCGACCAGACACACAGGCTGATTAGTGCATACGACAAATAACTGCACAACAGAACTCAATTTGACTGTGCATCAAATTATCAGCACCCAGCGCTTGACACAAGAATACACAAAGTTTATGTTTCCTTACTGAGCACTACAGAAATCAATTAATGCTTACTACTACTGAGCATAATACTCATCAAATTCGTGCTCACTACATTATCACAAGTAAGAGGAAATTGAACAGACCACGCCTTTGCGTTACCTGGTCACCCGCCAATTACAGGAAACATAGCAGACTATCTCATATCCTTCTCCGCCACACGGCTCACAAATATAGCTATTTACAAATTCATTACATTTACAGCAGCTAGAAATAAAAACAGGAAGATTTTCATCTATTCTCCACAACATTTGTTAGTGTCTCATAAGGGTCAACACTGTTTGCCGTAAATTCTCTCTGTATTTGGTAGGCACCACGTCATAACCGTCCTCGTGACGCTGATGACGCAGCTGACGTCATCCACGCCGCTCCGGCCGTTATGACGTGTGGCGACCAAATACACTCACTTATCATCATCACGTTCTTTTTATTTCATAGATGCACAAACCGAGTTCTCAGACAAAAGCGGGATCATTACAAAATGAACTCGTAATTCGTCTTGAAAAAAAATTATTTCTACTCAACATGAACCCACTTATAAAATCAAATTCATCACGGTTAATCATCACGGATAACCCGACAGGCTCTTGTAAGAGTTTGCCCTGATGATGAAGATATGGTTAAACCCGTCTTAATTTTACGTCCCCTCTACACCTAATATCATATAGAGACGGGACCAAGGTTTTATAACCACAGCTAGTCAAAAGTCATGGATCAAACAAGTGACCCGGCGTTTATTAATTATATTCTACAAAAGAAGTCTAAAAGCGTAAATGAATCTAGAATAAGCGGGTGTCCAAACTTTACGTCTCACCAACATCTAGGGTCAGAATGAGACAGGACCCTGCTTAAAAAGACTCATTCTACTTCTGGAGAAGCCTGGGATCGATCCTGCGACCTCTAGCTGGCAAAGCTAGTAGCCGGATCACTACACCACAGAGGCTTCAAAAGTAAATTCAGAATAGGCTTTAGAAAGTTGGGGTATACTAGAAGTAAACCCCTCCAAAACCTACAAGCATGTTCATACAAAATAATACTAAACATAGATTTAACATACCTTTCATATACTCTCATTGTCCCGTCACCATGTTGTGTGAATTCGTTACAGCTTGACCTACTGCTGAATAGTGTTCGTTTTTCAGGGTTTTTATATCTATGAATACTACCGGAAAATCATGCATACTCATGTTAGCTCGCTAAAATCGTGGCGAGGTGAAGATACCGTCCACAATTAAAGCCAGATAGCAAAAATCGAGTTGATAATGGATTTGCGTTCAAATTGTATTTCTCATAGGGAAAAATGATGAAACGGCCCTATAAATCAATGGCATAACTCCTGTCAAAACGAACACACATACAACACGTGACTGGAATGAAAATTATATATGGCACAATTTGGCGGTTGGCGATTTTTAGGCAAAATTTATAGAAATCAGCCTTATAGCGGCCCACTGTATTGTAAAAACAGATCTCCACAAACCACTCATGCATACATCGTATGATATGTGCATGACTTGTGCATGGAGCAGCACATTTTGCCAACCGTATTTCACCTAAAATATTTCACTCGCACCGCCTTACCATATACCTACTAAAATAATTTAGATGTGCGTAAGCACCAGAGAGGTTTCCTATTCCATCTCGTAACAGCGGTTCTAACGAGTACCCAACAGTTATGTTCTTAAGCAAGAATATAGAACTATATGGTTTATGGTTCCAAACAAAAATTGAAGTTGCTCGTTAAAAACGAATAATTGACTCGGTTCAATCGAGCACCCAAAATCTATGATTAAACAGTATGCACATGATTAATAAAGGCTCATTTTATTCGACATTTTGCTAGTGCTGAGTACCTGCTTTGAACGTATTTTTTACCGTAGATTGGCTCTGTCATGTGCTTTAGACTTATCGACTAACAAAGCAGTTCACAAGAACATTCTACTTCTTTGCCGGAAATTAAATTGCTGAGCAAAACCTCATTGCAACTCACGTAATCAATTTCCTAGGTAAGGGAATATTTTCAATCAATGCTGCGAAAGCCAGTATCAATTTTCTTAGTCCACATATGCCTAGCGACCTAAACAAGGGACATTGACAGGCTGTGTAGACCCAGAACAGACGCCCGCAAAATGCAGTCTGATCAGGGTCTAAAGCGGTTCTTAATACTAAATGCGTTATTTAAAATAATAATAATAATAACATTAGTCTGATACACCTACAATTGGAAAAAGGATTCGTCCAAAGCTTCTGTATGACACATATGCATGGAATTCGGTCAATTCTGTACTTAGGCTGTGGCTCAGTTAACCTTATGTAATCAGACAAAACACAATTTGAGGTCAGTTGGAAAGAAGGTCATATCACCAGCGCGTAGCAAAAGGTTTGTCTACTTATAAATGGGCGACACAATTTGAGATCACCCACTATTTAAAAATAGAAGAGAAGGCAATGCTAAGGAATCGATACAATTAACCCATAGCTCCCATCAGAGACACCAAAGGCAAAGAAGCACAAACACGAAACAACCAGACCCCAATGGAAACATCAATAGCGGAAAGCGAAATGGTGATGCACCAACCAACATTACATAAAATTAGAAACTCTAATTCTCAGTAAAATAGAAGTAGAGGCAGTGATCAGGAATCGATACAATTAACCCACAGCTCCCATCAGAGACACCAAAGGGAAAGAAACACAAACATGAAGCAACAAAACCCAACGGAAACACCAACAGCAGAAAGCCAAAAGGACATTTACTTTCCTACAAAATGGCCAATAGGCTATCCAAAATAAAATAATAAAAGTGACAGAAACACCATAGACAAACCGTAACAAAAATAAACAGCGACAGAAAAACCGCCTTGGAACGGTCAGCGGAAACGAATTCCACTGGGGGGCTTAAATCGATTTTACGTGGCCACAATACTCGCCCTTACTTCCGTCGCGATTAAGGGAAATAATTTGTTCAGTCCGCAGCCTTTACGCTGGAACCGTCATAGAATCTGAGGCCTGACCCACCGGCATGCAATTAAAACGGGAAGCTGAATTATTACGATTCGAACACACCAAAATAGACAATATTTTTTTTCTTAAAATTCTCATTTTGCAGCTTTAAGAAGAACTTCCGCCAACACAGGTGACTGTAATACATCCATTTAATTCAGAAAGGAATGTATTTTTATTTAACATTCTTTGAATGATGAACAACATCGGGTCAGGAACCCCGATTCACTCGTGACCAAAAGTAATTTTGACTTCAATTTGCATTAGTCACGAGCAAGGGGTTCAATTGAACTTTTAATGACATTTCACCGTCTAACGTCATTGAATCTACGAAGTACGTCAAAATCTGCCGCTTTCCAAGTCCATCTCCCCGCCCAGTGACTTGTAGCTGAATAAATCGCTTTCCCCTTTCCCTTATCATCGCCAATATCGGAGCGCCGATTTTGTTTTGTTTGATTTCGTGTTTGACGTCCGCGTCAACACAATATAGGTCATGTTGGAGACGCTGCATCTAATTTTACCCCACATTGAGATTTATTGACGTCCCATGCCCTGCCAACAAATAAAACCTAAACGGTTTATATGCATGGACGATTCGACTGGCATCACATGGCCTGGACAGGCTTAGACCGTCTACGTGGTTTACCAGTGCTTATGTACGGTCAGTTCCAGCTCTGTGTGGAACTATCATGCAGCCCAATCTATTTATCCTAGCCCCTTGGGCGGGGGCCTTCGGAGCGCCGAGTTAGAGCTTCCATTTTGAGGCATAAATTGTCTGAAACAGAACATTTTTTCCAACCGATATTAGGCTAGCGAATGTACCTAAACCGACATGAATCTGACAAACAATTTAGAAGAAAATCTTTGTTAGCTACCGAGTCGCGTGTTCGAATCGAACGGGTCCGTAAAAAAAAGTCGTTCGTACATGTATATGTTAACCATGAAATAATTTCGCCGTCATTCTCGCCCATCCGCTGATTCAAGAACCAACAGTGATCTGTTTCTAGGATAATCAAACCCTCTTTACTGATAAACGCTTATATCTAAGTCGGCCAATGAAATGTCTAGTTATTGAGAATAGCCGACATAAAATGACCTTCAACTGTTCGTCATGGCCGTTAAATTAAAAGAAAATGGTGCAATAATCGCGGCGTCTGATTTTGGTCAAGACTGTTTGCTACTTGTAGAACTACAAGAAGTGTTGTTAATACTTAACACGGAGAGAACAAACCAGAACCCCGATAGATCTATCGGAAGTTAAAAATATTTACCTTCTTTTGACGTGCACTAGACACATTGTTTGTTCTCTGCTACGTATTTTCGAGTGTAGTAAAAGTGTCATGTTTTGTTGAAAATCTGGCATCTGCTGTGAATAAAGGTAACAGGTGCTCGTGCGTACCACCCTCTGATGTAAGTCAAGTTTATTATTAGCTAAAGGTACAAGTGCAATGGTTTGTAAAACCTACATCTACAAAGCAGGTCATCAGCTACAGAGAAACTGACAGTTACATATGTAACCAAGGATGAGTAACAGCATCCACGTTGTTTAGCATGATTTTTGTGTCGAGCTCACGGACGTTTTTCAGAATGTTAACACTGGTATTCCTATTAAATACCACTTTAATGAGAAGCTTTTCAACCTAAGAAAGTTGCAAGCTAAATCAAAGGTACAGAAAGAGGTTTTAGACGGTGCCTTCTGACAGAGTGTGCTCGAACAGAAGAGAAGATGAAAAATGTGTGAATTAAGTAATTTATGTGACATCAATAATCTCACATTCAGCTTGAAAATACTGAGCAGCACCTTAAAATGCTACAAGAAACCTTTCATCATAGTAAAAGATCGTCTATCGTACATGTACATGTAAGTAGTAGACAAAGTCACCTACCTCTGAAGCGCATTGTCAAAAGTTGTGCACAATGCTGTTGAAGTCAATGCCAGGGTTGAAAAAGTAACCACAACATTTTGCCGACTATATGGAAATCTACTTCAACATTTTGCCGACTACGCGTTTGCGATCAAAGTGGACATGGCACAAAGCTGAACATCTAAAGAGACACAAAATATTACGTGGAAGTGTCTATCTGTACATGTACTAAGAATGGAAGTAATTTTGACGGTCATCGAAGTATGAAAATATTGGGTTACGAGCAAAGCAAGTGAACTTCGAATTTGCTCGTGACCCGATGTTATATATGCTTCAACTAACGTTATAAAACGTACTTTTATTATTAAAATTTACATCATTTTTCATCCGATATTTGAGGAAATATTCTAGTGTGAGGGATGCAGTTGAAACGAGAAAGCAACTGCAAACTTGGAGGTGTTATATAGTTGTATCGATTCCTGATCATTGCCATCGCTTCTATTTTGTTTCCTACTGACAGTGCAATAGCGCAATTGTCGACATATCGACGTCATCATTCAATCATATTTTGAGAGAACCATTCGTTAATTTGAAGTCACCGATCGCATGAGCCAATGTACTCGTTGAAGGATGAACATCAGCATGAAAAAAATATTTTACTTTGGGATTTTGTTCTGTTAATGTACTGAAAATGTAAATATCATGAGTGAAAGCGGTTCATTACGCAAACACAAATACATTGCCACCTTTATCGCCGAAAAAATGAAAATTTTAAGATGAAAAAGTGTGATATTTTTCTTATTTCTGCCCAAAATATAGATTGTGGACACTCGTTAGAACCGCCTCTTCGAGTACCCACAATCTATATTTTAGGGCAGAAATAAGAAAAATAAGGTTTACCCCCGGAAACCCCAGTTTTACTACATATAAAAGTGGGGTTCAAGGGGGTCAAAATTAAATAGGCGTGTTTTCATGATGTTAAATGTTCACTTATATAAATCCCTGTTAGTGAAGAATTCAAATTACTGTAAACTCAAAGTCCTCTATAAATTAAAACAGAAGTGACGGCAATGATAAGGAATCGATACAATTAACACACAACACCTCCAATCAGAGACACCAAAGGGAAAGAAGCACAAACGTGAAATAACAAGACCATAATGGAAACAGCAATAGCGGAAAGGCCAAAGGACCGTTCCCTTCCAACAAAATGGCCAATTGGCTAGCCAAAACAAAAATATATAAGATATAGGTCGATGAATGTTTACTGAACATTACGTCACACGGGCCGGTCCATCTAATACCGTTATCTAGGGATGACAATGTCACCAGTGAATGCAAACTTCTTAAATAAAAGCTGAAACTCATTCTCATGCGGAACAATAGTACACATTGTGTGAATTATAAAAGATAGAAAATAAGAAATATAACAAAATTGTCGAGAAGAACTGAAAACTTAAAAACAAATACCTTACGCAATAATTTGATGGTAGGTATCGTTTTGAATGTAGGTTTACTGTGCGCACAATTGCTGGTGAAGAACAAATAGCCGAGTGGTTACAGATACAGCTCAGAACCATTGAAGTTCTCGGTGTGGTGAGGGCGAGGGGTGGAAGAGACCCTCGGACAAAGTAATTATTTTATTTTTTTTTTTATTTTTTTTTTTCGGTGTTATATGTGTCCTGTTTTTTTTTTTTTTTTTTAATATTAGTATGAAATTCATTATTTTCAAATTTCAGCGATTCATATTAACTTGAATTTCATAATTTTAGAATTTCATATTTCGAAATTGCATTACAAAAACAGTTTTGATTGTTCGGCAGTGTCGGTAGATTCATCACCCTGAGAAGCATTCTCTGTAATCTCTAACGTCACTGTCAGAGTCCATGTGGTAAATGATTCGTTCCATTTTAACAGCGATGTCACTTTTACAATTCTCCTGTTCAGGCCCGGCCCATTTGGGCTTGAAGATGGGCTGCACGATGCTTCCACGCAGAGCTGAAACCAACCGCACGAGTACTGGTAAACTGCTTAGAGGATCTAAAAATAGAAGTGGAGGCAATGATCAGGAATCGATACAATTAACCCATAGCTCCCATAAGAGACACCCAAGGGAAAGAAACACAAACATGAAGCAACAGACTCCAATGGAAACACCAACAGCGGAAAGCCAAAAGGACAGTTACTTTCCCACAAAATGGCCAATAGACTATCCAAAATAAAATAATATAAGCGATACAAACACCCAAAGACAAAGCATAACAAAAATAAACCACGACAGAAGAACCGCCTTGGAACGGTCAGCGGAAACGAATTCCACTGGGTGGGGTGGGGGGGGGGCTTAAATCGATTTTCCGTGGCCACAATCCTCGCCCTTACTTCCGTCGCGATTAAGACAAATGATTTGTTCAGTCCGCATGAAGGCCCCCTAAGCCTGCCCAAGCAAAGCGGTGCGAGTCGGCGCGTCCATGCTTATAAACCCTATTGGTCTCATTGGGAGACATGGCTTGGGATTTCATTTCATCTCAATATCAGGTAAAAGTCCCACAAAATTGGAAGAAACGTCTCCAAAATTACCAATACAGTGTTGACGGGGACGTTAAACCTCAAATCAAACAAAACAATAGTCCTGTTCAGCCTTTTTGGCATGTGTTTAGCAAGCAGACCATTCTTTTTCAACAATGCTTCCAATGCCTCCTTCGATCAGAGCCTTTATATCTGCCACGCGAAGCTGAAAATTTCATTGGCCAACATAGCCTTTCAAATTCCCCCATATCATCTTTTTGGCAATCAGATCAGGATGGTATGGTGAAAGCCGCAGAATTGTGTGCCCGTGTCTCTTCAAAAGCTGGTCAACTCGATAAGGAGGAGCAGGTTTAATTCGTTTGCAAAGTTCCAAAAAGCTCAGGCTTGAACATTTCTTGCCACAGGCTGCATAAAACTGTATTAAAGGAAAAAAAAGAACGAAAAATAAAAATGTTATTCAAAATTTGGGATTCGAACCTACGACCTTCGGGTAATTAGGTCGTTAAAGTTTATGCAGCTAACCAATACCGCCACATAATATTCCTGCAATGATGTCATATCAGAATGGTATACAGCAAAGATTTTATGAATTAACAGAGGGAAAAGTTGGAAACCCCTACATAACGGTTTCCGATGGAATAGTCCGTATGACGTAGTGTTCAGTAAACAGTCATCGATCTATACACACATTCAAAGACAAACTATAATAACAATAAACCGTGACAGAAGTTTTGCGTGCATGTGCATTATTCAGACAAACATGGAAAGCATGGTATTGACGCAAAACCATTTCACGCAAGATTATTTTTCCTTTCATTTTAATGTCTTCCCGTTATCGGTTATGAAAAGCAAGAAAACGATAAACAATAGTATAACGCGATGTAAAGCTCTGAATATCTAATTTCCGGAAACAAGTAAAATTGCTTCAGTAAAATATTAAATTTCAATTTGATATTGTATTGGTATTTATTTCTTGGTATGCCTTTTATCCATTAGCAATCGCATGAATATTTTATCAATATGTGGAAAGGCGTTTGTTGATAGATACATCACGTAACCATGTCCATGTGATGATTATCCATCCAAAACCCACATAAGGCACCCTCAGCCTTTGTCTGGAGTAAAAATAAGAAAACTAGCACAATTTTTGCCGCATTCACCGTACTCTCTAGTGAACGGTAAGCCTTTGGGAGCAGAAATGTAAACTAATAGTGCATTACGATAACACACCCGTGCGCCATAGTGCATTTTATCACATCTCCAAAATGGCTTCGTTTTGATGAAAATCCGTGACATTTTACTTATTTATACTACAAACATCGGTTATGGGTGCTCATTAGAACCGCCTCATTGAGGCGGTTCTAACGAGTACCCACAACCTATGTCTTGGAGTAAAAATAAGAAAAATAATGTTTACCCCCGTAAACCCCAAGTTTTTCTAAATACAAAGCGGGGTGTAAGGGGGTCGTCGTTTCACGGACTTGTTCACGTGATGGTGCAAGTCACTTCTGGGCCAGACTAGCTAAATTAGGCCTATTAAGCCTTATCGGCGATTTTCAAACATTTCAATCTTGCGCAAATGAATCAATGATCCAAAATGACTAGAAAATAAGCATAGACTATGACGAAGGGCAAGGAGGATTTTTACGGCCGCTACACATCCCCTTAACACCATTCGCATAACCGCCTTAATAGATTTAGAGGTAATCATTACCATGGTGACAAGCAGTGTATATCATGATCAGATTGCCCATAATGAGATATTGCATCTGGAGCTACACCCCGTTATGAGTAGATTTTAACAAGGTTGTATACCTTAGATTGGAAACCAGTGTAGAACGTAACACATTTTTCACGGGCAATTCGACTGAAGCCTACCATGTTTTATCAAAACGCTTTTTATCTCGAAGGATTTACGAAGAAATCAAAATGAAATATTAGAAATAAGACACATCGAGAAATATTGTTTTTTTTTTTTTTTGTTTTTTTTTTTTTTTTGAAACGATACTACTAAATGTATCAAATACACTGTAGGCAAAATTAGCTAAAATTTCTATCATGCTTTTCTTAACACGTCACATTAAAACAAAGCACTGATAGTAGAGGTGGGTTGATTGTCTCTGAGTGTAGGCTAAACTGAGACTTAAACTGTTTCGTTTAACCCTTTAATTCCAGGTTTTAAGCAAAAACAGGAGTCCCTAACATGGGTCTACACGGTTTGCCAAGCCCAACCCATCACGAAAACACGCCTATATAATGTTGACCCTCTTGATACCAACTTTTATGTAGTAAAACAGTGATTTACACGGATAAACCTTATTTTGTCTTTAAATATAGATTGGAGATACCGGTTGGTTCTAACGAGTACCCACAATCTATATTTTGAGCAGAAATAAGAAAAATATCAAAATTTTTCATCTTAAAATTTTCGTTTTTCCGGCGGTAAAGTTTACGTGGTATTTACATAGGCGTGTTGTTGTAATGAACCGATGATTCCGTCCAGATTTTATAGATAACTATTTTAAGCGTCGATAAAAGAAGCGCGGCTGTTTTCTATAAATATCAATTGCCTGGTTTTGCTGCAGCATTTCGGTGGTTTCTTGCTATCGAGTCCTCACCGTTGTTTCATCTCCCTCTTTGTTTGATTTTTTGTGTTTACGGAGATGTTGCACTGATGAGTAGAAGGCCTTCATGCGGACTGAACACATCATTTGTCTGAATCGCGACGGAACTAAGGGCGAGGATTCTGGCCACGTAAAATCGATATAAGCACCCCTCCCCCTACCCCAGTTGAATTCGTTTCACTGACCGTTCCAAGGCGGTTCGTCTGTCACGGTTTATTTTTGTTATGGATTGTCCTTTGATAGCCAACACATACCGTCTGATAATGTTGTATGCATCCTGATTTATTAATATTACATGTAACTAAGTCATAAACTACATTCTGGAAACAGCCGCTCGCTAAATATCTCAACTCAGGGTCTGAATTTTGGCTGAAATCGCCAGTTGTTGCCGCATAGGATATTCCAAGTCAGGACAGAGCTCATCAATTAATTCAAGCAATCTGTAGCGAGGTATCTAAAAAGATTATAAACCTCGATGCCAATGTAAATATCCAAGGGTTTGATCTTGTCTAAATACCGGTCTCTCCTACTGTAAATCCTCTATAACAAGTGAGTATCGCGAGATGTGACGTTGTCTCACCATTAGTGTCGCATCCACCAGACTCAACGGGAACAAGACAATTCATCGACAAGACAACTCATCGACACGGTTTTTGGAGACAATTCATCGACACAATTGAAGACAACTCATCGACACTTTTTGAAGACAATTCATCGACACATTATTATATTGAAATTATGCACAAGTTAATAAAATGAAGACACTGTTTTGAAAATAAAATGATCTATTATCACGTTTATGATCAAAATAACGAACTTAGAAAAAATGTAATTCAATATTTTGGCTTATTGACCATTTTAACCGCATAAAAGAAGATGTACACGGAACTTTGTCAAATTTTATTCAAAACTTTCATAATCAAAATAAAAAGATGGAAAGTGAAGCTGGATTGTGAGTTACATGTATGTTTGCATTTTTTCACTTAATTTTTGTTGTTCGAATTTTGATAATAATGCAGAACGCCGCGTCTGATCATGACCTATACTGTTTGCAAAAAGTTCAGCTATTTCCCAAAAAAATTTAGTTGCAAACAAACCCTGACAACCCTACATTTTTAAATGGACTCATGCTATATATAAGGAAGAGGATTCCATTTGGTACATAAAGGGTTAAACTGAACTTTTGCCCCTAGAGTGGGATTAATCAAGGTCCATCGCATGGGCTTATTATCTAGATGATAATTTACCGACACGGTTTATATCTCATGATCAGAATTAGGTATCTAAATGCGAATTGTACAAATCATGTAATCTGGTCGTACTATCAATACTGCCACTACATAGCAATCAGCATCCTAAAAGCTACATGCTATCCTCAATTACTTTGAGACAGCTCCCGACAGTCACTTGTTTGCGACATCAAATCAGACGAGGCAAACTATTGTGGTTAAAATGGTCAATAAGCCAAATTGTATTGAATTATTTTTTTCTAAATTCGTAATTTTGATCATAAACGTGACAATAGATAATTTTATTTTCAAAACATTCTCTTCATTTTATCAGCTTGTGTATAATTTCAACATAATAATGTGTCGATGAATTGTCTTCAAAAAGTGTCGATGAGTTGTCTTCAATTTTGTCGATGAATTGTCTCCAAAAACCGTGTCGATGAATTGTCTTGTCGATGAATTGTCTCGATTCCGACTCAACGGACGTGTTTTTTTTTTTTTTCGAAGTCTAACATAGAGTGCACGTGATCGAGATAGATGTTAACGTTGGATGTTGAAATTGTAGTTTTCTTTGCTATTTATTTATGCAGTCAGGAGATTCGATCTGACACTTTCACTGTTTGTGTGCAAATTTTCAGGCGGAAAATGTGTTCGGTAGGTCGAGCAAATTTTGTTTCGGTGTAACTGTAATGTTCACTTTTGAGAGAACATTTTAAAGAGCTGTTTGTTTTTTTCTGTGTGAAACAAAAAGGATTGAACAGCTGTTTTGACTCATTGGGTTTTGAAGCCGCTTAAGGTTACATGAATTTTTGCTGGAATTTTTAATTGTGCAGTCAGGAGACTCGGTCGGAGACTGCCACTGTTTTCTGAGGGTATTGTTTCCAAATTTGCAGGCGGAAACTTTGTTCGGTTGGTCGAGCAAAAATTGTTCGGTGTTTCTGTAATGTTCATATTTGAGAGAACATTTTAAAGAGCTGTTTGTTTTGTTGCTATGTGAAACACAAGGGATTGAACAGCTATTTTGACTTGTTGAGTTTTGAAGCCGCTTGAAGTTGCATGTATTTTGGCTGGTATGTGTGTATTAGTTTAACACGGACAGTTTTAGAGACACGTACCTCAAGGCTATAGCTAGTGTACATTCAGGTCACAGGTTCTCGGTGTTTTGGGGTACGGCGGAGTATCTTCGCACTATTTGGACGTTTTAGTAGCCAGGTTTGTGTTGTGGTTCACGTGTTATTATGGCTGTTTGAGCCTGCTTCGGGCCGGCAATTACGATTATTTTTTCTCTCTCTCTCTCTCTCTCTCTCTCTCTCTCTCTCTCTCTCTCTCTGTGTGTGGGTGTGTGTGTGTGTGTGTGTGTGTTAAGAGCAAATAATTTTCATTGTTTAACTTTTATACCCTCCCATGAACATGTACACTGGTCCATAGTTTCGGGCGTTTACTGGCAACTTTGTACCAATGATGCCGATTACAGGGAGGTGCAAGAGGTCAAAGTATAAAATGCCATGTTTTTTTATTTTGGTGGTTTTCACTAGGGACTACCCATGTACTTACCCAGGAGGTATAATGTCCCAGTGAAATTTTTCACGCGGGTTGGGACTGGATGTTTCTCTGATTTGGTTTGGGTCATTTTCAGGAGGATCCTGGAAATATTGCCAAGGGGAAAATATTTTGTCCAGTAATTCTCTATTTGGAAATGAGTTTTGAGTTTGACACAAGTTCTGTGTTAAGCAGTCATGGGGAACAGTAGGTTTATTTACGCGGAGAGACAACCCAGCCTTCAACTCGCATGCCATCAGCAGAGGTTGTTTGAACTCCGGTTTGCAAGTTAAGCTGGTGTTTAGCATCCCCCCCCCTGTATTGTGTATTTACTTGTCTGAAAGCGCCACTACTTCGGATCCCAATAAATTTAAAGAAGTGAAAATCTACCTGTATTAAGCAAGCACCTGTCTTCTACAACCACCTTTGGGCTATCTCATAGGTGTTTGCTTGATACACTTTGCACTGGATGTTTGCTAATTACAGATTCGACTATAATATTTAACATTTGTAATCTATGTAGCAGAGCTTATATGCTTTTTCGGAGAATGCACGACATTAGGGTATGCTATCCATGGCTATCCATGGCTATCCATGGCTGAGAATAAAATGTTGAAGGAGTGTTTGGACTGTTGGGTGTTTGGTTTGGTTTTCGTGGGGAGATGAGTCTTTAGCAGCTGAGAGGAAGGTGTACATTATATATTCCATAGTACTTATACATAAACATGAGTCACATTTAGCGCAGGGTAGCTTGGGATAATATTATAACTCAAGTGAGTCTCGCGAGATGTGACGTTGTTTTATCATTCGATTCGCAGCCACCTAGTGCAGGTTAGGAGGTGTTTCAGAGCATGTCATTGTTGTTTGGTATTTTGTAACCGTATCTGGCGTTTCAGACCCCCTTTGCAGGAGCTGACCTTTGCAGGAGTCCTTCCTTCCTGTGGACCATTGTCCCTATTTGATCGCTTCCGCGACTGAAGGTGCTGAGGATTGCATCTTTGCATCCTCTTTGGTAAGGGTTTGGGATTGGCTTCCCTTGCCACAGGTCCTGGTGTATGAATGTCGTTCGGCGTGTCGCTGATGATAAATTGGCATTATTTAAAGAAAAAAGTAACACACTGTAAAAATTACATGTTTGATTTTTCATTCTGCGAGTCAAGTTTTCACTCTCTTTTCTCCTGTACTTAAACATAAACTTGAGTTACATTGAGCGCAGAGTCGCTTGAGATAATATTAACCCAATGTACAAGTCTACCCATCTTACTCAGAATAATGCAAAACAATCACGATACGTTACAGTGAATCCTGCTACCTAGTAGACGTGACTTTATGATTGAGTTTAGGTATATGTGTGCGACACGCCTCGTTTGTGCACAACGGTTAAATTCCTGCGACAATTTTTATAACGGGCGTACGCCTGGCGTAGGCTAGCGTCTGTTTTATGCACACGGACACAGTATATGTGGATATTACAGTTATGCTTATGTAAGAAATAGATCAGCTTTAACTATGATTTGTTGAGTAATAAATCACAGTTTGTCGGTCAGTTGTAAAGTAGACAAATCACGAGCGCGTAGCGCGCGTGATTTGTCTACTTACAACTGACCGAAAAACTGTGATTTTTTACTCAACAAATCACAAACTAGAGCTGATCTATTTCGATTCTAACAGGCTGAAAATCGGCAATAATGCTGTTGTTTCCTTCAAAAGCTCACAACTTTTCGCCATTGTTAGAAGAAATCCCGCTAAAATTATCGACTGAAACACATGCATTTACATCATTTTCTAACGTTTTCGATGCAAGAATATGACGTTACACCGTCCAACGTCAAGGAAATCGGCTAGTGATGTCATCAATTGGCAGTTTTTTATGACGTCACTCGTCACGCTCTTCCTTGTCGTGATTTGTTGTAGAATAAAACACAGTTATTTTTCATTGCCCATATAGGCGAGCTGTGTTAGAATCTAATGTAATGCACTGCGTCAAATAGATATGTTTCCCCAATACCCTAAATAGGTAAGAGACCCACACTGTCAATGTAATGCCAAGAAGCGAATGACCTGTCGTTGAGTAGGTCTTTTGATCTCTGAATCAAATAAACAACTACGTTTTGCTTTCAACCTTACTGATGATTGCCATCGGCTTTCCTGTTTATGTCTCAATTATATCATTAAAATGATTATACAAATGGAAGATACTAGCATTTCTTAGAGCGATAGAAACCCTGAGACGATATTCCCGCCTAGAAAACAAGACGTATGTGAAATTGATTTTTAATGGTAGTCGAGTTCATTCAGTCTGGAAGTTAGGTATCTAATCGGATTTGTTCATTTTGTTTTATACTGCTTAAATACGAAGATCTGGAAACCCCTTTCTGACTTTGATTTCGAGGCATCATTTTAAAAAACCCATGTAATGAACACGACGTTTAACCTAACTTAATACAGAGAAAATTCGGGTTTAGGCCTCAGATTCTATGACGGTTCCAGCGTAAGGGCTTATTGAGAATTAGAGATATCTAATTCAATGTATGTTGGTGCCTGCTGATCTATCTCTGGTCGGGCCCATCGGAGTCTAGCTGTTGGTTTTCTTTTGCTCTAGCATTTCAGTGGTTTCGTGCTGTCGAGTCCTCACCGTTGTTTCATCTCTGTGGTTGTTTGATTAATTATGTTCACGGAGATGTTGCACTGATGAGTTAAAAGGCCTTCATGCGGACTGAACAAATATTTGTCTAAATCGCGACGGAAGTAAGGGCGAGGATTGTGGCCACGTAAAATCGATTTAAGCCCCCCAGTGGAATTCGTTTCCGCTGACCGTTCCCAGGCGGTTCTTCTGTCGCCGTTTATTTTTGTTATGGTTTGTCTTTGGGTGTTTGTGTCGCTTATATTATTTTATTTTGGATAGCCTATTGGCCATTTTGTGGGAAAGTGACTGTCCTTATTGCTTTCTGCTGTTGATGTTTCCATTAGGTCTGTTGTTTCATGTTGTGTTTCTTTCCCTTTGGTGTCTCTGATGGGAGCTTTGGGTTGATTGTATCGGTTCCTGATCATTGCCTCCACTTCTATTTTACATGGGAATACATTCCAGCAGGCACATGACGTAATTGTGACGTAATATCAACTTCGGTACCACGTCATGACGTTTATGCTACGTCAAATTGTACCGACATTGATTTGACATTGCCCAAGCGACTTGTGCCTGCCGGGATTACATCCTTTGTTTTGCAAAATATATGTTGTTGCCCGAATGAGGCAATTCTTACGAGCGTGACCCGCATTCTTGATTTGGACGGCAACTGAATAAAAATGGAGTCTGTAAAAAGCTAGTTATGTGCTATGAAGAACACAATTTTAGCATACGAGACTGTTATCATAATGTGAAAAGTCCTTTTTTCTTAACATACATCATTCTGTTTCAATACAAAGCAAATCCCATATGACGAGCTAAATTTCGTACTTATCGTACATACTAAATAAAATAAAAAATGTTTTAGGTATTCATTCTTCGTTTTTCCCATCACGCCAACACGCCTATATAATTCTGACCACTATAAAGTAAAACTGGGGTTTTCAGGGGTATTCTTTATTTTTCTTATTTGACAAAGGCGTTTTATCCTTAACCCTCCCACGACACCCCGGTGTTCATAAACCGAGGCGGTTCTAACGCCTACCCACAATCTATGTTTGGAGGAGACATATGAATAAACATCAGGATGTTTTTATCTGAAAATTCCATTTTTCATGGTAAAGTTCTCAATATATTTGAGTAAGCATTTTTCGTATGGCCTGCGCCCAGTGTTGTCTGGTACATCTAACAGCTAAATTTTGGAACTGCTCAAAAGTCACCGTCACAGTGAAATGGTCTTAAAGACCCACTTTTGAAAAGCCCCAAAGGTGGTCTTAGCATTGGAATATTACTGTTTTGCGTTTTGGTGTTTATCTGAAGTCCCCTTTTCCGATTTCCGCGCCTCGATGAAGCAACACACGTGTAAATTTACTTCATGAAAGACCGAATGAGTCCCTAGATTATATTCCTAATCATGAAAACACACCCGTGCGATGGAGTGCATTTTTCACATTTCCAAAATGGCGTTTTTTTCTGGTAAAAATGCGTGACATTTTTCTTAGTTTTACTGCTAACTTAGGATATGGGTGCTCGTTAGAACCGCCTCATTGAGGCGGTTCCAACGAGTATCCACAACCTATGCCTTGGGGCAGAAATAAGAAAAATAATGTATTCCCTCGTAAACCCAAATTTTCTCCATATAACTTGGGGTTTAGAGGGTGTTCATTTCACGGACGTTGTCACGTGATGACTTCCTTCACTGGCGCTGTAATATGCACTTTGGCTCAAACTACCATTACGAAAATACGCCTACTCAAATATATTGAAAATTTTACCCCCACCCCAGCCCCCCGACCCCCAAAAAATAAAAGAGTTGAAAATTGTCAGATAAAAAAAAAATCAGATGTTTTTCTTTTTTTTTTTTTGCTCAAATCATAGATTGCAGGTTTTCGTTATAACCGCGATGCGGTTATAACTAGTACCCACAATCTATGATTTTTAGCAGAAATAAGAAAAAAAAAATAAAGTATACCACTGTAAGCCCAGTTTTTCTATATAAAATTTGGGTTAAAGGGGGTCAAAATTATATATCCGTGTTTTCGTGATGATACCCAATTTCTATTGTCCCAAATGTGTTAGGGTAGTTGAAGTTGTAGTCGCATTCGCTTGAGCTAAGATGGTTTGTTTATAAACAAGCTTTCCTTGAACTACATCTTAAATTACTGCTTTGAAGTGCTACAGAAGAAACAAAATTCTCGGCTTTCTTGTTTTACGATCCTTTTGTATCTTAAAACTAATTACGGAGAGGTTGAATTTATGTGTGTTATTATCTCTGCAGGGGACAACATGTAACGAGTCTTAATGCAAAGAACTGTTTTATTCTACTTTTATAGGTGTGGTATAGGTAGCTACCGATTTATTCAAGCGTGATGTCACTACTTTAAGATATCTGTCAAATGAGTATTATTATTTTTATATCTCGCCATGAGACTACATGTAGAGAGCTCAAAATGCATAGATATCCCGTAGATCTAGACTGGTAACGTCTAAGTAGAAAAGAATGCAATGATTAAGAGTCGACAAGAGTACCAAATACCTCTCGTTAAAAATAAAACGGCATTCACCTTATTTGCATTATCTGCTGGTTCCTAGTCTGAAGGTTATTAGTGTTGGAAAAACAGGTAACCAGACCCCCCTGACCTTGAAAGGTCAGGGGGGTCTGGTTACCTGTTTTTCCAATATTGACAATGTGCAAGCTGGGAGCCAGCAAATAATGCAAATATGGTGAATATTTCATGAAACTAACGGAAGCGTTATCAAGGCACATGTATGCATTCGTGTTAAATCGTGTCCGTGCAGTAACCCCTGGAATATATAATTTTAATTGATTAACAATATGTCCAGCATTTGTTCACGGTGAGTGAATTATCACTAATTCACAGACTCACTACAGAGTTACAGAATTTCATTGGATGCAGAGATACGGTGTTCACGGTTAGTGAATTATCACTAATTCACAGACTCACTACAGAGTTACAGAATTTCATTGGATGCAGAGATACGGAGACTCACACACCCGACAAATCAAAATCACATAATCCTAATACCGGGTATGTCCACCGGTAACCGGACAAAATCCCCCCGGACAAAATCCCCCCTGGACAAAATCCCCCATTTTTGTAAAGGCGGACAAAATCCCCACTGGACAAAATCCCGCCGGACAAAACCCCCCCTCGCTGTATGTCAGGTCGGACCCCCCCCCCCGGATATAATCCCTCCCAGACAAAAAAAAAAACTTGCTCTAAACTATTCCAGTTAAATATCCTTCCACTACCCACAATCTTTAGCAAAACTTATTAAGTCAGAACAATGAATTTAATCTCTTGCCTGACTAAAGAACTATGTTTCATTTGTAATGTTCTTATTCATTGTTAGAATTTGTCATCGATGATTTCTCTGTTCTATATTTTGTCATCTTTTGTACTTGTGCAGTACTTCTTGCTTGTTGCAATAATTTGTTGATAGTATTGCATCAAATCTGATCTGGAATCTGCAGTTTTCAAAATGACACATGTATATACAGACTGACTTCCAAAAATCAGTAATTGTACACGCGGAGGTGTGTGGGGATATTGTCCGCCTTTATAAACAGAAGTGGGGATTATGTCCGGGGGGGATTTTGTCCACCTGAACAAATGATGGGGGGGGGGGGGGATGTCCGCCTTTACAAAAATGGGGGATTTTGTCCGGGGGGGGGGGGGGTTATATCCGGGGGGGATTTTGTCCGTGATTCCTGTCCACCATTAGCATCAAGTAGTGCTTGGCATCGACGCCTCATGCATAGAATTAAACGCTGTATCTGGTCGTGTTTGGTGTTGTGCCGTTATTCCTGTAGCGCCATGGCAAGCTGCTGACGGTTGATTGGCGGACGACGTCGGCTGTACACACGTTTTCCGAGCTGGTCCCAAAAATCCTCAATTGGGTTTAAATCCGGCGAAAACGCAGCCCAAGGATGAACTTGTACACCATTTTGATTGAAAAAAGCCATGGTTAGCCTCGCATAATGAGCACGTGCATTTTCCTCTTGGCAAAGCGTAACGCCACCATTTTGCGTAAACACGGTACAGTCAGGGCATCGTTCTGGTTGTCATGGGGAATTCCCCTGGAACTGAATCTGAATGGACCTGGAACTGGAATGGAGTGCCCCGGAACCTGAACGGGATCGCTCCGGGGTGGAACGATACAAGCGGTCGAAAGCGGTCAATTCCAAATAGCGGTCCTCACTTGGGGAACGGTTATATCCAAAAGTAGGATCAAGATTTTCGAACAAACGTTATACTGTCTTGATTTTCGGTTGACTTTTTTTTCATTTATCTCGGATTGATCCACACACTTTCACTTGGCCCTAATATCATTTAATTTAGCCCAGACATTGTTTATTAGACTAAATTTAGTTGCTATTTGAACCTAAAATTTACTCTGTTACACTCCCGCTAGCGAGAAACTTCACAGCGCACACATAACGTCTCCGTTTCGTTCCTTTTTTATTTCCTTTTTTTATTTATTTTTTTTTCAAATTTTCCGGCAAAAGAATAAGCGAAATATTCTAAATATTACGATAAGCATTACTTTTGATATATCTAAATAATTTTGACAATAACATACTTGACATTTGTTAAATGAAATATACCCTTGTATCAACTTTGCTGCTACATTCAGACAACATTGTGTACTGCTTATAATACAAACTCCGGTGACAAATACTTATCATATGACGTCGCGTCGGAGAATGCAATAAAGCCATGTAATAAATTCGATAATCCACTAAAGGATTAAATATGCAAATTAGTTAGATATGCACTGTAACGTTACATGTACGACGTCCTTAACGTCGCGTTTACTAAATGCCGAATATTGATATATTTGTATAAAAACCTGCATTAAATACCTTTTAAATGTTATATGTTACATTCAATCTTGCATTCGTGCTCATGTATTACTGAATGTATTAAACTCGTTGAGGAAAAGGAATAAGATGCTCGGCGAAGCCTCAATTTTTTTCCCTTTACCTCAGCTCGTTTAATACATTCAATAATACATGAACACTCACGTAAGATCCTCTATTTCTATCACGTGAACAAGTCCGTGAAATGAACACCTCATAAACCCCACTTTATATAGAGAAAACTGGGTTTACGGGGTATACATTATTTTTTCTTATTTCTGCTCCAAGACAAAGATTGTTGTTACTCGTTAGAACCACCTCAATGAGGCGGTTCTAACGAGCACCAACAACCTATGTTTGGAGTAACAATAAGAAAAATGCCATGGATTTTTTTACGAGCAACCACAAACTATGTTTGCAGTAAAAATAAGAAAAATGTCATATATTTTCATCAGAAAAGTGGCCATTTTGAAGATGAGAAAAAAAGAACAATGTCGCATGGTGTGTTATCGTTATGCTATGACACAACAACTTAAAGCACTCGTATTTATAAGCGGTTTGTACTGTCGACTTTGTTTTGTACTATAATCATTTTTGATTGCTCAGCAACGGTATACTCCTGTAATGGCCAATGTCACTTAAAAAGGTCGTTGGCAAGCAGTGTATTATTGTCAGATCAGACGCCGCAGAACCGATCAAGGGCTAGACTGTTTGCTAAATTACAGGAAATTTTGTAAAACTCATGTGAAAGAAAACGAACCAGACAACCCTGTTATCGGAAACGAACCTGCCAATAGTTCCATGTTTTTACTGGGAAAGGCAAAAATTAGGAAATGACAAATTGAATGTCTGTCGGAAACATCAATCATCGTATACATATACTAGTACTTTAAAATAACTAAACTATTCGTCTTAAGTATGAGATAAACTCCTCCTTACATACATAATGAAGAAGATCATATTTAGCTCACATCTGGTTATGTAATAAGTGGAATTAAGACATATTTTTGTCAAACACGGACCAATGGACTTGTTCAGGACATCGACGCTGTCTTACGTGACAGAAACTATTTTGGTACGAGCTCACGCAATAAAAGAGCAGTTTGTTTGTAATTACGTTGAAAATAAATCACAAGCTGTATGGGGCAACGACCTGCTTTGTTTTTATAATCATATTATGACAGATACATAAAAGATATGTTCCTGTCGCATTTTGGAAGCACATAGATTGTGCCTGTGACATTTAGTGAAGATACATATTTAAGATAAGCTTTAGAAAAAAAACTAATCAAACGTCTGTTAAGCTTCAGAAAAACATATTAGCATCTTTAAGCGTATGAAATGATACAATAACACATTATGAGGCTTCTAGGTCAGATGAAGAAACCATCTTATCAGGATCTACACGGCTCACCATTTTCTTTTTTCTCTTTTTTTTTTGTTTGATCCTTTCTTCACTCATCCATTGCCTGGGTTAGAACAACTATGTACAGCTTATCTTTTTCGTCATCTACGCATAATTGTATTCAAGTGAACCCGCCAATTCATGTACAAACGCTTTCATTTTCATTTATCAGGAGAGGAGGATTCCGTTCAAACTCTTTAACATATTGTAAACAATATCATTTGTCTTGACATGTATTGCTTAAACTAATACATATGTTTTAACCAAAGGTTATAACTCTGTTGCGTATGTCATATCGCTTAATATTATTTTGTTTTGGACAGCCAATTGGCCATTTTGTGGGAAAGTAACTGTCCGTTTGGCTTTCCGCTATTGATGTTTCTATTAGGGTCTAGTCGTTTCATGTTTGTGCTTCTTTCCCTTTGGTGTCTCTGATGGGGACTGTGGGTTAATTGTATCGATTCCTGATCATTGCCTTCACTTCTATTTTCTAAAATTTATAAAAGGAAAAACGGTGGTACGACTCACGCAATGAAAGAGCAGTTTCTTTGTAATAACGTTGAGAATAGATCAAATTTTATAAGTGGATGTGGCAATCTGCGTTGCATTTATAATCATATTATTACAGATACATAAAACGTCTGTTGCTTTAGCGTATTCGAAGCACATTTCAGTTCAGTGCTGTAGTCCTTGCTGCTAAAGGATTACCTCTTTTTTCAGAACATTCAAAAATCTATCTTGCCATAATCATCGCATAATATTATCTAACCTGTTTTACAAAGCATAACGAAAACACGCCTATTCAAATACGTTGTATATTTTACCGTCAAAAAAAAATAATAAAAAAGGTGATATTTTTAGCTCGTCTGTTTTTTGAAAAAAAACTTTCGAGCTATTGTCATCACTCCGGCGTCTGCGTTGTCGTCCTGCGTCGTCCTGCGTCGTCCTGAGTCGTTCCAAAAAAACTTAACCTTGGCTATAACTTAAAAAGTATTAGACCTAGCCTCATGAAACTTCATACACACACTCATCATCACAAGAGCTACATTTTGACCAAGGACCATAACAACATTGTTGATTTTGGCTGAATTATCTCCCCTTTTCCAATTTTTTTCTGAAACACATTTTTTGCTCTCATTTTAATACTATTCACAACAGAGCCATCAAACTTCACATGAATGTTCCTTGGGACAAGACCTTTTCAGTGATACCACATTTTTTGATCTGTGACCTTTACCTTTGAACTTTGACCTATTTTTCGAAAATTTAACCGAAAACCTTAACCTTGACCATATTTCCAAAAGTATTTGGCCTACCTTCATGAAACTTCATACACATACTCACCATCACAAGAGCTACATTCCCTACAAGTTTTATAACTCTATCTTGCAATTTGATTGAATTATCTCCCCTTTTCTCTCCGTTTTTTAAAATTGTTTTTGTCTCTTATTTCAATACTATTCACAACAGAGCCTTCCAACTTCACATGAATGTTCCTTGGGACAAGACCTTTTCAGTCATACCACGCTTTTTGACCTGACCTTGACCTTTGAACTTTGACCTATTTTTCGAAAAATTAACCAAAAAACTTAACCTTGACCATATTTCCAAAAGTATTTGGCCTACCTTCATGAAACTTCATACACATACTCACCATCACAAGAGCTACATTCCCTACAAGTTTTATAACTCCATCTTGCAATTTGATTTGACTTAGAACTTTTGTTTTCTAAAAGAAACTGCAGACGAGCGTTGGCACCCGCTTGCGGTGCTCTTGTTCTTATTAGAGTTCAAAATATAGATTATGGTACACGTCTAACCGCCTCATCGAGGCGGTTCTAACGAGTACCCACAATCTATATTTTAGAACAGAAATAAACAAAATAGGATTTACCCCTGTAAACCCCAGTTTTCTCATATAAAAATGGGCTTGAATGGGGTCGGAATTGCATAGGCGTGTTTTCGTGATGTATTCGTTGCACGGATGTGCAGGTTTGCAAGTCTAACTCGCAAATATATTTCAATTTACTAGACATTTCCGTCCATTAAAACTTCATGTTCTTTTGTTGGGAGACGATATATTTTCAACTGAAGACAATTCAACTATCTTCGCTGCCGTACAGGCATTTATCAAAGATACAAGAAGATTCACTAAGTAATTAAGTTAGCTAGTAATGAAGCCGTGCTCACACACAGACAGTCTGACACCACCATATAATCTTATCTTTACACCCCCTCCATATTCTGCTACTTTACATTATTTCACCATTTAGTTTTATACTGCTCATATTTTTTCTCTAAACCAGTATTCGAATGTTTTATTGTCTGCTTGTTTGCAATATTATCACATGTATGCCTATTGATATACACATATACGGGTGTGTGTGTGTGTGGGGGGGGGGGGGTAACTTATGTTAATACAACTTGTGGCACAACCCCTTTTTCCAAGAATATGCAATAAAATACATGTATGTTTAAACCCCTTATTCTGCCCTACCTTTTCAAAGAATGTAAATCCAGATCACATGAAGACGCCATCTTATCAGGATCTACACGGCTCGCCACGAAGTTCGTGAATTGTATGAATACATTATATCAAGTAATTTGATAGTCAGCAATCGTATTCAACCTCTCTCGGTTTATAAATTCCATATTTGAAATGGGCTGAGTAATTAACTCAATGAAAAACATACAGTCATGTGTTTGTTTATTACGCCGAATTCTTGGATAATGTTCTTTGGTTGTAAGTCTTCCCTGTAGCTGGCTTTTAAGCCGATTTGCTATGAATCGATTCAAAGTCAATATATTAATCCGGTTTAGTGTAATTTCGTACAAAACATTCTGGTAAAGTTTATTTATAGCGGCGCTATTTTTGTCCTTGATATGTCAGCGCCGTGTGAAATGAGTTGGTTATCTGTTAAATCGGAACTGGGCTCGTATACTGGGACATTAGCAAACTGTGTAGAATAGGTGAGGAATCGATTCAATAACCAATATATATTAGTTCCAAGACATCGGGTCCAAGCTCCCATTCAAGACGCCGAAGGGTAAGAAAAACAAACATAAAACAATTTTTTTCATAATGAAAACGTCACAAGAGGAAAACCAAAAGGACAGTTAATTTCCCACAAATTGGCCGAGTAAAAAAAAAAAAAAAACATCACGAAAACACGCCTATATAATTTTCACCCCCTTGAACCGCACTTTTATATAGTAAAACTGGTGTTTCCGGGGGTATACCTTTTTTTCTTATTTCTGCTCTAAAATATAGAGTGTGGGTACTCGTTAGAACCGCCTCGATGAGGCAGTTCTAACGAAAGCCACAATCTATATTTTGAGCAGAAATAAGAAAAATATCACAATTTTTCATCATAAAATTTTCATTTTTTCGGCGATAAAGGTGGCAATGTATTTGTATAGGCGTGTTTGCGTAATGAGTAATAGCATTTTTTTTTTTTTTTTTTTTTTTTTTTTTTTTGGTTTGGGTTTTACGGCCCTTTCAAGATTATTTCACTCATAATGAGCCGATCGTTAATCAGAGGTGGGCGAAAACCGGAGCACCCGAAAAAAAAAACACCTGACCTTCCGTTGCAGAACTTGGCGTCTCACACGTGGCCCGAGCGAGGCTCGAACCTACGGCGGTGAGAGACCTAATGACTAAGAGTCAGCGGAGTAATAGCAATACATACATGCAAAGACGAACTATAACTATTAAACCACGGAAGAAGAACCGTAGACCCGTCTAGGAACGGACAATAAAATGTTTTGTACTGGGTAGTGGGTAGGTTGGGGGGGGGGCTTAAATCGGTTTTACGTGGACACATTCCTCGTCCTGGTTTAGACGAGTTATTTGTTCAGCCCACGTGAAGGATTTGTTTCTAACTCATCAGCGCAACACAGCTCCGAGAACATGAAAGTCAAACGAATACAGAGATGAAACAACGATGAGGACTCGACAGCATGAAATAACTGAAATGCTGGAGCAAAATAAAACTAACAGTTAGACCCCTGAGGGCCCGACCAGAGCATCAGGCACCATTCGAAATTACTAAAAACGTTTTCGACCCATCCGTGTTGTCAGTGCTTTGATACCGTTGTCCGTTACGACAACAAGACAGTGGAGCCATTAATAATTGGACTGTTCAAACCTAATGCTACAATATAAGTGAATCTTTCAATACCAGAGAATAATGATTCAATAAAGTAAAGATATCAAAAGAATCAATCTCTAGAGACAGGCTTTAAATACAAAATGAAATTTCATCGATTCCAGTATGGTATGTGCCGAAATGCAGTAGAATGATTTTGACTCAAAGAATGTGGCAGGTTATAAGTGCTAGGCGCATGCCCGAAATTGTGTTATTTTATGCACTTTCGCCACCATAGTATCTCTAGTTTAAATATGCGAGTAAAATATACACTATTCATAATGTCGCAGGCTCATGAGCCTGGGCTGGCAATATTTTGTCCGAATTCCCCTTTTCTCTCATTGGTGACAAATGTGCATTTCTCTCGTAGTACTCTGTCTTTTCCGAAAGGAAGATTTACGCATGTGTCTTTAATCTAATTATGTAAATATAGACGGTGTCTTTGTATAGCAGCCAAATATGATTGATGCAAAATTCATTCCTGTTGCAATTCTAATATAATGGAAACATGCATATTTCCTAGTATAACAAATTGCTTTGTTAACATTGTTACATCATTTCAATTGATTTCGTTGAAGCTCGTCAGTCGAATGGTCTGTACATCACGTGAATAATTCCATGAAATTACCCCCCCCCCTCCACACACACACACACACACTTGTTTACCTTATACAAAGGAACTTCGGTGGGTCGAAACGCTTTGTGACCATTAAAAATGTTCGAGACAGGCTGCCGATAGTTGGAGCAACCGAGGGTTACTATTAGTGCCATACTAGGAAGCATAATGCATACAATGTTGTCATATTGCTTCAGTGCTCTGTAATATATATGTATGTTATATGTACTCATTAGAATCGCTCCATCGAGGCGATTCTAATGAATACACTGCATACATTTGCTTGATAAAAGAAGAAAATCAACCTAACCTATCCCTCACTATTTCGTGTCTGGATGAGTTCCCTAGGGACTCAAAAAAGGGCCCGACTCATCCGTGGTAAGCGAGCCATAAGAAAACGAGTCATCGACTTTCTTCTGTATTAATGTGATTAAGGGGTCGCGGGTTCGATATCTGCCAGGGTCGGCAACATTCTTTCGAGGAGGTCGACCATTAAATCTTTTCTACAGTGGAAGGATTCCAGAAGCCTAGGGCGGAGGAATGTGCTCTCTGCCGGTTACCTGCTTATTTAAGCCTGCCAAGGAATTGTGTTGCCTTTGAAGTTTAACTCAAAGATATAGCTATTAAGGGAACACATGCAATCGGAAATGAAATCGAGTTGTCAATGAGCTTTGTCTTTCTACTGCAAGGCCTTGACCAACATTTGAAATTTACTTCTTGAACTTTAAACTTGACAGTCCGCCAGGCTGGCATTAATAAAGCTTAAAACCGGGACACATTTTAATGTTCAATTAAATATAGTAAGGAATATATGCTCTTTTTCAGTCCGGGAAATCAATCAGTGTCTATGAAAATAATATTGAATGGCGATCTTGCTCTTAGCTAGACAGTACGATTTGCATATCTCTTATAGTTGCACTCCGCTATAAAATACGTTTGGGCAATATACATGAGCATTAGAGGGGTGATAAAATTAAGAACTAGTTATATACCCGGTCAAAACGTTCTATTACATAAAATTGCTTCTGTTGTCATACTTACTGCAAGTTAAAACTACACGAAGTGTGTTTTCGTTTGGGTAGAGGTCTCATTTTGCTATGTCAGAGGTACATTCTTTTTTGTTTAATTTCAACCCAAAATCATATGATTGTGCTTTAAACACCAAAGGGGTCACTGTACATTTTTGCACATAAAAGCATTAAATTGATTAGATTTAAATGTAATATAAAATATACTATGTATTCAAGATTCCTAAAATCTGATACATGTTACATTTCCTCAGATACTCTGAGTGTCTAGTCACAAAATGTTGGGAGCTTTTGTGCCATCAGCTACGAGAACCAAGCGATCACGTACATTTTGTATGGTCCTCCGATTCTTAGAAGTTGCGTGCAAATCCTATATGAGCCAGCGCACGACAAAACCTACAATAAGACATGTGCGCCAATCGAAGAATCCGATCAGCATGCGCATCCATATTGTCTAACCAGACTTCTCTTGCTGCATGAAGGAGCACTGGGCCCTTAGCTATAATTAGAGCGCACAACGAAGACTCGGATCAGACTGCGCGGATGCGCAGGCTGATCTGAGTCTTCGCTGGCCGCACATGTCTTATTGTAGGTTTTGTCATGCGCTGGCTCAATTATTCAATGCAAAACTCACAGAAAATCGCTGTCGGTAGTGCTACATGCCGAATGAATTTTCTGTATTATTGGTTTGGTCGCCATGAGGCGGACAAACCGGGTATAATGACCAGATTGTAACTGTTCCATGGAGGGGCACGTGACGCGATCATCCAATCAGCTTTAACGATGATGCAATACTATACTGCAATTACAGGAAACAGCCTGTCTGAATAGCGAAACAGACCGAAAAGCAAGCGTTTTAACTCCAACAATAAATATCTTAAGGGAAATGGATACACCTGGCAGGTGTGGCAGTTAGTCTACCGTTTTTGGCTTCCGATTTCGATTGGAAGCCCTTTAGATTGGATTGGTGATACCCCAGTTTATTTCTAACCGTCTTATGGCGTAACTAGGAAAGCCCTACAGATATTTACGCAGTGAAAACGGGTTCAGAATAAACAGGAATGCAGCGCCCGTCGATGTCTATTTATAAAGCGTTTCCAGATATCTATTTATAAAGCGTTTCCAAGAAGTCAAACCAAAGAAAAAAAGTTACAGTAGAAACAGGTCCTACTTTCAGTTTCGTCCTTTTGATGTAACCTCATAATTAACCCATAGGTGCCAAAAATATTCCACTTTTATGAGCCTGGAGTGGTCATTTTCTAAGCATAGGGATGCCATTTTTAGGTAAGTTTTACAAAAATGCATGTACGTTGAGCAAACAGTTTAGATCTTGATCAGATGCGGCGTCTGATCTGGGTCTACACTGTTTGCCAATGTCTGAAAAAGGGTCGCTAGGCATATATGGGTTAATTCGTCAATGTACTTGATTCCAGTTGGCCTACCCCGTGCAAGATGAAATTATCTTAACTGCCGTATTCGACTGTAGTTACTCGAAACTAACCCTATGGTATGTATAACCCGTCTTCTGCATTGGGATCATTATAAAACATCAACATGTAAGTGCTAAAATCTCATGAACTAGCATTGTCAGTTCATTACAAAAACACGCCTATTCAAATATATACAGAATTTTGCCACCCAAATGAAAATTGCCCGATAAAAAAATTCAGATTTGTTCATATTTCTGCTCTAAATATAGATTGTGGGTACTGCTTAGAACCGCCTCGATGACGAGGTTCTAACGACTACCCATTGTCTAGGGGTCAAGATTAGGTAGGCGTGTTTTCGTGATGTGAGAAAATATTTATTTTTTTTTCTAGTCCAAATATAGATTGTCGGTGCACGGTGTTCTGAGCCCCCTATAAAGGAAAATAATGTACCCCTGTACACTCAACTTTCTCTATATAAAGTTGGGTTTATAGGGTTGTTCAGTACTTATGCGGTAGCCTCAAAGTGCTTCTAGTGCCTGGTTACCTTAGTTGTTCAGTGCACGGACTTGTTGATGTAATGCTTTTCTTTTCTTAAGGATTTGTAAAAGAACAAAAAAAAAAAAAAAAAAAACGCCTACAGATTACAAAAGTTAATTCTGTCACTCGAGTCACACTTCTCTCGGAGTCTCAAACTTTTCATGGTCACTCAGAATTTCCAGGACGAGTTTACGTAGAGAATTTGACAGTTGAAATCAGTAAAAAAATAGTTTTGCAGAGTCCAGTTACATGTACATGCAGATAGTCTAACTAGCCGAAAACTTACTGCGTAAAAAAATTCCGAGTTTTATTTCACGAAGTAAATCAATCAAGTGTGCTTGTTGTAGGGTGATCTCTATGAAAGTGATATGTCATTTTTTCTTCATTTGTATAGCAACATTATTAACCGTTCTTTTATAAGCGGTGGGTGAAGAAAAAAAAAACAGTTTTAAACCATGATTGCAGAACTTGTCTCGATCGTGCCTCGAACTCAGGCGGAAAGAGACCTCATATCCTACCAACATGGTCAATTTTACAAACATGCCATTGTTCATCGCATGTCAAACGAGCAATTTAAAAGCTTAACATGTACATGGACATTTTTTCCACCAGCATAAAACCTGTGCGAGTGAGCAGCTCCCAACATTCAGCCTTCTCTGTTCATAAATGCCGATTTTTTAACCAATACAGTTAAATGCGCACCGACGTTGCGGTTTTGCTCCTCGCCTGGCCCGTGAATATGTTTCTACGTAGATTGTCCTCCTTTCAATGGTTTAAGACGGACAGCTAACACTGAAACAGTTTCCGTAAAAGCCTTACCAGAAATATCGTGCTTATTTAGAGCGACAACATCGATGCAACGTTAAGACGTGGCATTGGCTTCATGGGCATGACATGGGTCTTTTTCACAAAGGCGACCAGCACTGGCTTAAACGAGCCTGCGAGTACGTGCAGCCTTACCTCAGCCTTTGCTGCTCTCGGATATGTAGAAGAGAAGTTGCGTTTCAGTTGGCTGCGCACATGCATTTGACAAAATATATGCTTATAAGGGAGGTAATACAGAAGAAATGATTAACTTTTTCAGCCCCAAAACCTGGGAAATCGAGTGAAAAAGAATGTGAAAAATATTGTTTGTTTTTGTTTTTTGTTTTTTTTTTATACCAGTTGATAACTTTCCTTGAAAATAAATTTGTAAACCAGCACAAATGATTGCTTGCAGGTAAACTTCAACAAATGCGGACACCGATGCTAACGCCGACGCCGGACGCCGGGGGTATGGCAATAGCTCCCCCTTACTTTCGAAAGACGAGCAGATTTTCAACTTTACAAACTAGGGAAAGTAGTAGTAAAACAAAGATCAGGAATCAAGCAAATAACTTACTCCACCCATTAAAGACACAAAAGGGAAAGAAACACAAACATGAAGCGACCAGACCATAATGGAAACCTAAACAAATGATGGCCATAAGGACAGTTACTTTCCCACAAAATGGCCAAATGGCCATCCAAAATAAAAAGACACAAGTGATACACACAGTGAGTAGTAACAAACAACAACATAAATAAACCGCCACAGAAGAACCGCCTTGGAACGGTCAGTGGAAAGAATTCCACTGCGGGGCTTAAATCGATTTTACGTGGCCACAATCCTCGCCCTTACTTCCGTCGCGATTTAGACAAATAATTTGTTCAGTCCGCATGAAGGCCTCCTAACTCATCAGTGCAACATCTCCGTGAACACAAATAATCAAAGAACCACAGTGGTGAGACAACGGTGAGGACTCGACAGCAAAAAAAAAACAAAAAAAAAAACAAAAAAAAAAAAAAAAAAAACACTGAAATGCTGGAGCAAAAGAAAACCTACAGTTAGCCTTCTTTTTAAAAGGAAACTTTATTACCGTATTTCGAAACACACCTATACAAATGCATTGTCATTTTTTGGCCAAAGAAAAAGAAATTTTAAAAAGAAACATTGGAATATTTGCCTTTTTTGCTCAAAACATAGATTGCGGGGAGTCGACAGAAACGCCTCGACGAGGCGATTCTATCGAGTACTTACAATCTAGTGTCTCAGAGCATGAATACGGAAATTAATGTATACCCCTGCAAACCTGTGCTTTACTATATGAAAGTGAAGATTATATTTTCTTGTCCTTTGGGATCATTGATTCCATTGTGGAATTTTGAAAATATCTGAGGGTCACTGATGAGGCCTAATTGGCCGAAACTAGCTAGTCTGGCCCAGAAAATATGTACACTCCTTATTTTTCAGTTCTGTGGTGTATTCCTTGCTTCCAAAGGATAGCCTTTTTATGGAACATATTAACCTTCACTTCAACTGGTGTATGGGAATGTGTGGCGGCGGTAAAACGTCTCCCTGCCCTACATCATAGTGTAGATCATATTTTCTTGCCCTTTGGGATCATTGATTCCATTTTGGAATTTTGATAATATCTTAGGGTCACTGATGAGGCCTAATTGGTCGAAACTAGCTAGACTGGCCCAGAAAACATGTGCACACCATATTTTTCAGTTCTGTGGTGTATTCCTTGCTTCCAAAGGATAACCCTTTTATAGAACATATTAAAGGGGATCACAATTCTATAGGCATGATTTCGTAATGGAAATACAACTTTAAGGACCTTATGGTTGCTACTCTTTTGGCTCTGTCCAACTGAAAAAGGGGTCTACTCTAAAAGGGGAAGAATTTGCTGCTCAAGGGGTCTACTCTAAAAGGGAAGAATTTGCTCCTAAGAAGCAAATTCTTTCCTTTAAGAGTATATCCCTTAGACATATCCAAAGAGAAACTACTTTTGCAGGAGTAGCCCCACCCCTTTAAGGCGTATCTATTTCCCTTATGGGGAACTTATAACAGCCGCAGTCATTTTCGCAAATTTTACGTCTTGCAATGCCATTATGGAGTAAGTCCATGGGGCCATGGAAACGAAAAACAACATTTTATAACTATACTACTACTCACAAAGTGTGGCTGGCTGCGGTAGCTGAGTCGGATGCAGTCTGACTGGTGATAAGGAAGACTCGGGTTCGATACCTACCGGGGTCGGCAACATTCTTTCGTGGAGATTGATTATGAAATCTTTTCTATGGTCATTATCTCCCTTCCGCTGATTCAGGAAGGGCAGGGGTCAGTTTTTGGCGACAGAATGTGCACTGAACTGGTAAACCGCTTACGGATGAGCCTGCTCAGGAAAAGCGTGGATAGGTACACTGACAGGCCCAAACATGACCCAAATCAGTATTGACTGGGCCGTTAAATAAAAAAAAACTTGCAAAGTTTACTTCACACAGATAGGAACAGATTTATATATTCTGAACAGCTTTCGGTACGCTAATAGCTCTAATAATACGTACATGTAAATGTTGGAAAGACAGAGAACGTTATTTTTCCTCATTTATAATGATCGCTGGGCGTAACGGGCCTCCACGGCCTAGCGGATAAGAGTACTGACTCTTAATCATTAGGTCTCTCAACGCTGTAGGTTTGAGCATGGCTCAGGTCACATAATGAGAAGTTCTGCAACGGAAGGTCAGGAGGTTTCTCATCGGGTACTCCAGTTTTCGCTCACCTCTGATTAACGATCGGCTTGATGTGAGTGAAATAATCTTGAAAGGATCGTTAAACGAAACATAAAAAAAGATCGCTGGGTGTGTAAAAAACATGTTCATGTTTTTGCTACTAGAATTAACGTCAGTGCCAAGGTCGAACCTTCTAACTCTTCAAACATTTACATATAAAACATTTAGGGAGCGAAACAGTCATAACGTTGATGGGTTTCTGTTCAAAAAATTCTTGACTACTAAGTGACCTGCCACCAGTTACAGACCGAGTTGTTAAAAGCTTTTTTGGCGCATTCGATGGGGGCTATTGTATCAGATAACCACTCAATACTTGACGTTTTACTAATCAGTTCCTTTTACAATTAAGTTGTGATCCAGAAAGATATACAAAAGGATTGCAAATTTCAGGTTTTTGCGGAGGTACCGCTCAAAGAAACTGTCGAGGTTTAAGATACAGTCTGATTCACAGTACTTTGTCTGGACAGGCTTAGATCTTCCTAGGCGGTTCAGCAATACTTCAAAGTTCAGTCGGTTTCAGCTCATGCAGTCAAATATATTGCCCCAAGGTCTGATCGGCCCCAGTCCATCGGGAACTGAAGAAATAGATTGGGTTGCATGATGCTTCCACGCAGAGCTGATACCGGCCGCACATGAGTAGTGTTAAATCGCCAAGAAGTTCTAAGCCTGTCCAGGAAAAGTGGCTCGAGTCGGACCGTTCATGCATTTCAACCATTTAGTTTCATTGGGCGACAGATTGGAAGCAATGTCTCAAAAAAGACTCATACAGTGTTAACAGAGACATTAACAACAAATGAAATAGATAACCAAGGCCCTATAGAAGGCATGATGACTTAGGAAAACTCTTTCTATATACCCGTTTGAAAAACAACAACAACAACAACAACAACAAAAACGGTCGTATTAAGTTATGCTTTGGTTGGTGTCCATCCGTCCGTTCGTAAACTTTTTTTTCGTTTCCGTATAACTCCTACTATACAGTTTTTATCCGATTAAGCCTAAAATGTGCATGTAGTAAGGCTAAGATGTGAAGATATGCCTTAAGTTTCGAGAATTACTGTCCACCAAATATTAACAGAGTTATGACCTTTGAAAAATTCGGTTTACATTTTCGTATGGTTAAGTTTTGTGCTATACATGTGTAAAACATATGTAAGTTACATTTAGTTTATACTTGCCATGGCGTTAAACAATTTACCACAGAATACTCATCACTACCCACCCCTCCTGATACCAAGGTCACAGACTTTGACATTTTATATACACGTTTTGTAGTAAAAAAATAGAAGTGGAGGCAATGATCAGGAATCGTTACAAACAACCCACAGCTCCCATCAGAGACACCAAAGGGAAAGACACACAAACATGAAACAACAGACCCTAATGGAAACACCAACAGCGGAAAGCCAAAAGGAAAGTTACTTTCCCATAAAATGGCCAATAGGCTATCCAAAATAAAATAATATAAACGACACAAACAACCATAACAAAAACAAACCACGACAGAAGAACCGCCTTGGAACGGTCAGCGGAAACGAATTCCACTGGGGGGCTTAAATCGATGGCCACAATCCTCGCCCTTACTTCCGTCGCGATTTAGACAAATAATTTGCTCAGTCCGCATGAAGGCCTCCAGACTTCAGACAAACCATAACAAAAATATACCTCGACAGAAGAACCGCCTTGGAACGTTTAAAGTTTATTATTTTTATTAAGAAAATGCATTAAGTGGGATAATGATATCAGCTGGCTCAAATCAGAATGTAGACTGACAAGACCAAACCTATTGGATGCTTTTTGAAAGCAGCCAACTTGTTTTCACCTTGGTTAACAGCAATGGTGAAAACAAAGCGTTTCTTAAAGAAATTGCAAAAAAAAAAAAAAAAAAAAAAAATGTTTGACATATATAGAAATGACAACAGTTCGATAAACTGCTTTATTTTGAATTGAAAAGGGAGATAACCTGAGAATTTTACAAATCAAAACTCTGGTTGTGATGTAATATCATGGGATGTTGTAACGATAATGTGTTATCTGATATTCAGTGGATATGGTTTTTCATCTTAGACACACACAAAAAAGAACATCTGCGCATGCACAATGACAATTTCTTTGCAAAACCTTTCTAGGCATGTATTCAGCGCGCAAGACAACGTCTGAGCAGAATTGCATGGGAAAATGCCAATCTGTGCATTTTCTAGCTAAACGTCCGATCCATATGTCACCGGATTTCTTGTGAGTGTACACTGAAGTCGGTATATTTACTTTTTTGACGAAGTATATACAGTAAAATTCTATATTAAGAATCACCTTTGGGACTGTTCAAAAGTGGTCTTTAAGACCACTTTTGAATAGTCCCAAAGGTGGTCTCTTACGAGAGGACACCGGGCATAGTAAAAGACAATAAAATAAAAACTGGAACTCTTTAAGTATGTTTTAAAGGGAGAATTAGTCTTAATTTTAGCTGGTCTTAATTTCGGAATTTTACTATACTGCGGCAAAGCCCAAGCATTGTCTTATAATTTTTAATTATCCAGTACTATCAATTTCAATATCTCGATCACCTTTGAAACCATGAAAGTTTGTTGGAAATATTTGCAGTTCGAGCTACTGAGGGTAAACCATCGTCCTAGAAGGGAATGGCCTACGTATGTATATTTGCAATCTCCACCCACCCCGCCCCTCCCATCGAGGCTTGGAGATATAGATTGGGCTGCATGAGTCTACAGCACAGAGTTGAAAATATCAGCACAGAGTTGAAAATAATTGGTAAAGCGCTTAGAATGTCTAAGCCCGACCAGGCAAAGTGGTGCGAGTCGGACCTTCCCTACATATAAAGCCGTTTTTGTTTGTTGTGAGCGGCAGGGTTTGAAATATCATGTCTTCCAAAAATCACCTAAATAGTGTTGACGGGGACGTAAACCTCAAATCAAGTAAATAAATTTGCAATCGCCTTTAAAATAAAAGTGCAATGTAAGTTATGTGTACTCATTTAGAATCGCCTCATTGAGGCGATTCTAATGAGTACACTTAACATAGATCTTCAATTAAAATTAAGGTGTGGCTCTTACTATCTTGCTATTCCACTTGTCCTTCTGGCTATCCCTGTCTTTGAAATAAAAATCTTTAATGTGGTACACCAAGCATGTCTCTATTCCATACATATTTGTGAACAGGTAATCATATCGTAAATGTTTGGTTGGTGGTAACTGATGTCGAGTGTACTGTCTTAAATAGAATCTTGTGTAATCTGTGGCTTTTGCCCTGAACTCGAAGTATTGGTTTTACATTATTTTATTGTTAGATGGTCATTATGGTCTAACGGTCAGACAATTTTCTGTGAACATTAAATATTAAACACGGTTGATGGCTGTGCTTTTATCTATGGTTGCATCACGTAAACACGCCTATATAATTTTGACCCCCTTGAACCCCATTTTTATATAGTAAAACTGGGGTTTACAGAGGTAAAGCTTATTTTTTCTTATTTCTGCTCTAAAATATAGATTTGTGGGTACTCGTTAGAACCGCCTCATCGTCGAGGCCGTTATCGAGGCGGTTCTAACGAGAACCCAAATCTGTATTTGAGCAGAAATACGAAACATATTTCTGCTCTAAAATATAGATTGTGGGTACTCGTTAGAACCGCCTCGATGAGGCGGTTCTAACGTGTACCCACAATCTATATTTTGAGCAAAAATAAGAGAAGTATCACAATTTTTCATCTTAACATTCTCATTTTTCCGGTGGTAAAGGTTACAATGCATTTGTATAGACGTGTTTTCGTAATATGGATCAGGCAATTTGTTCAAAATGTAGGATGACGTTAGTTAACATAATCGTTATAACTTTAATCATTTAACATGACCAATGTTTTATAATTTTACCAAAAAAGAATGTGAGTAGCTTTTGCATTAGCTACTCATATTTGTTCAAGCAAAAATAACATAAAGATATATTATGCTTATCAGAACGCATAAAACATTTTATCAGCTAACGAGCTCTTTAAGCTAACGATATTCAGCCCCCGCCCATCGGGACTTGAAGTAATATATGGGCTGCATGATGCTTCCACGCAAAGCTGAATCTGACCCGCACACGAGCACTGGTAAACCGCTTAGAGGATCTAAGTAAAGTAGAAGTAAACCAAAGATCAGGAATCGATAAAATTAACTTACTCCACCCATCAAAGACACCAAAGGGAAAGAAACACAAACATGAAGCGACCAGACTATAATGGAAACCTAAACAAAGGAAGGCCATAAGGACAGTTACTTTCCCACAAAATTGCCAAATGGCCATCCAAAATAAAAAGACACAAGTGATACACACAGTAAGTAACAAACAACAGCATAAATAAACCGCCACAGAAGAACCGCCTTGGAACGGTCAGTGGAAAGAATTCCATTGGGGGGCTTAAATCGATTTTACATGGCCATAATCCTCGCCCTTACCTCTGTCGCGGTATACACTAATTTTGTTTAGTCCGCAAGAAGGCTTCCTAACTCATCAGTGTAACATCTCCGAGAACATACAAATGAAAAAACTACAGAGATGAAACAAGGTTGAGGACTCGACAGCATACAACAACAGAATTGCTGGAGCAAAAGAAAACCAACAGGTAGACTCCGAGGGGCCCGACCAAAGACGGAGCATCAGGCGCCAACCAACATAAAGAATACTAAAATAAAATAAAATTGCATTTATGCTTTTACGCTGGAACCGTCATATAATCTTAAGCCCGACCCACCGGTGTGCAATCAAAGAGGGAAGCAAAGTTGCCAATCGTGATTGGATTAACCACCATGCATGCAGTCTGTTTTATAACAGTTATGTTGTACCCAATCTTTATATATCGACGAGCGATTTTACGATATTGGGTACTAAAGTCATTACAGGCATGTATTTTTCTAAATGTATATACTAAGTCACCATAAAATTCGGGTTCCGATAGGCCATGTTGCAGAAGTGTTTTAAGTCCAACATTGAATTTTGAAACCAAATCAGAATAACGTCTATAAAACTTTACGTAGTTTATGATGCCTATACCCCTGATTAAGAAGTTTAGCGGTTAATAATTTATTACGAGTGTTGAAGTCTAAGCTAAGCTAAGCCTGCCCAAGCAAAGCCGTGCGCATGAGTCGGACCGTCCATGCTTATAAACCTTATCGGTTTCATCGGGCGACAGGGCTTGAGATGTCATTGTATCTCAATGTCGGGCAAAAGTCCCACAAAATTGGAAGCAAAATGACCTTTACAGTGTTGACGGGGACGTCAAACCTCAAATCAAACAAACAAACATAAGCTAACGATGCGTTGAAAAACTGGGCCCTTGGCTCAGCCTTTATGATGGCGCCAACTTAAATCGTTAATAAGAGGGATGAATACTAACGCTGTGTGTTTGCTCCGATCCTCTGTGGTACTCATTACGGAAACACGCCTGTACAAAAACATTGTAAACTTTACCGCTGAAAAAAAAACAAAAAAAAAACAGCAAATAAAACTAAAATTTTACGATGAAAAATTGTGATATTTTTCTTATTTCTGCTCAAAATATAGAAATAATGAGGCGGTTCTAACGAGTAACCGCAATCTATATTTTGAGCAGAAATAAGAAAAAAAAATGTTACAATTTTTCATCTTAAAATTTTAGACTTTTCGGCGGTAAAATTTACAATGTATTTGTATAGGCGTGTTTTCGTAATGGGTGCCTAATGCTATGTGTTTGGTCCGATCCTCTGTGGAGCGCAGTTAGCTTTTCGGTGCTGAAGTCCATGTGACTATCACTGACTTGTCGGGAAACCCGGTAACGGTTATTTATAGAAAATACCGGCGCTATTCTTATCGATGCGTAGGAGGGTTATCTATAGAATCTGGACTGAAACCATGGGTTTTGGTTGGCTAACAGTGTAGACCAAGATCAGACGCCGCAGATCAGGGTCTAAACGTTTTGCAGAGCTGAAACTGACCGAACTCGAATACTGGTAAACAGTTTAGGCCTGTGCCTCATCAGAAAAACACGCCTATATAATTTTGACCACCTTGAACCCCACTTTTATACAGTAAAACTGGGGTTTATAGGGGTACATGTAAACCTTATTTTTCTTATTTCTGCTCAAAAATATAGATTGTGGGTACTCGTTAGAACCGCCTCGATGAGGCGGTTCTAACGAGTAGTCACAAACTATATTTTGAGCAGAAATAAGAAAAAGTATCAGAATTTTTCATCTTGAAATTTTCATGTTTTCGGCGATAAAGGTTACAATGTATTGTTATAGGCGTGTTTTCGTGATGTGTCCAGGAAAAGTGATGCGAGTGGGACCTCTCCTTAAACCCTTTCGGATTTTATGGGAGGTAGGGCTTGGGATGTCATTTCATTCCAATGTCGAGTAAAAGTCGCACAACATTGGAAGCAACGCCTCCAATATGACATAAAAAAAGTTGATGGGTACGTAAGGCTCAACGCAAACAAAATGAATCCTATCACATTTTGTTCTGAATGCCAAGATTCAGCCTGCCATGTAAGATAACAACATCCTTCACGGGTGTGGTTTCTTAATATCATCGGCGATACGTTTATCTTTGTTATGGAAGCCCTAGGACAGCTAAAAGCATGTTGTTGATACAGCGGAAAATACAATTTATCAAATGAAAACGAATCTCTAGAGATTTCGACCTTGCTAAACGACTAAATCACGGAATATTGTCATATAGAGTGACAGATAAGGAAAAACTAATATGTATTTTCAAGGATTCTTTTGTTATATTCCATGTCTAATATATGTTGTTGATACTCCTTAGAATCGACGTTACACGTCGATTCTAAGGAGTATCAACAGCATATGTTTTCTGGGAAACAAGAGTAGCTTATAACGAAATTATATTCAAAAGTTTCGCCTAATCTGTTACATGGAAAATAAAACATGGTATTGGAACTGCTAAATACACATATGGGACCGGATGATTTAATCTTCCCTTAACAATGAGACTAAGTGAACGGCGAAATTAGTTTAAAGGAGAAAGATTAATTACTCACAAGCGCCTAGTGTTACTAAATACACCCTCCGTTTGACAGGAACATATGAGGAAATTTAATGTATTGCGTCTTATGAGCTGCAGCCTTGGAAGTCGTGAAGAAAAAAGAATTCAGCTGGGAGATGAAAACAGTTTATGTTGGACTTGTATGCCAAAAAAATCTCCAGACCAGACTGCGCAGGTTCGGCGTCTTCACCCTGTCAGGCTTACGAATGTCACATTACGGAAACACGACAATACAGAAGCTCTGTAAACTTTGCCGCCGAAAAAAAGAAGAAAATTTTCAGATAAAAATTGTGATAGTTTTCTTATTTCTGCTCAAAATATAGATTGACGAGGCGGTTCTAACGATTACCCACAATCTATATTTAAGAGCAGAAATAGGAAAAATAAGGTTTACCCCTGTAAATCCCAGTTTTACTATATTACTGAGGAATGCAAAGGGGTCAAAATTATATAGTCGTGTTTTCGTGATGAACGGTTCATTAGGACAAGGCAGAAAACCATGTGGTTGCACAAGCTGCATCACATTAACAAATCCGTGAAATGAATACCCATTTTGTATAGAGAAAAATGGGCTCAATAGGAGAATCTGACTCGGTTTACCTGTTGTCTATTTTGTTTACTGTCGTCACTCCAGGTTTCGACTTCTTTCCCTAGTAATAGTGTGGGAAGAATTTGGGATCTGATTGTATCAGTCCCTGATCGTTTCGTCGTTAATTTTCTTTATTTACATGTACATGTACCATATTTTCGATCAAATAATAGATTGCGGGTTTTCGATAGAACCGCCTCTGTTTAGGACCCCCTCAATGAAACGGTTAAAACGCGCATCTGCAATACATGTTAGCAGTAAAGGTTTAAAAAAATCCGAATTTTTCACCAGGAATGGATGTCAGTTTTGGTGATATAACTATTTGAGCTCAGTCGGATATGTGTTTAAATGGATATCAGGGGGTCGCGGGTTCGCTAACAGCTGGTTCGCCAATATGTTTTCATTGAGATTGATGCTTTTTACGGCCATTGATTTAGGAGAGAGATAGTATACATGTAATGCAAAATATCAAATGTCGAGATATGAACGAATGCGCTATGACAAACAGATGCGTTATATTAATGGATGGGGGTCTTCCTTCTGTCCACAAGTGCTATTACGAAAACACGCTTATTCAAATATATAGAACATTTAACTAACCAAAAATGGAAATTTTCAGAAAGAAATTCTGACATTTTCTTGTTCTGCTCAAAACATGAATTGCAGGTACTCGTTAGAACCGCCTCGTCGAGGCGGTTCTAACGAATACCCACAATCTATGTTTTTGAGCAGAAATATGAAAAATAAAGTATACCCCCTGTAAACCCCAGTTTTACTATATAAAAGTGGGGTGTGAGGGGTTCAAAATTATATAGGCGTCTTTTCGTGATGGACGAAAGGCGTTCGCTTGGCGTAGTCAGGTATTTTACAGGTACTTGTCCGGTAATCTTTCATGCTATTTGTTCTGTGAGTGTGAAAAGCAAATGACACAACCACACACACAGACATAAAATAATGCCGAGCTAGCGTCGGCCCGACAACAATGCCGGACCGATGGCGATGTCGGTACGGTGTTGGCCCGCTGTTTTGCTAACTTGGAAGATTATGCTATTTTGTATGGATCATATAGCATTACAGTTTATTATTGACATGTACATGGGTCTCCTGGGATAAAATGCGAAAGACAATAAAGTTACTATAGACATGATATATACCAGTATGGACAATTATAACCAGAAAACGTCATGCTCAATACATGAATGAGCCGGAACACAGCATTTCCTTCAATTTACACGTACGCCCAGCGAAGACTCAGATCAGCCTGCGCATCCGCGCAGTCTAATCAGAGTGTTTGTTGTGCACTCTAAGGATAGCTAAGGACCCAATGCTCCTTCGTGCAGCAAGAGAAGTCTCCGGTCAGGCTGTATGGATGCGCAGGCCGATCTGATTCTTTGCTGGGCGCGCATGTAAATTGTAGGAAATGTTGTGTCCCGGCTCTAACGTAGGCCGTTAATCCTTTTATTACAAATAAAATATTTCTCTAAATTGTATTGGATAAACCCATTTCCAATTTTTTTAGATGCCTGCTTATTTCTTTTTTGTCAAAAAATGCGTGTATTTTAGTAAACTGAAGTGCTTTATAGATGCAATACAGTGTACATGTGCATGCAACACAAATAAAAATAAGTATGCTAGCCCTAGTAATTATCAAAATACGACAAAATTCTGTATAGTTTGTAACGCACATGTACATGTATATTCTATATATTTAGGGACTCGTCTCGTTTTATGTGAAATGCGTTTTCTTGCTTTTATTTCATCTCTGTGGTTGTTTGATATCCAGTGACACGAATCTGGTATTATATTTATCAGTTAATCACATTGTTCCCGATAAAGCTCACCCGTTCTGAGATAGCATATCTTTATCAAGTCAAGGTGTTACAATGCGATGAATATAGAGGGTAACTGATAGTATCTGCTAAATTATGTAACCAACCTATACAATGTGCTACCCGCATAGCATATTGTATATGGAAGGTACACAATATGCTACCAAGTAGCATATTTTGTCGGTAGGGTGCACAACGATCGCATTGTGTAGGGAGCACGCTGTGACTCTACAGTGCATCTTTGTTCAAACATTGACTAGCATTCGTGGAAACTCAAACGTCTTCTGCCATTTCTTTGGAATAATAAACCAAAAAGTAATTACTTAAGTTTAGCTAAAAACGGAAAAATAAATAAGGCTTAAAGTTCAATAAAGATTTCACTTGTGACATTATTTGCCTTTTCAGCTTTAATTTAGATACGGTCTTAGGACTTTCAGACACAAGCCATTCGATTTCAGACACTTTCATTCAGCCTTCATCGATTGCTCTGAGTTTCGTCGTAAAAAAGCATACGACAGTGGCGTTTGTACAAATGCACTTGGATTTAGGGGTCTAGAAAAAAGGGAGATGTTGGTTTGTTTGAATTGAGACTTAACGCCCCCGTCATCACCGTATAGCTCATTTTGTAGACGCTGCTTCCAATTTTGTGGGACGTTTACCAGACATTGAGATGAAATGACATCTCAAGCCCTGTCGTCCAATGAAACCAATAGGATTTATAAGCATGAACGCGCAAGCAGGCTGGCTTAGATTAGCCACTACTAGTACGCGGTATTTTAGCTCTGTGTGGAAGCATCATGCAGCCCATCTATTTCTTCAAGCCCCGATGGCCGAGACCAAAAAAGTGCGGTTCGATACCTACCGCGTCGGCAACAGTCTTTCGTGAAGGATCTCGTGAGCAACTCTCTAAACCCCACTTTATATGAGAAAACTGGAGTTTACAGGGGTATTCATTATTTAGCTTATTTCTACTCCTAGACAAAGGTTGTGGGTACTCGTTAGAACCGCTTCAATGAGGCGGTTCTAACGAGTACTCACATCCTATGTATGTAGACATAGATTATTGGTACTTGTTAGAACCGCCTCAATGAGGCGGTTCTAACGAGTACTCACATCCTATGTATGGAGTATAAATAAGTAAAACATCACACATTTTCATCGAAAAATTAGCCATTTTGGAGATATGAAAGAATGCCTCATATCATATATAACATAGGTGTGTTACCATAATGTTGATCATGAAACCTTTTTTCTAGCACACCAGACAAGGAAATCCGTGATTTTACCCTGGGATAGAAATTTATGTTCTGACCCTGGTGTTCAGACCCCAAATCGAATATAATCGCGTGTTTGATAAATGCACTGGTTGAGTACAACCTCATGTGCGGAGTCGCCATGCGTGACGTCACTTAACATTCATGTTGTGTCATAACAAAATGACGGACGTCGGTAACCGAAGTGACAGCAGCATTAAAAATTCGCAATAGAAATGGAAGGTATGCAAGAAAAAGAATCCAATATTGGTGTGAGGGGTGGATAGAAAAATACGTCCGTCGGGATCACTGTCCGGCATCACTCGGCAAGCCTCGTGATGCCGGACAGTGTCCCTCGGGACGGATTTTTCAATCCACCCCTCACACCCATATAAGATTCTTATATTCGTACGGCCGAAATGGGGGTTACCTCTCTTTCGCTGATTCAAGAAGGGCAGTTGTTTGCTTACCACTTCATGATAACGATTCCGTGTGATGAACATCCCTGTAAATCACACTTTATACAGAGACAACATGGGTTTAAAGAGGTATATATCATTTTTCCTATTCCTGCTCCAAGACATAGACGAACCCCGCCCATCGGGCATGATGCTTCCACGCAGAGCTGAAACCGACCCGCAGACGAGTACTGGTAAACCGTTTAGAGGATCTAAGCTTTCCCAGGAAAAGTGGTGCGAGTCGGCCCGTCCATGCTTATACATGTAAACCCTATTGATTTCATTGGGCGACAGGGCTTGAGATGTATTTCATCTCAGTGTCGGGTAAAAGTCCCACAAAATTAGAAGCAACGTCTCCAAAATGACCTTTTCAGTGCTGACCGGGACGTTAAACCTCAAATCAAACAAACAAACAAAACCAAGACATAGGCTGTGGTTACTCGTTAGAACCGTCTCATTAAGGCGTTTCTAACGAGCACGAATAAACTATTTAGGGAGTATAGATAGTAAATACATGATTAGTGTCTTAAATAATAAAATATAATCGGTGAGACTTAGACGATTTTATAGTGCGAGTTTCAGCTCTGCGTGGAAACATCATGTAGCCCGACCCGATGGGCGGGGGTGGGTATAATTAAGGTAATTATCACATTTGTTATCCAAAAAGTTGTTGTTATTTGATAGAATGCACTAATTCACACGAATGTGTTAATTCAATACAGTTTTTTCGCAAGTACATCTGAAACCAGCGACTGCGGCTCTGACACATGATCTGTTCGGTCAGATATACTGCATGTACCTACAGTGCGTGTGCGCCCAGCGTCCTCTAGGACAACACACATAAATGTACGCGATAAGATGATTTTGATGTAGTACTTAAGGTCACATTTTATTTCATTACGAAAACACGCCTATACAAACGTATTGGAAATTTTTCCTCCCAAAAATGAAACTTTTCTGACGAAACATTGCGATATTGTCCTTATTTCTGCTCCAAACATAGATTGTGGGCACTCGTCAGAACCGCCTCACTGAGACGGTTCTGACGAGTACCCACAACCTATGTCTTAGGGCAGGAATAAGGAAACTAATGTATACCCCTTTAAACCCAGTTTTACTATATAAAAGTGGGGTTGAAGGGGGTCAAAATTATAAAGGCGTGTTTTCGTGATGTGATGTTTTTTCCCGATATTCTTTCTTCGTATTTTCCCCTTACAACAAAGGATAAGATGCGTGACCAAACGGGGTTCTAATAAGTATTAAATGTTTGTTTGTTTGTTGATAATTAGCGTCCTCGTAAAAAATATTTAGGTCATTTTGGAGATTGTGGGAGTTTTACCCGACATTGAGATGAAATACCGCCCATAGAAACCGCCTTGAGGCGGTTCATTGTGGCGGTTCTAAGGAGCACCCACAAGCTATGTTTGCAATACAAATAAGAAAAAACTATCACGAATATTCATCAGAAAAATAGCCATTTTGGAGAAGCGAAAAAAAAATCCACCATATCGCACGGATGTTTTATCGTAATGCACAGATAAAAAAACGCTTTTATAAACAGCTAAGCTTTAGAATAATTCCTTCTTAAAAATCGCATGTAAAAGTTTTTCAATTTTTGTTCCTTCATTTCTCTACACCAATGCCCTCTACCGAGAGAACACATTTTTGTTTCATTACTATAATACACCCGTGCGATATACTGCATTTTTGCACATCTCCAAAATGGCCACTTTTTATGAAAACATGTGATATTTTTCTTATAAATACTGCAAACATAGGTTGTGGGTACTCAGAACCGCCTCATTGAGGCAGTTCTAACGAGTACCCACAACCTCTTTCTTGGAGCAAAATATAAAAATAATGTATACCCCTGTAAACCCCACTTTTCTCTATATTTAAAGTGGGGTATAGGGGGTCTTCATTTCAATGACTTGTTCACGAGATGTGTTCAAAAATGGCCTTTACTGAACTGGTCAATTATATATGTTCTACCGGAACAACTCTGATTATTAGGCAATCATTTTTGTCTCTCTTTTTTAGATTCCCCAGATCAGCTATGCATCTACCAGTATTGACTTAAGCGACAAGACCCGCTTCGAATACTTTTCCCGGGTTGTGCCCCCTGATTCATTCCAAGCCAGTGCAATGGTGGACATCGCCCGGTCTTTTGGGTGGAACTACGTGAGTACGCTGGCCGACGATGGGAATTACGGAGAAAAAGGCGTGAGTGCATTTGAGGAAAAGGCCAAACAAAACGGTATGTGCACGTTTTCTCGTAACAGTTAAAAATGGTCTAGTTGTTTTAGTTTACATATTGTTGAATCTTTGTCCGTTAAGTACGGCTTTTTATCTGAGCATAGCAAACATATATCAAAATTGTCTTTCACATAACGGTGTAATATTGATATAAAATGCCAGCCTTAACAATTGTTATCCATGTTGTCAAATAGAAGTTGAGGCAATGACCAGGAATCGATACAAATAACCCGCAGCTCCCATCAGAGACACCAAAGGGAAGAAACACAAACATGAAACAACAGACACTAATGGAAATATCAATAGCGAAAAGCCAAAAGGACAGTTACTTTCCCACGAAATGGCCAATAGACTATCCAAAATATAATAATATTAGCGACACAAACACCCAAGACAAATCATAACAAAAATAAACCACGGCAGAAGAACCGCCTTGGAACGGTCAGAAGAAACGAATTCCACTGGGTGTGTGTGTGTGTGTGGGGGGGGGGGGGGGGGCTTAAATCGATTTTACGCGGCCACAACCATCGCCCTTGCTTCCGTCTTATTGGAAACATCAACAACAGAAAGCCAAAAGGACCAATACTTTCCTCACTAAATGGCCAACTGGCTAGCGAAACAAAATAATACAAGCGAGACAAACACCCAAAAACAAACCATTACAAAAATAAACCGCGACAGAAGACAAGTCTTTAGACTGATCATACGAGGGCTTGTTGATATGTTGTAAGCCTCGTATTGAATGAGGTATTCAGGGATTTTCTTTCTTACTCCTACTATTCTCTGTCTACATAGGCCTGTGTACTCAAGGACTTGTCTCATTTTGGTCAGTTTATATCGACGAGTAAACAAGACAAACGGCATTTGTAAAATGGACAAAATCGATGAAAGAGCAGTTATCCAATATTTTGCATAAAAAGGATATCTATAATGATACAGTAGCAACACTAGGGAAAGATGCCCCTTCATATGCTTCAGTGAAAAGGTGGGTGGCAGAATTTAAGCACGACAAACAAAGTCTTGGAAGGCAGTCAATGTTGCAACCCCAGAAATGGTCAATAAAGTCCATGGTATTTTTATGACTGACAGACGAGTCACAGAAAGATATATAGCTAGTAGAGATGACATTTCAAAGGAAAGAGTACATTCAATTCTAACAGAGGATCTTGCAATAAGAAAACTTTCGGCCCTATGGGTACCAAGACGTCTGACCATTGATCAGAAGCACACCAGGCGCACTTTATCGCGTGCTAATCTTAATATTTTTGCGCTTTCGTCAGAGATTTGTCACTATGGATGAAACATCGGTCCATCATTTTACCCCAGAGGTCAAACAACAATCGAAAAAATGGAAGCACCCTGGCTCACCACCTGCCGGCAAAGTCTGTTCCATTAGCTGGGAAGGTTATGGCTTCGGTTTTCTGGGATGCAGATGGTATTCTGCTGATATAGATACCCTTGCAGGTGTCCCCCAGGGATCAGTTCTCGGACCCTATTTATTCCTTTTGTACATTAATGACATTGTTAATGAAATTCATACAAACATAAGACTATTTGCAGATGACACTTCTCTTTTTGTAGTAGCAGAAAACCAACAATCAATACAGTTACTAAATGATGATCTCCTTAGTATTGCTTCCTGGGCACAAGACTGGTGCATTATACTGAATCCAACCCAAACAAAAACAATGTTCTTCACTAGGAGAAAGGAACATCCGAACATGAATAACTCGGAGATAATATTTAACAATGTAAATTTAAAGGATGAAAAGGCTCACACACATCTTGGATTAACATTCACTTCTGATGCTACATGGGGAGATCAAATTAATAAAATTTATGAAAAGGCAGTATATCGCTTGTACCTCCTACGCTTGCTAAAGCATGATCTAGACCGAAAATCACTAGTAAGATTCTATACCTCATATATAAGACCTATATTAGAATATGGTAATGTAATATGGGATAACTGCACAAAAGCCCAGTCTGACCTTTTGGAATCCATTGCTCTGGATGCTGCTCGAATAGTTACTGGCCTTAGAAGAGGGACATCTCACACCATATTATACAATGAACTTGGATGGTGCCCAATGTCTGAAAGAAGGAAAAATAGTAAGCTCTTGCAATTTTACAAAGTTCTAAACAATGAATCTCCTACCTATTTGGACGACATTCTTGCAAAATATAATCAGCATGATCGGGGATATACACTAAGGCAGACCAACCTGAGACACCCAACACCACGAACAACATCATTTTCTTGGGACTAACAATCAATGACACATACTATGCTTCACTTCTGACGGAGTTACTGGAAAATATTAGACTTGGGGGCCGCGGAAAGCTCACTAAAGGAGTGCTGTTCTAAGAAAAGGACTTCAGCAGAAGTGTCATTAAGACCCTTAAACACCGCTGGCAAAAGTGTATTGATTATGAAGGGGATTATGTTGAAAAAAAATAATGCAATATGTCCGACAAAAATTTAAATCGTTCAATATGAGGCTCACAACATATCAATCAGCCCACGATTGTAAATGATACTATCCTAAAAATACAAAGGTAGTGTTACTTTGTTTTTGTTTTATGGTCCTTTCAAGACTATGTCACTCATATCGAGCCGATCAGGTGGGCGAAACCCGGAGTATCGGAAGAAAAACCAACTAACCTGACGTTGCAGAACTTGGCGTCTCACATGCGACCCGAGCCAGGCTCGAACCACAGCTGCGAGGGTCCCAATGATTAAGAGTCAGCGCTGTTATCCACTAGGCCACGGGGTAGTGTTATGATATGTTGCATGACGCTGTCTTTTATAACTGGCCCAAAGTTTATAAAACATTTTCATGCTCAACTCAGCTGAGCATGAAATGTATCCTACTCATAAATTTTAAAATGCCAACAAATGTTGGCATTTTAAAATGTATGAACAGGATATATGCCATTCTGTGCTGATCTGAGCAGGAAAATTGCCTGATTTGTTTGTATTTTGATAGTAAAGAACATAACAAATTTCATGATCAGCTGAGTTGAGCATGAAAAAAGTTTTATTACCTTGGGGCCTGATAGACAAATGGGACGAACATGTAACTTATTGATATAGTGGTAACATACGCCACCCGTCATGACTCTCCCGCCCGCCGGAGCATGGGGAAAATAGGCTGCATGGCGGCGAATATTTAAGTACTGGTAAACCCCTTACAAGGTTTAAGGCTGCACAGGCTTAACGGTGTGAGTCGGATCGTCTCTAAGGGTTTCTTTTGACGACTGGGATTGAGATGTCATTTCATCTCAATGTCGGGAAAAGTCCCACAAAGTAGAAAGCAACGTCTCCAAAATGACTTAATTAGCGTTGACAGGGAGGTTAAACCTCAAAACAAACAAACGACAACCCGTCACGTGAAAACTTGTCTTCAGATGTTGCGACCATGTAAGATTCAAACCGGTGTGTTCAGTCACACAGACTTGCAAGCCTTGAAATTTGAAAAATCAGCCGGAGCACAGCATTTCCTACAACTTACATGTGCGCAAAGCGAAGAATCAGATCAGCCTGCGCATCCATATAGTATAACCAGAGACTTCCATTGTTGCATGAAGGCGCATTGGGTCCTTAGCTTTACTTAGAGCGCAAAACGAAGACTCTGATCAGACTGCGCGGATGCGCAGGCTGATCTGAGTCTTCGCTGGGCGCACATGTCTAATTGTATGTTTTGTCGTGTCTCATTAATAGAGGCTAGAGGTGCCTACGTCCTACTACAGTTAATCTCCGCTATTAAGACCACCTGAAATTATGACTTGTTTGTTTGTTTGATTTGAGGTTTAACGTCCCCGTCAACACCGTATAGGTCATTTTGGAGACGTTGCTTCCAATTTTGAGGGACTTTTACCCGACATTGAGATGAAATGACACCTCAAGCCCTGTCGCCAATGAAACCAATAGGGTTTATTAGCATGGACGGTCCGCCGCACACCGCGGTTCCTGGACAGGCTTAGATCCTCTAAGCGGTTTACCAGTACTAGTGTGCGGGCCGGATTCAGCTCTGTGTGGAAGCATCATGCAGCCCATATATTTCTTCAAGCCCCTATGGGCGGGGGCCGAATTTGACTGTGAAATTATGACTAATTCGATTTTTAAAAGCTTATTGAGAAGGTTTCAGTTATTCTTTCGTTGTGTTGTCTACACCCATTGTCTCCTAATAAGAGACCACCTTTGCGACGGCATGCCGAAAACACAAAAAGAAGAATAACCGACTCCGAATATTGAAAAAGGATATTGATATTGATATTGATAAATGAGCCGGCGCACGACACAGACATGTTCGTCCAGCGAAGACTCAGATCAATCTGCGCAGCCATATAGTCTAACCAGAGACTTCTCTTGGTGTATGAAGGAGCAATTGGCCCTTACATGTAGCTATCCTTAGATAGTACAGCGAAGTCTCTGATCAGACTGCGCGGTTAAGCAGGCTGATCTGAGTCTTTGCTGGGCGCACATGTCTTATTGTACGTTTTCTCGTGCGCTGGCTCAAATATCTTAAGTAGAAACTTATGTGCAGTTCAGTACTCATGAAAGTGAACACTTCTCACACTTCGCAAATGAATTCATGCACCCTAAAACACATGCGTAACACTGAAAAAAATCAAACTTGTCAGTGTTCCTTTACTAAGCGTAAAAAAGATTTCATTTGATTTGTGAAACTCTAAAATGCCTAGGGGACAATTAAGAAACCGTCTAAACCCCAAAGAAATGAACCGTGGCGTCGGAATGTTGGAATCTGGTGTCTCGCAATGTTGTGTTGCTGATTGTTTGTTTGTTTGTATGTTTGATTTGAGGTTTAACGTCCCCGTCAACACTGTAAAGGTCATTTTGGAGACGTTGCTTCCAATTTTGTGGGACTTTTACCCGACACTGAGATGAAATGACATCTCAAGCCCTGTCGCCCAATGAAATCAATAGGGTTTATTAGCATAGACTGTCCGCCTCGCACCGCGGTTCCTGGACAGGCTTAGATCCTCTAAGCGGTTTACCAGTACTAGTGTGCGGGCCGGATTCAGCTCTGCGTGGAAGCATCATGCAGCCCATATATTTCTTCAAGCCCCTATGGGCGGGGGCCGAATTTGACTGTGAAAGTATGACTAATTCAATTTTTAAAAGCTTATTGAGAAGGTTTCAGTTATTCTTTCGTTGTGTTGTCTACACCCATTGTCTCCTAATAAGAGACCACCTTTGCGACGGCATGCCGAAAACACAAAAAGAAGAATAACCGACTCCGAATATTGATAAATGATATTGATATTGATAAATGAGCCGGCGCACGACAAAGACATGTGCGTCTAGCGAAGACTCAGATCAATCTGCGCAGCAATATAGTCTAACCAGAGACTTCTCTTGCTGTATGAAGGAGCAATTGGCCCTTAGCTATTCTTAGATAGTACAGCGAAGACTCTGATCAGACTGCGCGGTTGCACAGGCTGATCTGAGTTTTTGCTGGGCGCACATGTCTTATTGTAAGTAGACCACTTCTTACACTTCGCAAATGAATTCATGCACCCTAAAACACATGCGTAACACTGAAAAAAAATCAAACTTGTCAGTGTTCCTTTACTAAGCATAAAAAGGATTTCATTTGATTTGTGAAACTCTAAAATGCCTAGGGGACAGTTAAGAAACCGTCTAAACCCCAAAGAAATGAACCGTGGCGTCGGAATGTTGGAATCTGGTGTCTCGCAATGTTGTGTTGCTGATTGTTTGTTTGTTTGTATGTTTGATTTGAGGTTTAACGTCCCCGTCAACACTGTAAAGGTCATTTTGGAGACGTTGCTTCCAATTTTGTGGGACTTTTACCCGACACTGAGATGAAATGACATCTCAAGCCCTGTCGCCCAATGAAATCAAGAGGGTTTATTAGCATGGACGGTCCGCCTCGCACCGTGGTGCCTGGACAGGCTTTGATCCTCCAAGCGGTTTTCCAGTACTAGTGTGCGGGCCGGATTCAGCTATGCGTAGAAGCATCATGCAGCCCATATATTTCTTCAAGCCCCTATGGGCGGGGGCCGAATTTGACTGTGAAAGTATGACTAATTCAATTTTTAAAAGCTTATTGAGAAGGTTTCAGTTATTCTTTCGTTGTGTTGTCTACACCCATTGTCTCCTAATAAGAGACCACCTTTGCGACGGCATGCCGAAAACACAAAAAGAAGAATAACCGACTCCGAATATTGATAAATGATATTGATATTGATAAATGAGCCGGCGCACGACAAAGACATGTGCGTCTAGCGAAGACTCAGATCAATCTGCGCAGCAATATAGTCTAACCAGAGACTTCTCTTGCTGTATGAAGGAGCAATGGGCCCTTAGCTATCCTAAGATAGTACAGCGAAGACTCTGATCAGACTGCGCGGTTGCGCAGGCTGATCTGAGTCTTTGCTGGGCGCACATGTCTTATTGTACGTTTTCTCGTGCGCTGGCTCAAATATCTTAAGTCGAAACTTATGTGCAATTTAGTACTCATGAAAGTGAACACTTCTGACACTTCGCAAATGAATTCATGCACCCTAAAACACATGCGTAACACTGAAAAAAATCAAACTTGTCAGTGTTCCTTTACTAAGCGTAAAAAAGATTTCATTTGATTTGTGAAACTCTAAAATGCCTAGGGGACAATTAAGAAACCGTCTAAACCCCAAAGAAATGAACCGTGGCGTCGGAATGTTGGAATCTGGTGTCTCGCAATGTTGTGTTGCTGATTGTTTGCTTGTTTGTATGTTTGATTTAAGAAATAGATCAGCTCTAGCTGTGATTTGTTGAGTAATAAATCACAGTTTGGAGGTCAGTTGTAAAGTAGACAAATCACAAGCGCGTAGCGCGCGTGATTTGTCTACTTACAACTGACCGACAAACTGTGATTTATTACTCAACAAATCACAGACAAGAGCTGATCTATTTCGATTCTAACACGCTGAAAATCGGCAATAATGTTGTTGTTTCCTTCAAAATCTCACAACCTTTCGCCATTGTTAGAAGAAATCCCGCTAAAATTATCGACTGAAACACATGCATTTATATCCTTTTCTTACGCTTTCGATGCGAGAAAATGACGTTACACCGTCTAACGTCAAGAAAATCGACTAGTGACGTCATAAATTGGGAATTTTAATGACGTCACTCGTCACGCTCTTCCGAGCTGAGATTTGTTGCAGAATAAAACACAGTTATTTTCCATTGCCAATATAGGCGCGCTGTGTTAGAATTGATGTTTAACGTCCCCGTCAACACTGTAAAGGTCATTTTGGAGACGTTGCTTCCAATTTTGTGGGACTTTTACCCGACACTGAGATGAAATGACATCTCAAGCCCTGTCGCCCAATGAAATCAATAGGGTTTATTAGCATGGACGGTCCGCCTCGCACCGCGGTGCCTGGACAGGCTTTGATCCTCCAAGCGGTTTCCCAGTACTAGTGTGCGGGCCGGATTCAGCTCTGCGTAGAAGCAATATGCAGCCCATATATTTCTTCAAGCCCCTATGGGCGGGAGCGAGTCGTGTTGCTGAGAATCTCAATGTGTCTCAGAGCGTGGTTTGTGGAGTCGGCATCTTATCCACTGAAATTCTTCACACAGACTCGGCAGGGGTTGGGAAAGGACTACAACTCAACGTCAGAACCGTTTTTTTTTGTTGTTGTTGTTGTTGTTGATTCGGTATCGACGTCAACAGTTTCTGAACGCTACGCGTTTGAATATCGAGTTTAGGAACGGAACTGGAGTACAAATATCCACACAAACTGTCAGAAACAGGCTCCATGGACGAGTTCGGACTTCATGCCAGGAGGCCTGCTGTTTGTGTTCCGTTGACGAAAAGCATGTGCAAAACCGGTTGGACTTTGCCAGAACTCACGACAGGTGGACGATTCGTGACTGAACGCAAGTATTGTTTATTGATGAGTCCAGATTCTGTCTAGACTTCACTGATAAACGTCAGTTAGTGTGACGAATGTCTAAAGAGCGATTTGATGACTTGAATGTGGCAGAGTATGATCGCTATGGAAAGGGATCAGTCATGGTTTGGGCTGGGATAAGCGTGAACGGTAAAACGGGCTTGTACGTCGTTGAAAACGAAACGTTAACGGCAGTGAGGTACTGAAATGAGATTCTTGATGAGTTTTTGGGACTATATGCCGGTGCTATCGGCCCGGCCTTTATTCTGATGGACGATAGACAATGTCCGACCCCATCGTGTCCACGTCACTGATGCCTATCTGGAACGTGAGACAATCGTTCGTATGGAATGGCCTTCTCGATGACCAGACTTAAATCCGATTGAGCATGTCTCAGCCCGACCTATGCAGCCAAGCCGAGCTCAAAGATGCATTGGTTGCTGAATGGAGGCTGATTCCACAAAACCGGATACAGACTCTGATTTCTAGCATGCGCAGGCGATGTCGTGCTGTAATAGCTGCCCGCGGATATCATACACGTTTTTAGGTACGTTTGTCTAAACAAATTTCGAAATTTGTAAACAATCCCTTCGTGATACGGCAAATTTTGTGGGTGCTAAGGCGGTTGTTGTTGTCACGGTTGAATCCAGTGCCAGTTGACAAAATTAATCACTAGCCTTTGTGAAGGATATGTTTTGTATCAATATGTATCAAATTGTGATTCAGCTGATTAAGCGAAGCCTCCATGGTGTAGTGGTTACGCTACTCGCCTTGTAAACCACGGATCGCAGGATCGACCCGGGGCTTCTGCAGACTTTCGGATGAGTCTTTTAATCGAGGTCTCGTCTCCGTATGACCTTAGCTGTTGGCGGGACGTAAAACTCTAACACTCACTCACTCAGCTGATTATGTTATCCAAAATTTATTTTGCATTAAAAAAGTGATCCCTATCAAACTTTGAGTAGTATATTTACGATGCACAAAATAGATGGTCCATCTGAATGTAACTTAGTCAATCAATGGACCATAACAAACCTACATAAGGTTTTCAAAGGAGAATTGGTGTTAATATTGGTGGTCTTAAAATCAGAATTTCACTATACTATTATGACTTCATCATGCACTGCCAAGGTGTTACAGATACATGTATGCCTATGAACATGATTAATACTATCAAACTTTTATTCCTTCCGTAAACGAGAACTCATCCCATGCGAGATAATGGTGCATTATTGACAGTGCAGTTTAGTCAAAAGTGTGATGCCAGTTCCATATAAAACATTTTAATTGCTTTAAAATCGATATGAAGCATCTTCAGTTATGGTTGTAAAATTTTCTAAAGAACGTGGATCGAAATATAGATTGTTTGAACCGACAGTCTACATTTGGAGTCCAATTCGGGAACTTCTGTATATAATCCTTATGCCGCATTACTCAACGTAAGACGGGCATATCCATCACGGAAACACGCCTTTATAATTTTGACCCCCTTGAACCCAACTTGTATATAGCAAAACTGGGGTTTACAGGGGTAAACCTTATTTCTGCTAAAAATATACATTGTGGATACTCGTTAGAACCGCCTCGATCGAGGCGGTTCTAACGAGTACCCACAATCTATTCCGAGCAGAAATAAGAAAAATATCACAATTTTTCATCTGAAAATTTTCATTTTCATATGGTAAAATTTCCAATATATTTGAATAGGCGTGTTTTCGTAATGTTATTGGCAGTGCATTTTAGTCAAAAGTGTGATGCCAGTTCCATATAAAACATTTTTAATTGCTTTAAAATCGATATGAAGCATCTCCAGTTATGGTTGTAAAATTTTCTAAAGAACGTGAATCGAAATATAGATTGTTGGAACCGAGAGTCTACATTTGGAGCCCAATTCGGGAACTTCTGTATATAATCCTTATGCCGCATTACTCAACGTAAGACGGGCATATCCACCGTGAAAACACGCCTTTAGTCTTTGACTCCCTTGAACCCCACTTTTATACAGTTGAACTGGGGTTTACAGGGGTAATATGTTCTATAAAGGGTTATCCTTTGGAAGCAAGGAATACACCACAGAAGCGAAAAATATGGAGTGTACATGTTTTCTGGGCCAGACTAGCTAGTTTCGGCCAATTGGGCCTTATCAGTGACCCTCAGATATTTTCAAAATTCCACAATGGAATCAATGATCCCAAAGGACAAGAAAATATAATCTACACTATGCTGTAGGGCAGGGAGACGTTTTACCGCCGCCACACATGTCCACACACCAGCGGTAGTGAAGTTAAATACGTTCTATAAAAGGGTTATCCTTTGGAAGCAAGGAATACACCACAGAAGTGAAAAATATGGAGTGTACATATTTTCTGGGCCAGACTAGCTAGTTTCGGCAAATTAGGACTCATCAGTGACCCTCAGATATTTTCAAAATTCCACAATGGAATCAATGATCCCAAAGGACAAGAACATATAATCTACACTATGATGTAGGGCAGGGAGACGTTTTACCGCCGCCACACATTCCCACACACCAGCTGTAGTGAAGTTAAATATGTTCTATAAAAGGGTTATCCTTTGGAAGCAAGGAATACACCACAGAAGTGAAAAATATGGAGTGTACATGTTTTCTGGGCCAGACTAGCTAGTTTCGGCCAATTAGGCCTCATCAGTGACCCTCAGATATTTTCAAAATGCCACAATGGGATCAATGTATTATTTTTCTTATTTCTGCTCTAAAATATTGGTTATGGGTACTCGTTGGAACCGCCTCGGTGAGGCTTGTCTTTGAGTGTGAGTATCGCTTACATTATTTTGTTCTGGATAGCCAATTGGCTATTTTGTCGGAAAGTAACTGTCCTTTTGACTTTCCGCTAGTAATGTTTCCATTAGGGTCTATTTGTTTCATGTTTGTGTTTCTTTCCCTTGGTGTCTCTGATGGGGCCTGTGGCTTAATTGTATCGATTCATGATCATTGCCTGCACTTCTATTTTACTACGTAAAGGGTCAAAATTATACAGGCGTGTTTTCGTGATGACACGGAGCTATGAACATGGTGAACATTACTCATTTGACCATTGCGACTAGGGAAAACTCGGATAAACTGTTACGATAACACACCCTTGTGATTGGTTGATTTGGTATTTAAGGTAACCAGGCGCAAGAAGCACATTGGGGCTACCCCATGCCACATCCGTGTGTTAAAATGGCATCTTTCTTATACTTAAAAGAAAAAGTTATATATTTTTCTTACTTGTAGTTCACATGCAGATTAATGAGGCGTTTATAACGAATACAAACAATCTATCTTTTTGAGAATAAATACCTAAAATCGTGAATACTTATTGTCTATATAAAACTAAATGGCAGACAATGAACGGTAATTGATAGCTCACACCTCCCATCCAAGACACTAAAGGGGACGAGGGTATAATAATTATGATACTTTTCTTATTTTTGCTCAGAATATAGATTATTTGTACTGGTTAGAATCGCCTCATCTAGGCGGTTCTAACGAGTACACACAACCTATATTTTAGAGCAGAAATTAAGAAAATAAGGTTTACATAGTGCAGTTTATATTTTACTTTTGGTCCTTTGAGATCAGCGTGAATATTCTGAGAAATCAGAAATAAATATTGGTTTAGACTCATATTCTAGACAGGTTTATAATTATTTGGACCCCATTTTGATTTATATCAGTCTTTGAATTGACTGCCTATTCGAAATTCGCAAAATTGCAGTATGTTTCCTCTGGCTTTCTTTGTCGGATCATTACAGGGTCACTGATGAGGCTTTATTAGCCGAAACTACGTAGTATGACCCATCTTCTTCCTTCTTATGAATGTTTTCATTGCTCTTAAGGGAACTCATTTTTGATTTTTATTTACCCCTGCAAACACCAGTTTTACTATATAAAAGTGGGGTTCAAATATAGCACGAGATTAAAGTAAGTATGTTGTGATACTCGAAGGATAGTTTTTGCCAATTATTCATAAACATCTATGTTTTATTGTTGGTCAGGCCTCAGATTCTATTACGGTTCCAACGTAAAGGCTTATTAAGAATTAGAGAGATCTAATTGATGGTAATGTTGGTTGGTGCTCTGTCTCTGGTCGGGCCATCGGAGTCTTACTGTTGGTTTTCTTTTGCTCCAGCATTTCAGTGGTTTCTTGCTGTCGAGTCCTCACCGTTGTTTCATCTATGTGGTGTTTGATTATTTGTGTTCACGGAGATGTTGCACTGATGAGTTAGGAGGCCTTCTAGCGGACTGAACAAATTATTTGTCTAAATCGCGACGGAGGTAAAGGCGAGGATTGTGGCCACGTAAAATCGTTTTAAGCCCTCCAGTGGAATTCGTTTCCGCTGACCTTTCCTAGGCGGTTCTTCCGTCGCGGTTTATTTTTGATATGGTTTGTCTTTGGGTGTTTGTGTCGCTTGTGTTATTTTATTTTGGATAGCCTATTGGCTATTTTGTGGGAAAGTAACTGTCCTTTTGGTTTTCCGCTGTTTGTGTTTCCATTAGGGTCTGTTGTTTCATGTTTGTGTGTCTTTCCCTTTGGTGTCTCTGATGGGAGATGAAGGTTGATTGTATCGATTCCTGATCATTGCCCCCACTTCTATTTTGGTATATATCAGAACTGTCTCGCCGAGGCGGTTCTAATGTGTTCTCCAACATAGGTGTATATGGATATATAAGGAAAACTATCCTTCAGGTATCACAAAGTACTAAATTCTTATCTGCGTTGTCTCATCAGACTGTTTGCAAGTTGCCTGAACCTCTTCGTTAGCACCAGGGCACTCGATATTAATAATATGGACAGACAAGGCTGTTCTGCTTCTTGGCTGGTCGCATAGGTCATACCTCTCCGGCTCGTTCATGCCATTGATACCTTAACTTAAGTTTGAACTGGTACAAACATCACAAATGAACTTTAAATCACACGGATGTATTATCAAAATGGATATACAGATGTTAACATTATGTAAATGGCGTTGTTCTGTTCTCAGTGTAACATTCACAATAAATCACGATTTGCAAAGTTTATTATGCCGTTTCCATTAGGATTATAATATACCGCTGGTAAAAAGTTAAGCATATTTGTCTTTGAATGCCGAAAATTTTGTCGTATCAAAATTAAGGATTTTGATTTTTGGATATCAGTAAAAGATGCCATTTCTGAGAAGATTCTCATATACAACAGGTTATTTTTGCGTAATACGACTTCACAGCTCACCGATATTGCTGCATGGTCAAATCATGCAAATATCCATTTTGCCATGTATACATTTTGCAACACACAAACAATAAACATGGTTAGAAGAAGATGTTCTGTTCTTGAAAAATGGCGAATAATTGGCATGGCGGAATCAGGCATGAAGCAGAAGGACATAGCCAGGCGACTGAACATAACGCAGAGCCAAGTAAGGCGCCTTCTAACCAAACACCGCGAAACAGGCAATGTGACGGACAGACCCAGGTCTGGTCGACCAAAAGCCACTACGCCGAGAGATGACCGCAACATGTGTATTCTTGCCTGTCAGAACAGGTTCTGGTCTGCGGAACAGGTGCGACAAGAGCTTCAAAGGGGAACGGGCATACGAGTTTCCAGAGAACTTGTTAATAAATGGCTCTTGGCAAGGAGTCTGAAATCTCGAAGACCGGCAAAAAGGCCAAATTTAAGACCACATCATAAGACTGACAGACTGAACATGGCAAGGGCGCGTCAACACTACAGAATTCGAGAGTGGAGAAAGGTTTTATGGTCCGATGAAAGCAGGTTTTGTTTTTATCATGAGGACGGTCGTAGACGCGTTAGACGTCAGCCCGGTGAAAGATATAGGGACGATTGCGTTGACGTTAAAGTTGCTGGTGGTGGAGGTAGTGTTATGGTCTGGGGAGCCTTTTCTTATGACCATGTATTGCAGTTGAAAGTAATGGAAGGTACCATGAATGCGGTGAAATACAGGGACGAGATATTGGAGCCAATAGTGAGGCCTTTTCTTGAAAGCCCAAATGGACAAGGTATGAGCTTTCAAGATGACAATGCCCGTCCTCACAGAGCCCGTGTGATAGGCGACTATAAAAATGCGCACAACATTAGAAGTATTCCGTGGCCATCTCTAAGTCCTGACCTCAATCCCATTGAGCACCTATGGGATGAGTTGGGGCGCAGGATATACCGACGTGAACACCCTGTACAGAATCTGAGACAGCCTGAGCAAGCAATATTGCAAGAATGGGACCAGATTCCGGCACTTAGGCGTAAACATTTGGTGGCGTCTATGTTTAAACGGTGTGCTGAAGTCATTCGGAATAATGGAGGACATATCCATTATTAGGCAACCATTAGAGACATTCTGTTACAATATTCTGACAAAATCGTATGAATTACAGTTGGACATGATTGAAAAACACGCAAAAAGGAATTTGAAGTGACAGCGATGCATTTTGAACCGGTGGTGAGATTCTGAAAATGGCATATTTTCAGTACTTTCTGTGGGTGTAAATGTTCACATGACAATTTTGTGCTTCCATACAATCGCTTAATTTAATTTTGAATAACACTGATATGTACTTGAATATCCAATATGTTCAACAACAATCATTAAAAATGAATTCTTTTTTTAAATATGTGCTTTGTTTTGAAAATAAAATTGGTCATAAATTGTCAACACAAATATGCTTAACTTTTTACCAGCGGTTTATATCCATGTAATATTATCAGATGTTTTAATTTTTGACGAGAGCATGGGATCACACTCCCCGCCAGAGGATGATATTTAAATATAGCTAGGCGAGAAATGTGATTCCATGTTCCCGGTCAAGAATACCAACAAAACGAATTGACTATGCTACAAGTCATATCAGATGAGGAAGGCCAACTAAATAATGCACCTTAATAATTAAAAACAATCACTTTCTGTTTATTAATTAGCTGAAAATTATTCTGGTGCATTGCATCAGTTTTGCTTTTATTTTCACATAGTCATCGCCTCCTGGACAGACTTATACATAAGCAGCTGCATTTAACCAGTACAGTGCACATTAGTTCGCCAGAAACTGACAGCTGCCCTTCCTGTATGAGCGGAAGCGGGTAACGCCCGTAGAAAAGATTTCACTATTGATGTTACAGACCCGGCAGGTATGGAACTCGCGACCTGCTGATTACCAGTCAGAGCTATAGAGGCTGTTTATACCTGATATGTACATGCATCTCCACAACAGACTTTTTGTCTGTTAATGGTGATGTTTGGCTTATTCATACTTTAAACCTGCTGTACTTGCGGAAGGTAAGGGTAAGGGGGGGAAAGTTGTGTTGGTATTCATCACGTGAACAAGGCCGTGAAATAAACACCCCCTTACACCCCACTTTGTATATAGAAAACTGGGGTTTACGGGGGTAAACATTATTTTTCTTATTTTTACTCCAAGACATAGGTTGTGGGTACTCGTTAGAACCGCCTCAATGAGGCGGTTCTAACGAGCACCCATAACCTATGTTTGCAGTATAAATAAGAAAAATGTCTCGGATTTTCATCAGAAAAGTAGCCAATTTAGAGATGGGAAAAATCCACTATGTCGCACGGGTGTGTTATCGTAATGTCTTCTGTTTCTACACTTCCATTTATGTTCCTCCTTCTCAGTTGTCCTCCACTTTCACCTCCCCTACGGTCTCTTCTTTCTCTTTTCTCCCTCACTCTGGGAGACAACAAAAATGACCCACGAAGGTTGATATGTCGTTAAACCATCAACCAACAGAAATGAGAAAAATACCATTTACCATTATAAACATCAGTTTTCCCTCTATAAAGTCGAGTTTAAAAGATTAGTATGTTCCGCATATTTCAATGGCATTTTATTTGATGCCAAGCCTTTATTCTAGTTTTATGGGAATGTGCATGACTTCTCTCTCCATGTAATGTGAAATTAAAGTAAATACTCCTTTGCATTGACAAACTTTTAAAGACTGTCCGCTCATAATGCATTTTAGTCTGATACTCGCATCCCTTGGGCCCGGTATAAAGCATTATTTTCCTTATGCGTCGTATTTTGCAGTCGATTATTCTTTTAAATCCATTAAGTTGTCAGTTTAAATGGCTAGACTTACGAATCATAAAGGCAAAGAAAATATTTCATCACCATTTCTGTAGAAATGTTCTGTTCAATTCCGAGATTTCTGATGCTTTAATATAATGGCAGACAGTTTGAGAATTTTACTGCACAAAATTTTGCAATCAAGTTTCACAGCACGCTAACAAGTCTGTGTAATGAATAACCTCTTAAATCTGCTAGAATTTACAGGGGGATACTATAGAAATCTTACATGAGTGTGATGAAGGATAAAAAAATCCGTTCCGAGGGTCACTTTCCAGCATCACGAGGTTTGCCTAGTGATCCTGAGGGCGGATTTTACACCCATGTAAGATTGATTTTCTTGCAAACCTTTCATTACTTAGAGAGAGGTTATTAATAATGCGGTGTCCGTCATATTTTGATGGCAATATTGTGGCAATGTTGACGTCACTGTACGTGCAGTGACATCGAACTTAACGACGACGTACGTTATGTCCTATTCAATCAGTGCACATCAAACGCGCGAATATTCTCCATTTTACTATATCCCTGTGTAGGATAATCGGGGTAGGATACGAATGTCTATCCCAAGGTTGCGTCCAGGATTTCCTTAGCTGGTGTGCAAGGAATTGTCTTCATTACGAAAACACGCCTATACAAATACATTGTAAATTTTATCGCCTAAAGAACGAAAATTTTAGATGAAAAAACTGTGATATATTTCTTATTTCTGCTCAAAATATAGACTGTGGGTACAAGTTAGATGAGGCGGTTCTAACGGGAACCCACAATCCATATTTTAGAGCAGAAATAAGAAAAATAAGGCTTACCCCTGTAAAACCCAGTTTTTCTGTAAACAAGTGCGGTTCAATGGGTTAAAAATTATATAGGCGTATTTTCGTGATGTTCTTATTGCTTCTCCAAGACACAGATTGTGGGTACTCGTTAAAACCGCCCCGCCCCAATAAGGCGGTTATTACGAGTTCCTACAGTCTGTGTTTTGAATTTATTATAAAATATATCGCAAAATTCAAAGTTTTGAATGTATGAAAGAATGCACTATGTCGCACAATGAGCATATTGTAAGTAAGCCGATATATTATTCGTGGTCATGGTTTATCTTCATGTTCCGGAATGATATATTTCTGAGATCATTGAAAAGTTACTTTTTAATTTCTGCTTCGAACAGAGGCTATTGGTGCTCACTGGAACCACCTCAGTAGGACAGCTCTAACAACGAGTCTAACAAGTATCCACAGCCTATGTGCTAGAGCCAAAAAACTAATAGTAATAAATAATGTGTTACCTTATGAGTCTCATTGCGATAACTCATCCGTGCGTCGTGGTACATTCAAACGTTAACTTTCTGATACCCACGTAAACTCCAGTTTTCTACATACAACGAAGGCTTTAGGGGTGTTCATTACACTGACTTGTTACGTAACATGATGTCACGTACCTACATAAAATTCGGTTTTCATGACCCTTGATACCAGCAGCCTATGTCGTAGACTGTGCCAAAATAAATAATAAGTGATAAAATAAATATTATGTTTCCGTTTGAACATTACGAACCTACATTTAGTTGTGTTTTCAAGGGAGTTCATCATACAGACATCTTTAACGAGTCTTTTCAGTGTGAACTACGCATTGCTGCGCATCAGAGCGGAACAACTTAGATTAAATACGCCGCAAACACTTTTTGGAAAAACTGTTCGAGATTGTGATGGTTCGAATTAATTATAGCTAACGATAAGTGCCCCTTTTTCATGAGCCGACTCACTACGAAACATTACGAAGACACGCCTATGCAAATACATTATAAACTTTACCGCCGAAAAAACGAAAATTTTAAGATGATTTTTTTTTTTATATTTTTCTTATTTCTGCTCGAAATATAGATTGTGGTACTCGAGGCGGTTCTAACGAGTACCCACAATCTATATTTTAGGGCAGAAATGAAAACAAATAAAGCACACCCCTGTAAACCCCAGTTTTACAATAGATCAAAATTATATAGGCGTGTTTTCGTCATGAGACAGAAAATGGGAGTCGCGGTTTTATTGAACCTCCACGTAAGCAGTACTGAAGTTTGCAAAATACAAATAAAGATTGTGATAATACATCCATTGAAAGGTCTTCTTGTACATCCTCGTCAACACTGTAAAGGTCATTTTGGAGACGTTGCTTCCAATTTTGTGAGACTTTTACCCGACATTGAGATGAAATGACATCTCTAGCATGTCGCCCAATGAAACCAGCAGGGTTTATAAGCATGGACGGGCCACATCGCTTTGCCTACGCAGGCTTAGATCCTCTTAGCGGTTAACCAGTACTTGTGTGCGGGTCGGTTTCAGCTCTGTGTGGAAGCATCATGCTGCCCATATATTTCTTCAAGCCCCTATGGGCGGGGGCCAACGCCGACTCATTTAATTTCATTTTAGAATGAAATATAACAGTCACTGTGTGTCCGACGGCGAGGCAACGTTGTATCCCCGTTTTGTGCTAGCTGGACAGAATGTAACTGTGTAGGCTTCCATCCTCATATTAGACCTATGACATAGAGATGAAAAGAAAATAAAAAGAATGAAAACATACTCACAACCATGTGTGGTTCTTGGTCGTGTTCGTTTCTTCAAATCAAGTACTGTCTGAATCTGTCTTGTGTTCGTTTAGCTTTGGAAATATCTCTTTATATCGAATTATGTAAATTGAATGGAGCAAAGCTGCCCGGCGTTTGATCCTCACCCCCACCCTCACTCGAACGTATCGATTCTCATTCTCTCTGATGACTGACTGAACTTGTTTTTAAGGCAACCGGGCACTATAAGCACATGGGGATTACCCCTCTCTCTGATGAGACCGCGGGACTATAATATATATATTGGGCACAGGTCCAGGTGAATATAGTTAGCAGTAGCAATCTCTCTTTATACCTATCTATCTATTTATCTTCTGATACTGCATCGGTCACATTTGACCATTACCGCAGGTGTATATTACATACACTCCAGGTTTTGGAGGATGAAAGCCTTCATAGTAATCATGTAATTACGGCAGTGATCTTTAACCTGCACAGGGGATGGTTCTCCCTGCACAGGGGGCCTCCAGTTAACGTCCCGATCCGAAGGACGGTGCACTTTATGACATTCATCCCTGCAAATGATGCCAATGGAGCGTGTTCGGACACCGAAATTTTATCACCGCTGCCGGGGATCGAACCCGGGACCTCTAGCATCAGAGGCAAGTGCACTAACCACTGAGCTATCACGCTCCCCGTGATATATACTGCCCCTCACGAGGATTACGTGCAGGTGTACATTACATACACTCCAGGTTTTGCTGATTAAAAGCCTACACAATAATCATGTAATTTCGGCAGGGATCTTTTACCTGCACAGGGGGGCCTCCAGTGAACGTCCCTCTCTCTCTCTCTCTCACTTTGGCATGTTTGTAACAGTTCTGTTCTGGTGTAGGCTTGCTTCTCTCTATCGGGGTAGAGCGAACGTAGCGAAATAATGCATTGTCGCATGTCTCACATTATTGTTTCGTTTACCCTAGTGGTCTCATTTTTTTTCTGTAGCCAAAACATTTGTGAAAGATGCCTGTTTACGTTCTTTAAAGGTCTATAATTTAAACTGCCATCATAAAATATACATAAAATATACTTCCCGGTGTATGACTGTCAGCTGACAAGTAAAAATTCGCATTCTGTATCTACACTACTAGACCTTTCGGCTGTATCGGCTAGGTAGATATAACATGAGGCGAATCGATTTCGTTAAATTACTGAATCCGGATTTTCGTATCAATCGTTCATTAAACCGGTGAACTGAATGATCGATAATGACCGGAACTGAATGAAATGAATGAATAAAACTAAACGCCGTTCGTTCAGCAGTCATTCGCATTCAAATATTCGCTCAACCATCAATCAATCAGCCAGCGGTGAGCATTCGGTTGAATGGTGACTAAGATTGTTATCGGTACTGTACATTGTACAAACAACGTACATGTTTGTACAATGTACAATTCACTTCTGTGGTGTATTCCTTGCTTCCAAAGGATAACCCTTTTATAGAACATATTTAACTTCACTACAGCTGGTGTGTGGGAATGTTTGGCGGCGGTAAAACGTCTCCCTGCCCTACATCATAGTTTAGATTATATTTTCTTGTCCTTTGGGATCATTGATTCCATTGTGGAACTTTGTAAATATCTGAGGGTCACTGATGAGGCCTAATTGGCCGAAACTAGCTAGTCTGGCCCAGAACAAATGTACAGTCCATATATTTCACTTCTGTGGTGTATTCCTTGCTTCCAAAGGATAACCGTTTTATAGAACATATTCCCTTCATATCTCCAAAACGGTCATTTTTTACTGAACAAAAAAGTTGCCGTTTTATTTCTATCTACGTTCCAAACATAGGTTTTAAGTGCTGGGCTCGGTAGGACCGTATCATTGAGGCGGTTCAAACGGGTACCCACAATCTAAGTCTTGGAGCAGAAATAAGGAAACTGAAGTTCACCCCTAAACCCCAGTTTTCTTTATATAAAGTCGGATTTAGAGGGGTGCTCATTGCACGAAATTGTTAACATGATAGATGAATAGGACTTGCTACAATGATATAATTTATCATATGCCGTCGCGTTTCAGAATATAATAACGTCATTTGTTGTACACATATGAGTTCACCTCTGATAATGTACTAACGTCATGTAAAAAATTCGGTAATCCGTGAAAAAAATGCGTTTTTAAAGTCATACATGTATAATAAATAGAATCTTGCATTCGTGCTCATATATTATTGAATTTATTAAACACGATCAGGAAAAGGCATAAAATGCTTGGCGAATCCTCGTATTTTATTCCGTTTCCTCAACTCGTTTAATAAATTTAATGATACATGAACACTCATGCAAGATCCTCCATGTAATAAATTCGTAAGCCTCTAGTGGTTTAAAGATGCTTATTAGTTAAATACGCCCGTAACGCTACACACACGACGTCCTTATTTTTGTCAAAAAATCGTGAACGAAATGTGTTTTAAATGTTATATGATAAATAGAATCTAATATTGGTGTTCATGTATTATTGAATTTAATTAATCTCGTTCAGGAAAAAGGATTAAATGCTCTGCAAATCCTCGCATTCTATCCTTTTTTCTCAACTCGTTTGAAAAATTCAAAAGTGCATGAGCATTCATGTAAGATCCTCTATATATAATACAATGACAGTAAGAAGAAATGCGAGCAAACCATAACATATAAAGAAATGCAAGAGAAAACAATGATACACCGGGTACATGTACGTTGTTTGTACAATGTACAAGAAACCAAATTCTTGCCGTTATGATAACACATTCGTGTGACAAAGTGGATTCTTTCATAAGGGTCATTTGACTGATAAAAAATGTAATATATCTCTTATTCATCCTCGAATCACTGAGGCGGTTCAAACGAGCACCAGCAACCTATGTCTTCGATACCTGCCGAGGTCGGCAACATTCTTTCGTGGAGATTGATCATGAAATCTTTTCTACGGTCATTCTCTTCCTTCTGCTTATTCAAGAAGAGCAGTTGTCAGTTTCTAGCGAAAGAATGTGCCATTATGAAAACACGCTCAAGCCTTTACATTGTAAACTTTAATGCCGAACACTAAAAGTTTGAGATGAAAAAGTTTGATATATTTCTTATTTATACTCAAAATATAGATTGTGGGTCCTCGTTTGAACCGCCTCACCGAGGCGGTTCTAACGTGTATCACAATCTTTATTTTAGAGCAGAAATAAGTAAAATAATGTATACCCCTGTAAACCCCAGTTTTACTCTATAAAAGTGGGGTACAAGGGGGTCAACATTACATAGGCGTGTTTTCGTGATGACTGTACTGGTCAACCGCTTATTTTTCAGCTTGTCCAGGATAAGTGTGGATAGGTAAACTGACCGGCTCAAAAATGACCTAAAGAGGGTTGACTGGGCCGTTAAACTCCAAAACAAACAACCTATGTCTTTGAGCAGAATAAGAAAAAATAATGTATATCCCCATTACAATGTAACCCTAATTTTCTATATAGTGGGGTTTAAGGGGGTGTTTATTTCACGGACTTATAAACATGATGATGACAGAGCTTAAAATCAACGTCATTAGGGCTTTCATTGAACTTTTTATTGCAAGTGCATGACCCATTTGACACTGGGCCGACCATTCAATCACACAAAACGCTATTCACATTTTGGAGAATCGACTACTTGTAAATGTGTGTCACTTTTCTGTACTGAGCTGCGCCATCAAAGAGTGTACGAACTTGGCGTTTTATTTGTGTTCCATCCGGTTCAGACCTGTTCTGACGTCATTATATCGAAATGTAATAAAAGAAGGGCGACTGACCTGTTTTATTCATTGATGTTCTATCATTCTAGTTGGGAATTAATTATAAAAATGACATATTTTTCCATTAAAGAAATACTATCTGTCAAAGAAATATACACATTCAGTCCAAGAACATATCAGTTTGAAACGAACTGCCAAATCGTAATATTCAACTATTTAAACATGTCAGATATTTGAAGTGAGTTTAGGACAGTTAGTCTGAAATAAGGGACAATGACCAGATTTGTAATACATCGCAAAATTAGATTGGTATGGCAGAATTGCACTTTGATAGATCATACATGCAGTTCTATGGAGAGAAAATAGAAAATAGAAGTGGAGGCAATGATCAGGAATCGATACAATTAACGCACAGCTCCCATCAGAGACACCAAAGGGAAAGAAACACAAACCTGAAACAGCAAACCCTAATGGAAACATCAATAGTGGAAAGCCAAAATGACAGTTACTTTCCCACAAAATGGCTAATAGGCTATCAAAAAAAAAATAATATAAGCGACACAAACACCCAAAGACAAACCATAACAAAAATAAATCGCGACAGAAGAATCGCCTTGGAACGGTCAGCGGAAACGAATTCCACTGTGTGTGTGTGGGGGGGGGGGGGCTTAAATTGATTTTACTTGGCCACAATCCCCGCCCTTACTTCCGTCGAGATTAAGGCAAATAATTTGTTTGTTTAGTCCACATGGAAGTCTCCTAACTCACCGTGTACACACAATTCAAACAACCACAGAGATGAAACGACGGTGAGGACTCGACAGCAAGAAACCACTGAAATGCTGGAGCAAAAGGAAACCAACAGTTGCACTCCGATGGGTCCGACAAGAGACAGAGCATCAGGTACCTTTACGCTGGAACCGACATAGAAACTGACGCCTGACACACCGGCTTGCAATTAAAGGGGGAAGCAAAGTTATCAACCGTGATTGGGTTAACTACCATGCATGCGGTCTGTCGTACAACATTAATTCACGCACTTCAGTTATTCAGCTTATTTCTGGGGGTTTCAACTTGCCTAATGTTCCACAAACATGGTTTCATTGTCAAAGACACATCTCTTATGTAACTGAGCACTGTATACACGTATGCAATTATCTAGATACAGTGACACTCCGTTAACTCGAATACGAATAAGTCATTTACTATGGTGAATTCGAACTAACTCTTAGGTTCAGATAGGATTGTTTCTACAGCTACAGATATCCATTTCCCGGGCTTCACAATACTTTCGGATGAGTCTTTAAACCGAGGTCCCGTCTCCATATGACCTTAGCTGTTGGTGGGACGTAAAACTGAAACACTCACTCACTCACTCACTCCAGATATCCATGTGTTTAGGATAATTTATAGAGCTTTGCTCACTTGTAACTTTAAAATGTATGTTGTGTGTACTCATTAGAATCGCATTGAGGCGATTCTAATGAGTGCACACAACATTAATTTTTTTGATAAAAAGTCGAAAATATATCCTAAGGTAAGCCCTATTATGCCTCATGTCCTGGCAGTATGAGTAACCCTCAATATCTCGAACCACCCCTATCTCGAAAAAAAATTCATGGTCTCGAAGGTGACCGAGTTATTGAATTTCGACTGTAGACACATATCTAGGTCCTGGAAAGAAATCTGTGTTTCCAAGACAGTATTATGCTAACAAACCTTCTTCAGGGTGTCGACTCTCCAGAGTTTATTCGGATTTTAGGTGAAGGATCTGATAACTTTAAGGGGAATGGGAACACCTTCAGGGGAGGCAAGTAGTTTTGTCTTCCATGTCAATAGGGGTCAACACTTAAAGGAAATAATTTGCTACCGAGGAGAAAATTATTTCCTTTAAGAGTAGACCCCTTTTAGGTGGGACCGGGCTTATAGAAAAGCGAACAGGAAGTCCCGAAAGTTGTCTCCCATTGAAAAATGGCGGGAAAATGTGTTCCCCATAAAATCACTTCTATTTTTAATTTTCACAGATTATTGTGGGCGTATAAGTCTTATTGAGTATATAAAACTAAAATTTAGGACAACGAAGAGACGAAATAAGGCAATGTATACTGATTCTTTTCTTGAGCCTATCAATGTTGAGGATGCTACCCAGCGGGCGTACGTCGCTCGGTCGTAATCGGTTCAACGTTGGTGCAACGTGGTGACATTGCACTGACTTGGCTGTGACGTTGCGTCGACGTCGCGGCGTTGTACCGAAGTTGATGTTACGTTGTTGTGACGTCGCACTAGCGTCTTGTGCCTGATGGGCAATAATGCAATAGTAAAGCGTATTTGATTGCCATTCTAAATCTTTCTTGTATTTCGTTTCGACAAGACTAGCGGAGAAGGGCTTGTGAAACATATTTCATGTTTTTTGTTTTTGTTTTTTTTTCTACAGGATGCAGCATCGCCCTACATTGTAGGGAGGGCGATGTGGAAATAAGTATTCCTATATTTTGCTATTAGGATTTAGTATTGTTATCTTTATTATCATATTATATCCTGTGTATGCATATATGTACGTATGTTTATGACTCTCGTTACTGGAGGAAATCAAGAATACTTACTTACCAAATATATTTTTTCACGTACTTAAAGAAGTAAAAGGTTATAATATGATCAGCAACTCTTGCAATCAAAGATCATAGAGCAATTGTGATACCAGGCCAGAGAGAGAGAGAGAGAGAGAGAGAGAAATAGACAGAGAGAAACACACAGAGTGACAGAGAGAGACAGAGAAAGAAAGAGGGAGTGACAGAGACCGAGATAGACAGAGACAAAGAAGAGAGAGAGAGATAGAGAGAGGTAGTAGAGACAAAGAGAGAGAGAGAGAGAGAGAGAGAGAGAGATGCGAGAGACACACAGAGTGACACAGAGAGACAGAGAAAGAAAGAGGGAGAGTCAGAGACCGAGAGAGACAGAGACAAAGAAGAGAGAGAGACAGAGTGACAGAGAGAGAGAGAGAGAGAGACAGAGAAAGAAAGAGGGAGAGACAGAGACCGAGAGAGACAGAGACAAAGAAGAGAGAGAGGGGGAGAGAGAAATAGACAGAGAGAGACACACAGAGTGACAGATAGGGACAGAGAAAGAAAGAGGGAGAGACAAAAACCGAGGGGACAGAGACAAAGAGAGAGAGAGAGAGACAGAGGGAGAGAGAGAGAGAAATGGACAGAGATAGACACAAAGAAAGAGAGAGAGAGAGAGAGAGAGGCAGAGAAAGAAAGAGGGAGAGACAGAGACCGAACGAAACAGAGACAAAGAAGAGAGAGAGAGAGAGAGAGAGAGAGAGAGAGGAAATTTCTACTGACCAAATATTCACTCTGACTTACATTAGGTCCACACGTCCAGGAAAGGAATTTAAACCCCACAATATATATAAGACATATACGCTCTTCGGGGGTATACATTATTTTCCTTATTCTGGCTTAAAACAAAGCCTGAGGTGGGGGGGCTTCGTTATAAACGCCTTATTACGGCGGTTCTAACGAGCACCCGTTATCTATGTTTGAAGGAGAAATAAAAAACCAAAGCACTGATAACACTGGTCGGTCGATAGTCTCTTAAGCTTAGGCTGAATTAAAATAATCCTGAACTGTTTCGGTTAACCCTTAAATTCCTGTACTGTATGCAAACAGTGTAGACCCTGATCGAAAGCCGCGTACGACTTCGGACATCCAATAAAGATGCCTACCAGTTTTGCAAGATGTTCAGGCTGAAATGAGTCTTCGCTGTTGCGCTTTAATGAAAGCCATTCACCGCAACACTGATCCGGGATATTACTTTCTTAATACTGAATGAATGCGGAGGCTGAATTGAACCTTGGCTGCGCGATGAATCCGAAGACATACAGTGAAATTCCGTAATTAAGACCACCTAAAATTAAAACTAAATCTGCTTTAAAAGCTTATTAAGATAGTTTTAGTTATTCTTACTTTGTGTTTTCTACACCGCATGTCTCCTAATAAAAGACCACCTTTGGAACTGTTCAAAAGTGTTCTAAAAGACCACTTTTGAACAGTCCCAAAGGTGGTCGTAATATTTGAGTTTTACCCTATATATTAGTATGCCGTGCCTTATTTTAATACAAAGCTCAACTCGTTTCAATGGATAAGAAACCTTTTTTTTCGCATCAATCCGTTTCTATGACCGTTGAACCACTTATTCGCTAGTATGCTAGTTTTGTCAGGTGTTACAAGGCTGTTTACCTTATCAATAACAAAGGGACCAGGAGTAGTCTCCTTTGTAGTGTGGTGGCAGCCGCTTTATCATAATCGGATTGTTATCGCTGCATTGACAATGGAACGCATTGTACAAGCCTATTTTGCAAACGGGATGATTTCCATTCCCCATTGTTAACATTCCATCCCTGAGTGTTAATATCTCTTCTGCAGCAGCATACGGTGTTTACATATCACAGCTAGTCCGTTATGTCAGAGCATGTGCAAATTATCAGGACTCCATGGTGCATGGAAAAGTGCTCACTACAAGGCTGTTGAGCAAGCGCTATCAAAATGCCTAAGTGGTACCAATTTGCTATGTGAGACATGATGATCTGGTCAGTTCCAACAATGTAGCAGTTTCCAGAATTATTTCTGATAGCTTTGCCAATCCCGGACATAGCTTCCCCCTGCATATCTATCGTTCAGACCGATAGGCATGGTGGGCGATGCTTGCTTACAAGTAATGCTTATTATTCGTGATCGCCTGATTATTTTTTTGTTTTTCCTTTTGGGTCCGTATTTGTTGGTCTGCACATACTGATTCGTTACTCATTTACATTTTATGAGTTAAAATTTTTGGCTTGAATGCCATGGCCACAAGTACTTGTCAGTGACATAACTTGTCACATAAAAGAAAACAAAACATGCACTTAGGGACAAACACAACGTTTGTATGATTTTTATTGCTTGCCGACGGTTACAAACGTCTCTCGTGCAAATATGATCAATACCTATATCAATTTTACCATTTGAGTTAACTTTGTAAAATATATTGTTAAGAAAAATAATGATGATGAGTCTTAGGCCTCTACAAGGACATCTCAAACTGTTTTCAGGATATTTAAATCTCATGCTCAGAATTACCTTGCATGAGACTAAACAATCTGAAAACTCGTCTGAGAGTTTCTTCTGTCAGTCCCTACCCATCATATTGTCTGTTATTATGGTTATTATGACGCCACGGTAAATAGACAATTTACTGCGCGATTTAATTTGAATATTTGCGCAGTCAGTACGCACATTTATTAGAGTTACAATTTATGCCATAACTGCATACTTGTCGGACTGTATCTTTTCAGGTGTCTGTATTGCTAAATCTCTCAAGATATCCCGTCTCGCAACGGACACGGAGTTTGATGAAATTATTCGACAACTACTGGAGGGAGAAAAAGCACGTGCAGTGGTTATGTTCGTCAACGAGGATAACTCTAGAAAACTCCTGAAAACATTGAAAAGAAGCAACAGCACTACAGAGCTAACCTTCCTAGCTAGCGATAGTTGGGGAGCAAAGATCCACCCCGTGTATGGGCAAGAAAAAATAGCAGAAGGCGCCGTGACGCTGCTACCAAAACGGAGGGTAATTCAAGGTAAGAGTTTGAAGCAAAAAATGCCCCTCTGTCATGTAGGTCAACGTCTATGCTTAAACGTCATGTGTTATCCAGGTATTGAAATGTTATTTTCGACACCAGTTTTCAATGATACATTTCATTAAAAAAATAAAAAAAAATATCTTTCAACAAGCCGCGGAGTGTTTGGTGTAAAAAGATGTATTGAGTATATAAATCCAGTGTTAAGGAGATAACAGAAATATACGAAAAATATACCTTATTCGCTATGAGTCGGATACAGCCGCCTTCTCGGCGGGAATTGAAAGTAAACGAAGTATAAGTCCAATACTTTATTTTCTAAATAAAAAGCAGAGGGTCCCCTTTATCTTGTACTTCTTTGTTTAAAGGTTCACTATTCCTAAAGTTGGTGAGCCAGAATTCTTCTTGAGTTCTGCACATTGCCTCGAATATTAACATATTCCTGTAAACAAAACATATCTCGAACTGCTTCATGTTACATAGTAAACCTAAATAAATGCCAAAAAATACACTATAATCTATGTTTGAAGGCATTCTGAAGTTTTTACGCAATACTTGACATTTTTGTAAGGTCTCATGATTTCAAAAGTTATAGAGTGGCATATATAAAATAAAAATACTTATTAGACTGGTCAAAATGCAAAAGACGTAACTGTTCACATTTCTGTAAAGTTGCATGAAAATATCTCAAATTGTTTCCTAGTTCAAAGAGCAAACGACAACGTGATGGACAGACAGACTGACCGCCAAAGGACCATAAAGCCAGAGTTATGGTGTTTGTCTTCTGCACGTCGGCTCATGGTGCCTTACCTTTCTTAGAGAATGAGAACAACCATTGCATAGCTGTTATTCTGCGATTCTTATACAGTTGAGAACGTAACTTTACGTCGGATTAAATAACGTCATAATAGGCGACAGTATTATTCCATGACGTTCGAAATAACATTCCAGGATCGCCTACAATTTCAACATCCCCAAGTGCAAATAAGGGGTACATTTATTTATAAAATAAACCGCGACAGAAGAGCCGCCTTCGAACGGTCAGTGAAAGGCGGTTCTTCTGTCGTGGTTTAGTTTTGTTATGGTTTGTTATTGAGCCTGATTGTTGCTTACATTTTTTGTTTTGGATAGTCCATCGGCCATTTTGTAGGCAAGTAACTGTCATTTTGGTTTTCCGCCAATGATGCTTCCATTAAGGTCTAGTTATTTCATGTTTGTGTTTCGTTCCGTTTGGTGTCTAAGATGGGAGATGTGGGCTAATTAATCGGATTCCTGATCATTGCCTTCACGTTTATTTCTCTTATCAGCGAAAGGGTCAGAATGACCGTAGAAATGATTTCATGATCAATGTTGCCGACCCAAGATTATTTTATGACAAATTAAGCAATCCAATGACAGGTGGAATCTCTTTTTGACACTACATGAAGCCTGTTTGCGAGGGTTATAAGAATACAACGACTTTATTTAACCTATAAGAAAAATTACCATCACGAAAACACGCCTATATAATTTTGACCCCCCTTGAACCGAACTTTTATATAGTAAGATTGGGGTTTCCGGGTGTACCTTATTTTTCTTATTTCTGCTCTTAAATATAGATTGTGGGTACTCGTTAGAACCGCCTCGATGAGGCGGTTCTAACGAGTGCCCACAATCTATATTTTGAGCAAATATAAGAAAAATATCACATTTTTCATCACAAAATTTCCATTTTTTTTTCGGCGATGAAGGTGTCAATGTATTTGTATAGGTGTGTTTGCGTAATGCAGAGCAATTACCACTGTACATCAAGAGTTTATTTTAGCAAAAACTAATTCTAATGCACTTGTGTATGTAACGCGACGTTTGATTGTATAAAGTTAAACATTTGCGACAGTATATCCTGTCGGAAACCCGACGTCATGATGTAACGTCGCGTTTTATTGGGTAGCATTTGGTTTTACACAGCTCACAACGCCAGTCGCTTTGAGCAAAACAGCACAATTGTTTTCCAAAACAACAAACAAAAAATGCATTAGAATGGGATGGTGATAACTGTCTTGAAAATTGTCAATTGGGGAGGTAAATCATTGGTTTTACGGTCGCAAATTTTGTATTACCGCTCCGCCAGCGCGTCCACGTGAAATGAAATTCCCTACCATAATAGCGCCCTTTACCTACCCAAACAGTTATCCCCTAAATGATCGCATCAGCGACCGGCAAAGACCAAAGTGCTGCATATATTAAATGATACGTAGGGTAGCTTCATGCAAGAAGCCGCGCGTATTGTGCACGTGCATTTCAAGAACACAAATTTGAGAGTGCTAAGTGTACTTTGCTCATATGTCAGGTACAGTCGAACTTAGATGGCTCGAACCCCGTTGGGACCATAAAATGTGTTCGAGACAACGGTAGTTCGAGCATTGAGGGTTACTATTAGCGCTATACAAGATGGCATGATGGAGGTCAATTGGTGTTTATTTTCAGTGTTTGTAATATAAATGTATGTTGTGTGTACTCATTAGAATCGCCTCATCGAGGCGATTCTAATGAGTACACACAACATACATTTCCAAGATCAAAGGAGAAAATATCCATTGATTATCCGTCATTATATCTTATCTTGAGTAATTCCCAAGGAACTCAAGCACATGTTCGACTCATCCAAGGTGAACGAGCCATCAAAGTTCGAGTCATCGAAGTTCTACTGCATTTTTCTTCTTTGTTTCAGAATTTGACAACTACTTTTTACAGCTTAACTTGCAACATACAACCATAGACCCATGGTTTTCTGAATACTGGGAAGCTGTATTTCACTGTTCTTTTCATGCCGTACAAGGAAAAAGGCTGTGTACAGGTACAGTATTTGAAATACAATATGTGACAAAAAATGAATGAATAAATTAAGGAAATCACCATGTTACCTGTAACAGATTTGTTTAATTAACTCCCCCTTTAAACTACTCTTTATATAGAGAAAACTGGCGGTTAGTGGGGTGTATTTCTGCAGTAAGACGGTGGTTATTGGTATTCGTTAAGGCGGTTCTTAAGAGCAAACACAATCTACGTTGGGTTAAAAATAAGAAATAAAAACACAAATTTTCGTCAGAAAAGTAACCATTGTTTAGATGTGATAGAATACTCTATGTCAAATGAGCATGTTTTCGTAATGTTAGTAAAGATAGTGTTACAAAATTGTTTACAAGATTGTGCACATTGCACTCATAACGAAAACACTGCGTTGGTAACAATGTTGTCTTACATAGATCTTTACATGGAGGAACTTGCACGAGTGGTCCCTTACTATAATACTTTTGAAACGAGACTTCGGAGAGTTTTGTAAATTTTTCCTGAAAATGCAACGGGTGTATGATACTGTTAATCATATAACGGTTTAAGCCTGGTTTATTGCCGAATAAGTTAGGAAGAAGTTTTTCGCAGACGGCGTCGTGACGTTATGCTCCAGTAACCATGTGTATTACACCTGTGGCCATATGATTTTTATAACTTGATTTATTATATTCTCAAAAAATGTCCTGTTTACTTTGTAGAGAAGTTACTGTATGACCATATTGCCCATAGTCCATATACCTGTCCATATTGCCCGTATTCAAGTGCATATTGCCCATAGATAAGCAGTCTCGTTCAAAATAGTGTACCGACTTAAAGAACGTAAAACAAAACTACTATACATTGTGACAAAGTGCATAAAGTGCATTATATACTGTAGAATATGACCTACATGCAATCGGTTTAAATTTGCCGTAATTCCTCTAAGGAAATCAGGAGTATTTTGAAAGAAATAAAACGGATCTTTAAAAATGGCGTCATACTTTGGGAAAGTTGATGCTTTAAAAACATCACATCCACCAACAGTTAACGTCAGCTTCACTTCGGCACCATTGAGCGTGGTTATTAACGTGAAGAAAGACACTTAACGACCTGCAGCATTTTGCGTTTCAAACCATGTAAAATATATATAATCTGATTTTTCGTTCAGATGTCTCTGTCAGGAAACCCTGGCTTCTAGAGGACAGTTCAGCTTTTGGGTATACAGTAAAAATATTATTGACATGCAAGTAAATGTTTTCTTTCATGTTTCTGAAAAAAAATGCTTTCTCTTATTTCGGGTTTAGACATTTGTTTGTTTGATTTGAGGTTTAACGTCCCCGTCAACACTATTTAGGTCATTTTGGAAACGTTGCTTCCAAATGTGTGAGACATTTAGCCGACATTGAGATGAAATGACATCTCAAGCCCTGCCGCCCAATGAAACCAATAGGGTTTATCATTGCCTTCATATTTATTTTTCATATGCATTGATGGTCCGACTCGCACTACATTGCGCAAGATAAGGTCGTCTAAACCGTTTTCCAGTACATATGTGTGGTCAGTTTTAGCTCTTCGTGAAAGCATCATGCAGCTCTATCTATTTCTCCAAGCCACGACGGGCGGGGGCCCCTTGGGTTTAGACATACAATGATGGTTCTCAGTAAAACCACCACCAACAAAGTACTGTTAAACAACATAGAGCATATATTTTCTGATTATAAAAATGACAATGACGTTTATCTAAATTCGATAATATCTTTAGTCAAGGGAACTCCTTTTAATAAAAAAGTTAACTCTTATCAATAGGGTCTATCCTCGAGAGAACAGACTTGTTCCTTGATTGACGTGTAACTATTTTCCAAGTGACACGCAGTATATGAGAGAAAACAGTCCACAAAAGAACTTGTTTTTCTTACAAAATGTCAGGCAAAAATATATATGAGATGTACCTATTTATCCTTCTTTCAGGGAGAGAAGATATTCAGACGACCCATTACGAACAGGAGGGCTTGGTTCAGTTTGTAATTGACTCTGTCTACGCGCTCGCACTCGCCATCCACGATTTGCTAACTGACAGATGTAAAAAGCCTTTCAAAGAATGTCTGCGCGGCCAGGAGCTGACGGGAGAAGAAATTCTGAGCTATATAAGAAAGGTCAACTTTACAGGTAAACACAAATATAACTGAGTCAGCCCATGACAAAACCTAACAATAAAGTCTTTTATCACATATTCAGTACTATATTTAACATGATAACCCATGTTTTGCATGTGTGATAATGCTTGTTTCCATTTCCGGTTATCAGCCCGCCCGGTCTGATAACCGGAAACTGTGTATTTTGAACGGACAGCGGTTATCAGCCCACTCATGACGTTATTGTGACGTTGCCAATAACATGACGTCACACGAATAGTTAGGCGTGACGTTACGCGCTTTTTTTGCTTGAATCCCGCTTTTTATCACTTTTTTTTTTTCAATTTATGAACGTCAAACACAGTAAGAATAGGATCTGAATCTGTGATAAACAAATTATAACATGGGGTTTTGGTTATCGCCCTCTGTATCAACCCTCGATCATTATCTGCCCTCAGGCTAAAGCCTTCGGGCAGATAATGGGGTCTCGGGTTGATACATCGGGCGATAACCAAAATCCCATGTGATAATCTCTAAATATGACCCCGAAGCCTCAAATCAGCCTTGAAATCCGCGCAGATTGATCAGAGTCTTACTTGTTCGCATTAGCCTCCAATATCCTCTGGGCTATTCATAAAGCAAAGAGCGAAGATTCTTGTCGATCTGGAGTAAGACACAATATGATCTGCACCAGTTTACTGAACACTACTAAAACTCAGATTATATAGAAAGAAGTTGGGTCTACGGGGTATTCGTTATATTCTTTACTATTGCTCAAAACATAGATTGCGGGTACTCGTTATAGCACCCACACTCTTTATTTGGACCAGAAATTAGTAAAATATCAAATATTATTTTTTGAAAAATACTTGTTCTAGAAAAAAATACGCTTTTTAAGCACACGGGTTATGATTCTTCGTTCCTGGCACATGTCCTATTGCAAGTTTTGTCAAGCGCTGGCTGTTATGTTTTTGAACAAATGTGCTGAGGGAAAACTCAGACCAGCTCGAGCATGAAATAAGTCCAAAACAATTCTACAAGCTTTGTCTTCGCCTGTATAATATTGACCCCCTTAAAGTCCTCTTTTATACAGCAAAACTGTAAAAAATATTTTACAGGGGTATACCTTAGTTTTCTTCTTGTTGGTATAAAATATAGATTGTGGGTACTCGTAAGAGCCGTCTCGTTACCCGCAATCTGTATTTTGAGCAGAAATAAGAAATATATCACATTTTTTCATCTTAAAATGTTCGTGTTTTTTTGTGTATTTTTTTATTTGGCGGTAAAGTTTACAATGTATTTGTATAGGCGTGATAACGTAATGCAACGTACGTCTAAGACTTGTCAGACAGCGTGTCCGAATCTTCGCTTGTGCTAATATACTAGGACTAATGTTAGCTTGATGCCGCACAAATAAAAAAATGATATTTACTTTTTTGAGATGAATACCGAATGTGATTAAAATGTTTCCAACACCCGAAATGAATTATTTTAAGTATTTTTCGAAAACAAAGAGTAAAGTTTCTTTTTATTTCATACGTGACTTTGGTGATATACTGTATCTGAACAGCTGTTTGTACCATGCTCTGCACTCGTGAAGATTGCTGGTGTTTTCAACACACTCGATAAAATGTGTTATTATCGAAATGAACACATTCGATGAAATATTGGCATTTATCGAAAAAAGAAGTATTTTTTTTTCATTTTGTCTTATACAAAAAACAAATAAACAAAAAGTGGCCATGATGCTACGATGAAAATAACATTGTCATGCTTTTTTCACACTGTGAAAATATCATTTATCTTTCACACAGTGAAAATATCGCTTTTATTTGTTTCAGTTTTGCATTGATTTCACTGCTAACTATAAAATAAATCTCGTTATATTTTCTCAGTATACATATGCTACAATGCTCATCACCTTCCCTGTTACAATTTCAGTACATGGGGTATAACATGAACTTTGGTCGTTGATAAATAACAACAATACTATTAATTATGTTGAGATGCTCCGAAAATGGTATAATAGTAGACCTGTATTTTTGCATCCTGCTTCTGGTGTGGTCAACACAAACAATTGAACAAAAAAGAAGCGGATCATTTTGGTGGCGAGCAACTATTGTTAATGTCATATATCAAGTAGAATACGACACATGAACTACATGAAATTAGCGTTGTTGACAATTGTAGATAATAGTCAATACAGGACAGCAAGACAGATGTATTTTACGTGCCTGTATTTCGCTCCCGCCAATTGGGGCTATGAGAAATATATTGAGCTGCATGGTGCTTCCACGCAGAACTGACCACACATGAGTACTGGTAAACCGCTTTGAAGGACTAAGCCTGCCCAGGCAAAGTGGTGTGAGTCAGACCGTTCAATGTATATAAGCCGTTTGGTTTCTTTAGGCGACAGGGGCATGAGCAGATATTTCATCTGAGTGTCGGGGGTATTTAAGTCACACAAAATTGAAAGCAGCGTCTCCAAAATACCTTAAATAGGGATGACGGGGACGTTTAACCTCATTTCAAACAAACAAATGTGCCTATGTTTTAACGAGCTAAGATAATGGAAAGGGGGTCTTTCATCTGTGCCCATGCATGTTTTTCTTTACACTGTTTATTAATAACTCAGCATATACAACATATAAAAACGTATTTATTAAATTATATAATTCAAAGTAACACTCAGGAGGCCACCCTGATTGACTCCCTCCATGAGCTGATGTCTGTGTCTAAATAAGGATGTTTTAATTCTTACGTTTTATTAGGGCCCCGCACTGAAAGTGTGGGTGCCCTATAGTAATCACTCTGTCCGTCCGTCTGTCTGTCTGTCTGTCCGTCTGTCCGTCTGTCCGTCCACAAATTTTCAACATTTTCCTACTCCTCTGATAGCGATGCTGGGGCCCTAGTCAGTTTCACTGACAGCTCTAGTTTAGTTTCAGGATTTGTGCAATGGACTGAATGCAGAACTCCATAGCCATCCTTTTGATACTGCAAAACCCTTTGAATTAATAAAAGTTTACATTTTCTGATATAATAATTGTCAAAAATTCATTTTTTAATAAAAATTAAAAAAAAATTATCCAAATTCAATTACTAAGATAAATCTGTTCTAGTCTAGTCTTTGTCAAGATTTCATTTCACTAGGAAAACTTGCCATATGTATCCTCTGTAGCTATGCCAAATTTTTATGAAAATCCGAAACCGGTAACACTGTAGTTTTACACCTTTAATGGATGTAGGTCGTTTCTGCAAAATTCACTCTTTTATTGAAATCATCCAAGAACCGTACATAAAGGCACTGCCCTCAAATTTCTTAACACTTGTGTAATAAAAAATGAGATTATACAAATAAAATGAATACATATTGAGCTGATCTAGCTTAGAAATCATTACAATATCATCAATTTCTGGTATTTGTCTTTCATTTATACACTATGATCTATCCAAAATAGAAGATAGTAAAACACTAAATCAAGCGGTATGCTAATCAACAAATTAGGCTTAACAGCATATTTGGCTTTTTATTAGCTCCAAAATTACTGCTGACATGAACAACTTTATTTAATGACTTTTCAGAAGTCATGCTACTAAAATAGGTGTAAGTCAAGGAGATCCATTATTTTCATTACCATACCGAGATGGTGTGCAAGGACGCGTTGGTCCGTGGTTGGCTGTTACTAGTTCAAATAGTACTGCTCATTAATTCTATGGCCAGATTGAGCCTTAGATATTCTCTGTCTTTGTGTATGCTGGATTCTTATCATAACAAAAAGTTACAGTAATTATTGGTCTGTATTTCCAAAAATCGAAACTGACACTGATATTGAGTTTCTGTTGCAAAAGATATCATTGATGAATGAGGCACAGAATATTTGGTGTAAACCAAGCTGCTCCATAACCTAGAGGAATTTTGCTATTAAACAGGGAGAGAAACATTGTCCTTCCTTACAGTACACATGTGTAAAATGTATCTTTTCTGCATTGGTATTGTAATTGTTGACGTTTCTTTAGTGTCTTATTTTTTCTGTATTTACTTTGTCATGTTAAACCTAAACACCACCTTAGCTCCTGTTGGCCACGACAGTCATAAATAAAACTATGCACATGATTTCATGTGTGCGTTTGATGACGTTTGTCATCAAAACCTACGCGATATAGTTCTGTAGACAAAATAGTTTGTTTTGGCCATGGCGTTCAACAGGAAGCCAATTTATCGAGCTGGATGTTTTGAAATAATACTTATAATTATGCTATGAACTACTTACACAAACCATACTATACTATAGCGAACCAAATTGAAAGCAAAAGTAAAGTATTATTAAACAGCATGACCGAAAAATGATAATCATATAATTTCACATTTTGCTGAATCAAGACTGTCAGTATTCAGTCTGTTACACCACAATGTTACCGGCCCTCAATTTCCATGAAATTTCATCTACATATTCCTAAGATATGTGAATAGTTTTTATACTAAAATGGTGTCCTGGCAAAAATTGGAACATGGTCAATTTGCATATAACATTTAATGAATACAACACTTGGATCTGAAATACAGGGATAACATCAAAGAAAACTGAATGCCCAGCCACTATTACTGGACATATGAGGCCATTCATAGTATCAACTAACTGAACAAGTATGGCTTTAATTCACAAAACATTGCAGCATTAGATATTTGAAACTTTGCATACTGTAGACAGGTTTATATCAGAGTACTCTCTGCTGTGATAGAGATTTCATAAAAATGTAATTAATTTACTACAGAAATAACATTTAAAAGTGAATGCATCGTAATTATAATGGCTATACCCAAGGCAACTATTGTGCATAATTTCATTAAATTCCAAGCGTGGGCAGAAACCAATGTAAATTTCCTATACCCTAAAAGAAAAAGACACCCTTTATAGGTTACTGTCCGTAAATGACATCCAAAACCTCACGATGCAGTGATGCTTATATAAGATGAATGTGAGATAGAGTGCTGTGGCGCATGCAGCCATATATAATTTCTGATCTACCTACTATTAGGTTGTCATTTTTACATTTGGCAAATGTAGCCGTTGTAATTTAATTTCTTATACTATTACACTGACCTGAAATGATGGGTCAATACGTAGTGATTTTTGAAGAAGTCTTTGGCATTATTTGATAGTCACGGGGGACATTTCAGCAAAAATAGATGACTCTGAAACAGATTTACTGTGGATTATCCGGAGTGGTTTAGTGGAAGAAGAGCACATAATACTCAGGAACCGACATCACATTAAAAAGTCTGTGAAATGAACACCCCTCGAATCCCCGCTTTATATAGGGAGGTACAGGGGTATTCATTATTTTGCGTATTTCTGCGCCAAGACAGAGGTTGTGGGTACTCGTTAGAACCACCTCAATAAGGCGGTTCTATTGAGCACCTACAACTCGTGTTAAGAGTATAAATCAGGAAAGTACCACATTTTTACGTCAGGAAAATATCCATATTTGAGATAACATGAAAACACGCGACTGGAAAGTCAAAAAGACAGTCTCGTTCCCATAAATGACCAAACGACGATCCGCAATGAAAAATGCCCCCACTCCCATCGGGGCTTGAAGAAATACATGGGCTGCATGATGCTTCCACGCAGAGCTAACACCGACCACACAGGTACATTGTTTGCTTGAGTTGGGGTTTAACGTCCCTGTCAACACTATTAAGGTCATTTTGGAGACGTTGCTTCCGATTTTGACGGACTTTTACCCGACATTGAGATTAAATGACATTTCAAGCCCTATCGCCCATAGAAACCGCTAGAGTTTGAGGAGCGGTCCGACTCGCATCACTTTTCCTGAGCAGGCTTAGACCCGAGCTGTTTACCAGTACTCAAGTTCGGTCGGTTTCAGCTCTGCGCGGAAGCACCGTGCAGCCCAATCTATTTCGCTAGGCCTCGATGGGCGGGGCGCCCCACGGGTATTGGTAATCCGCTTATAGGATCTAAGCCTGCCCAGGCAATACGGTGCGAGACGGACCGGCCATGCTTATAATCCCTATCGGTTTCATTGGGCGACAGGGCTTGAGATGTCATTTCATCTCAATGTCGGGTAAAAGTCCCTCAAAACTGGAAGCAACGTCTCCAAAATGACCTATACAGTGTTGACGGGGACGTTAAACCTCAAATCAAACAAACAAACAAATCTTTCCAATAAATGACCAAACGACGATCCACAATAGAAAATAGTACCATGACAAACATGCAAAGACATATAATGCTAATAATAACCACCACGGAAGCAACGCATTGGAACGGCCAGTAAAACATTACACGTGGACTTGATTCGAATTTATGTGGCAATATCCCTCTCCTTTATTTCTGCAAATTGGAAATGTATGACAGAATTTTTTATATGAGGACAAATATGAGTTATTATTTTTTGGTAAATATCTGCCAAGAAAGAGTAATCATTCGGAACCAAGGAATTCACCACAGTTCGACAAAAGTAGGCTGCTGTCACATGGTTTTGGGAATAGGATAACGCATTCACTAATAAAACTGCAAAATGTAATCACTAACAGACGCTGAGGAGAATGGTCGATTTCGACAACTTGACGTTGAGAACGTTTAGGTCAAGTAATGTTTGCTTGTTTGAATTGGTATTTAACGTCCCCGTCAACACTGTTTAGGTAATTTGGAGACGTTGCTTCCAATTTGTGGAACTTTTACCCGACATTGAGATGAAACGACATCTCAAGCCCTGCCGCCTCCGAAAAGTAAGAAAACATTCTTAGTAACAACCCAAATTTCACAGAGTACTGCCATTTCAAGTCACCCCATTAAAATAACACAAAGACCTAGTGGCATGAATGCACATACACAATAAAATCAAGATTCTGTTTATCATATTATCATATAGAGCTTTTAAGGGAAATGGGAACACCTTCAGGGGAAGGCAACTCCTGCTAAAGTATTTTGTCTCCCATGTCAATTGGGATCAACTCTTAAAGGAAATAATTTGCTCCTGAGGAGCAAATTCTTTCCTTTAGGACTAGACCCCTTTTCCAGTGCGACAGGGGTTATAGAAAAACGAACAGGAAGTCCATGAAATTCTCTCCCTTTGAAAAATGGCGGAAAAATTTGTCAGGTGTTCCATTCCTCTTAAATCTGATTTCATTGCCGAGGAATTTAAGCAGAACACATAGGGTTGCCACGGACGGCGTCATGACGTTACGCGCCAGTAAGCATGTACGTGTGCTTATATCATTTTACGACATGACGTTATCTATTGAGTAGCAACGACGTTTTATGGTAAATCATAGTATGACACAGCTTTGTTATCGAATTATGTTTCAGGTATTGGTGGTGACGACGTTCAGTTTGATGAAAAAGGTGATGGGATTGGCAAATATGACATTTTCCAATATCAGCATATACATAGCGGTAGATACGACTATGTCAAAATTGGGGAATGGATAGACAGGTATGCTCACCTGTGTATTACAGACTTAAGTGTAATAGCCAAGCAATACTTCGGACATGAAACGCACCTTATTCATATCTTAATGATGCTTACAAGTAGTATAGGAAACTTAATGTTCAAATATTTTAGTGATTATTTCTTTAATTTTAACATTGTAACAGTGCTAACTGAGGACAAACATCCTTGAAATGTGAGAAATCTTTTCTTTCTTTTTTTTTTATATGTGTACAATGCTCCGCGTTAACGCTGAAAATCTGCGTATTGGGAAATTATCCCGAATTAATTTATCATCTTACATGCATCTGTACATTTGTTATTTAAATTACACTGAATAGCTTATTATTACAATACTTGTAATTGATTTCTGTTTTTAATTTTCAGCCTGGTTTTCTCTAATAACTCTCTGCGATTTCGGAAGGGTAAACCGGGTGCACCCAGATCTGTCTGCAGTGAGCCATGCCAATTTGGATATGTTAAAAATAATACAGTTGACAGCAATGTATGCTGCTGGGTATGCATAAGATGTCGAGAAAATCAGATTTTGAAGAACGAATTCACTTGTGCCGATTGCGCAGACGGATTTAAACCGAACGAGAATCTCACTACCTGTGTTCCGCTTCCCACAATTCATTTAGAATGGGACTCTTTATGGGTGCTACTTCCGGTGTCTGTTTCAACGCTCGGAATAATTTCCTGTGGCTTTGTTTTCTATGTATTCCTGCGCTATAATTCTACTCCTCTAATAATGGCTTCTGGTCGTGAGTTGTGTTACGTTCTTCTTTTAGGAATTTTCATGTCCTACGGAACTACTTTCGTGCTTCTTGCGAAACCATCTATAGTATTGTGCACGATCAAACGATTCGTTCTTGGCATATCACTGTGTCTTATTTACGCAGCTATGTTAGTAAAAACAAATAGGATTTACAGGATTTTCAATAGAGGTATCAAAGCTATGGTTAAGAGACCAAGTTACACCAGTCCGAAATCCCAAGTATTTATTTGTTTGTGTATTGTTTCAGTGCAGGTTGTAGGTGGTCTGACTTGGCTTGGTTTCGAAAAGCCAGAAACAGTGTTTGAAAGACACTACAGAGAATTTCAAGTGCTAACGTGTAAAGCTAGCCAAATGGCTATTTTACTGTCACTAGTGTATAATATGTTTTTAATTATTCTTTGTACTGTATTCGGATTCAAGACCAGGAAGATACCACAAAATTTCAATGAAGCCAAATATATAGCGTTTACAATGTACAGTACTTGTATAGTGTGGCTGGCATTTGTCCCTATCTACTTTGGTGCGAATCATGACTTTAAGGTACGTAAAAACATTTAATATTTTCATTTCCCATCACGAAAACACGCCTATATAATTTCGACCCCCTTTAACCCCACTTTTATATTGTAAAACTGGGGTTTACAGAGGTAAAATAGAAGTGGAGGCAATGATCAGGAATCGATACAATCAACCCACAGCTCCCATCAGAGACACCAAAGGGAAAGACGCACAAACATGAAACTACAGACCCTCATGGACACAACAACAGCGGAAAGCCAAAAGGACATTTACTTTCCCACAAAATGGCGAATAGGCTATCCAAAATAGAATAAGCGACATAAACACTCAAAGACAAACCATAACAAAAATAAACCGCGACAGAAGAACCGCCTTGGAACGAATTCCATGGGGGGGGGGGCTTAAATCGATTTTACGTGACCACAATCCTCGCCCTTACTTCCGTCGCGATTTAGAAAAATAATTTGTTTAGTCCGTATGAAGGCCTCCTAACTCATCAGTGCAACATCTCCGTGAACACAAATAATCAAACAACCACAGAGGTGAGACAACGGTGAGGACTCGACAGCAAGAAACCACTGAAATGCTGGAGCAAAAGAAAACCAGCCTATTTCTACTCTAAAATATAGATTGTTGGTACTCGTTAGAACCGCCTCGATGAGGCGGTTCTAAGGAGTACCACAATCTATATTTTGAGCAGAAATAAGACAGAAATCACAGTTTCTTATTACAAATTTTAGTTTATTCGGGGGTAAAGTTTACATTGTATTTGTATAGGCGTGTTTTCGTAATGCTTTCATAGAACATCCTTGTGGTATAGTGCATACTGCCACCTTTTGGTGAATGTTTGTTACAAAAAAGTCTCATCCATACATTCGCAGGCTGTGTGTATTCGTTATTGTTCCGTGAGGCGATTCTGACGGGTACCAGCAGCCCAAGGCTTGGAATATTAATAAGAAAAATAATTCATACCCTTCTAAAACCAGATTTTCGCTATTTAAATATGGGTTTTCATGACTGGTGCCTGATGCTTCATGCGGACTAAACAAAATTAGTGTAAACCGCGACAGAGGTAAGGGCGAGGATTATGGCCATGTAAAATCGATTTAAGCCCCCCCCCCCAGTGGAATTCTTTCCACTGACCGTTCCAAGGCGGTTCTTCTGTGGCGGTTTATTTATGTTGTTGTTTGTTACTTACTGTGTGTATCACTTGTGTCTTTTTATTTTGGATGGCCATTTGAACATTTTGTGGGAAATTGACTGTCCTTATGGCCTTCCTTTGTTTAGGTTTCCATTATGGTCTGGTCGATTCATGTTTGTGTTTCTTTCCCTTTGGTGTCTTTGGTGGGTGGAGTAAGTTAATTGTATCGATTCCTGATCTTTGTTTTACTTCTACTTTACAAGGATGTAGATTACAAGAACTTGTAAACGTGGTGTATGGCAAGAGACAAAAGACACATAATTCAAGGATTATTTTGAGTTAAAAGACCATGACATGTGCTAAACCATGTTCAACATATTTTTACTGTTTATGCAACGATAATACGTGAAAGAAAAACAGTTTTATTTCTCATTATATGTTACATATCTTATCATGATAACAAGACCCTTCTCAACCCTACTTGTATATTGAAAGTGTGTTACCGAATAAATGGGACAGGCGCGGACATTATTTTCCTTTTTTCTGCTGAAAATCAGTAGTTGTGGCTGCTCATTGAAAAGTAGAAGTAAAACAAAGCTCAGGAATCGGTACAAGTATCTTACTCCACACATCAAAGACACCAAAGGGAAAGAAACACAAACATGAAGCGACCAGACCATAATGGAAACCTAAACAAAGGATGGCCATAAGGACAGTTACTTTCCCACAAAATGGCCAAACGGCCATCCAAAATAAAAAGACACAAGTGATACACACAGTAAGTAGTAACTAACAACAACATAAATAAACCGCTACAGAAGAACCGCCTTGGAGCGGTCAGTGGAAAGAATGGGCTTAAATCTATTTTACATGGCCATAAACCATTTTTGGGGCTGTTCTGCTGAGCAATAAACATCTATGCTCGTTCGTGGCAGCAATAAGCAGAAAGAGTCATATAGTTCATCAAAGGTATGTCATTTTTACAGTGATGACAGGTATCATATGGATGTGGCATAGTAATGTTTGTTAGCATTTTATTTAACACTTAGGCCAATAGAAAGATAGCATATTTACGAAAATACAGCTTAATATGCTAGGAAACGCGGAAAATGTTTCGTCAAAGTGCACACACTGATGACTGCATCAGCACAGTCAGATCAGATTCTTCATTGTAGGGCTTAGACTCAGATCGCGCCTCAGAGCGCGGCCACTGGCACTTGAGCCTCAAACCTTGAATTCATTGATCAGATATACCACATGTCTTGAGCCTCAAAATTTATGAAAACATCGACAAATATTTACTTTCAAATGATACTCCCGTTTAACTATGTATAAATAGGGACAAGGTCTTGAACTCTAAACTGGGTCATTTCGATTCAACCCGGCTATTATTCAATAGCGGAGTGCTAACTGTATCTCGAGCTATAGGCCACGACCTTGAAGAATTCGCCTTTACAGGAGAAAATTTGATATTATTTACTTTTCGCACAAACAAACAGTGTTCGACCCGCCTGCCACTTTCGCTGTCTATGATTGTTTTGCTAAACGGGCAATCTGATTGGACTGCAAATATCTGACACTTACCGGGAAAATGACGCAAGAAAACACCGTCCAATCAGATCGCTTTTAGCATAACACGAAAACGAAAGTAATAGAAACCGGATGTAGCTATCGAGTCGAAGAATGTTTGTTTGTGCAAAAAGCAAATAATGTCAAATTTTCTCCTGTAAATGTTAGTTTCTCAAAGTTGTGGCATATATCCATAGACTGAGTAAGCACTCCCCTAATGAACGATAGTCGAATTGAAGGAAAATAATATGTTTAAGTCAGGAAAAAATTCGTCGAATCGAGATGACCCAATTTAGAGTTCAAGACCATGTCCATATTTATACATAGTTTAACGTAGCTATCAGTAGAAAATTGATATTTTTCGATGTCTTCATAAATTTTGAGGTTCAAAGATATACAGGTGGTGGATTTGATCAATTTATTCAAGGTTTTGGGCTCAAGTGCCAGTGAGCGCGGCGTCTGATCCGGTTCTATACATGAGTAATGGGTAAATGAACCAATCGAAGTCTTTGTGCAGTCCACTTAATTACGGAAACACGCCATATAAATTTGACCCCATAGAACCCTACTTTTATATAGTAAAACTGGTTATTACAGAGGTAAAGTAGAAGTAAAACAAAGATCAGTAATCGATACAATTAACTTACTCCACGTATCAAAGATACCAAAGGGAAAGAAACACAAACATGAAGCGACCAGACCATAATGGAAACCTAAACAAAGGAAGGCCATATGGATAGTTACTTTCCCACAAAATTGCCAAATGGCCATCCAAAATAAAATGACACAAGTGATACACACAGTAAGTAACAAACAACAACCTAAATAAACCGCCATAGAAGAACCGCCTTGGAACGGTCAGTGGGAAGAATTCCACTGAGGGGTTTATATCGATTTTACATGGCTATAATCCTCGCCCTTACCTCTGTCGCGGTATACACTAATTTTGTTTAGTCCGCATGAAGGCTTCCTAACATATCAGTGTAACATCTCCAAGAACATACAAATAAAAACAAACTACGGAGATGAAACAAGGTTGAGGACTCGACAGCATACAACAACATAATTGCTGGAGCAAAAGAAAACCAACAGTTAGACTCCGAGTTAAACCTTTTTTTTCTTATGTATGCTCTAAAATATAGGATGTGGGCACTCGTTAGAACCGCCTTGATGAGGCGGTTCTAACGAGTACCCACAATCTATATTTTGAGCAGAAATAAGAAAAATATCACAAATTTTCATCTTAAAATTTCCATTTTTTCGGCGATAAATGTTACAATGTATTTGTATAGGCGTGTTTTCGTAATGTTTATTGGCATACACTCAAGGATAAACATTTCATCGGTGTTAAAAGTGCTTATATTGTCTTTTCTTTTTCTTTTCAGATTGAAATCGCTGCTTTATGTATGTGTGTTAGCATAAGTGCCACCGTCGCTCTTGTGTGTTTGTTTGGACCAAAAGTGTACATCGTTATATGTCAGCCACATAAGAATGTTCGCCAGGGTGCCACGCCTTCACTCTCAACAGCTAGCCGAAGTTTCCCAAAGCCATTCATTCCACCCGCCTCCCCCACGGAACCGCCAATGAACTATTCCACCAATAACGGTAGCGTTAGGACCGGACATGCTAATTTTTCAAATTCCATTCAAACACACGGTATTATAGAAGCAGTGAATGACATGTTTTCTGACAGTATGGAGGAGGACGAGGAGGACTTCTGTGATGATAGTTCATTCATTCCAAAGCCCACGGAGGACAAAGCAACGTCGACTAATGAATCATAAGAATCCTGTTGACCTTTCCATCTTTGGCCCTGGACTTGTCCATTGTTGTCGAGAATACCATAAGAATCCTAAAAATTCGGAAGCCTTGAGAACTTGCTGTTATTCTCCTACACATTTGTTACATTATCCAGCAAGGAGTCCAAAATGTAGAGACGGAATGGTAAACAGTGTAGACCCTGAACAGACTGCTCCTTCATCTTGATCTGTACTGTTTGCTTAGGCCTGCCTGTTCCAATACTTAGGATCATTATGGTAGTCAAAAACATTGGCAGAGTGTAGATCCTGATTAGATGATTGATTATGAGCCCTTTTATTGAGATTTAAACTGTTTATCATACTGTCTGCACCGAATTACCCGGTTAAAAGGATTAAGTTAGCCCCCTATTAAGATGTGAGCCGCATAATGAGAAAACGTGATCATTTCACTAAAGGGGTAGATTAGCATGCGCATCCTCACGGTCTGACCACAGATACTTGGCCCGGATCAGTAGAGCTTTATTGCGGTTAGTAGAGCTGATGGTCCAAAACCTACTTCTTCGATTTTTTCTCTTTATTTAATTTATATATTTATTTTTTTTTTGCATTTTATTATGCTTGAACTTGTGTCACGTCTAAAAAATCGTTTGAAAATAATGATATTTTATCGTTAGGATAAAATTCGTGTTATATTCTATCCATAAAATATAGTTACATGTATTTTCCAACAATTTTCAAGACGAGACAAAGCCATTTGTATCACTTCAGGTGATTTTCATGTATAATAAAACGCAAAACATGAAGAGAAAAAAAATCCATGAGATCAATTGTGGGCAATCGGCTGTACTCACCCCAAGTGTCTGTGGGTCTGACAATTATTATTAAAAATAATAGATTGATTGATTGCATTAGGGTTTAAAGACACATCAACCCTTGAGGACTCCCATAGAAAGAGAGAAAACAGATAGAAGAGATAAAAGTGAAGGATGTGGGGAAAAGGAGGAAAATGACAGAAAGTGTTGAAACTGAAAAAAAACAACAACAACAACAACAACAAAAAAGAACAAAACAAAAAACATACCCCCATTTCCCTTACCTGCTGCAAGGACAGCAGGCCTTGCCCAACTGTAAGCCAATATCAGTTGGACACCCCAGTGACCATCACGAAAACACACCTATATAATTCTTATCCCCTTGAACCTCACTTTTATATAGTAAAACTGGGGTTTACAGGGGTGAACCTTATTTTTCTTATTTCTGCTCTGAAATATAGATTATGGGTACTCGTTGGAATCGCCTCACTGAGGCGGTTCTAACGGGTACTCACAATCTATATTTTTTCCTCTTCCAGTTTTCGTTTTTCGGCTGCAAAAATTACAATGCATTTGTATAGGCGTGTTTTCGTAATGCGCAAGATACACGACACTTTCGCCTCACGAGTAACCGAGAATGCCAATTTGAGTCTTACCTGGTCACAAACTCCGAAGACATCTTGTGATAACCAGTAATGGTGGAAATATTGGTAGTTTAACCCATTTGACTGTGGCAAACAGTGCAGGCCCAGATCAGAGGCCATAGAACACGGCGGCTGATCAAGGCCTTCGCTGCTTGCAAAAGGCTTAGCCATTTGCAAAATGAAAACATTTTAAAGCACTATTCAGCCTGACACACCAACGTTTGAAACTGGTTATTGCTGCTGTAACATATACATGTAGTTCGGATCAGTTGAAAACATAATAATATTAATCTTATTAAATCAAGTAATTTCCTATTGGCCCAGTTATAAGTCCGAGGTCTGCTGTAGTAGCCCGAGGCCGAAGGCAGGGACCAATACAGCTGACCGATGACTTGTAACTGAGACAATACGAAATAATAATATATGACGCAATTAAAAACATGAGTGTTGATTTTTGAGCTCAGCCTAAAACCACTTGACGTACTGTTAATATTGGTTGACCTAGTGGTATTACGGATGACCTCCGATCAATACAGGAGAGTCAATTAATAATGTTCGTTATATTATATAACGTCGTTTTATTTAGTGGATATTGATATGTGTTAAAATGTTTTATTATACCTCACGCGATTTTACCATACAAAACGCTCATAGACCAGAGGGTGATAATTTTTACTATCCCATGCGATATTAAACTATCACATGCGCAAAAATGATGCGCGTACGGTTCAATTTTTCAGGGTGTTAATATCACATGCGCAAAAATGATGCGCGTACGGTTCAATTCATCAGGGTGATAATAAGTTCGGTATAATAAAATAAATATCACATTTCTGAGAGGGTGATAGTAAGAATGTTCACCCTTCGGAAATGATTATCGACCTCGGCTTCGCCTCGGTCGATAATCATTTCCTCAGGGTGAACATTCTTACTATCACCCTCTCAGAAATGTGATATTTATATAATAACCAACCGTGTATTGTAACACAGGGCGCCGAGTATATAGACAGTCGAAAGAAACTGTGATTTATCGAGAAAAGCCGCCGTTTCATGACGTATCTCGAAGATCATTTGATGTTTGACGGTGTAACGACATTTTCTCGCATCGAAAACGTTTCAAAAGGACTTAAATGCATATGTTACAGTCAATATTTGGCAAGATGCGAAAGGTGGGGAGAATTTGCAGGAAACAACGACATTATTGCCTATGTTAAGTGTTAAAATCGAAATAGATCAGCTTTATTGTGTGATTTGTTGAATAATAAATCACAGCTTGTCGGTCAGTTGTAAGTAGACAAATCACTCGCGCTGCGCGCTCGAGATTTGGTGTACTTTACAACTGCCATATAACTGTGATGTATTACTCAACAACTGACTGCTTCCTAAATAGCGCATGACTGAAGTTACTGACTCTTAACGTCTTGGCGCCGTCCGTGAAAAAACTATTATTTTAATCCATTTTGTACCAGTAACCAAAGAAAGGGTAATTGGCAAAAAGTGCAGGCCCAGATCAAACACCGCAAAACGCGGCGTCTGATCAGGGCCTCCAATGTTTGCACAAAGTTCAGCCAATGTCCTAATAAAGTTTGAAGAAAACACAACCTGACACCCCTAAATTTTGAAATGGACTCCTGCTATATATAAGGAGGAAGATTCCGTTTGGTACAAAAACGAATGGCTCTAGGGCAAGGGGATGCCCGTTGGCTCAGAGACACCTGGGACGTGAGGTGAAAAACTCCACCTACAGGACCCTTTCCTGCTCTGACACGGTTTGGCATGTTGACAAGCAAAAAATTATAACGTCGAGTAGAAGACAAAATGGACCGACTGCAGCGGACTTACGCTAGACACGGACGGACGGGGCTGGAGCCGAGCGATGGTCTCCCCATTCAACGGCAACGTGGAATGGGGATACCACCGAACGGCTACGGTGTAGTGCCAGATTGGATTCGTTCCCTGGGACCCCATCAGCCGACGACCCGCGACACGGGGAAACTGGAAACAACAACAATTGGTACAAAAAGGGTTAATTGAAAGTCCTTTGCCTTTCTTCGGAAATAAACTCCGATTTAAATTGATATATGATAAACAAAATCTTACACTCGTGTTCATTTCATATGAAATTTATGAAACTCACTGTAGGCTCATTCTGTAAAATTCATATGGAATGACCTCATGTAGGATCTTCCATTTCGAAAACACGCCTTTACAAAAACATTGCCACCTTTATCACCGAAAAAATGAAATTTTAAGACGAAAAATTACGATATTTTTCTTTAACGAGTACCCACGATCTATATCTTAGAGCAGAAATAAGAAAAATAAGGATTACCCCTACAAACCCCAGTTTTACTATATAAAAGTGTGGTTCGAAGGGGTCAAAATTTTATAGGCGTGTTTTCGTGATGTATGTATAATAGAGTTGTACACTGTATATTGTTTGGTCAGGTGAGGCTTGGCAATGCATTTAGAAGACAATCGATATCCAGCATTTTGCAAATTAGTTTTGTATGAAACCCAATGCTGTAGAAAACGCGTAAATATTGTTTGTACATGTGATTTCATTGTAACATCGCACGCCTATGCGGTTTGATGCTACAGAAAACATTTTCGCTTACATATTTTTTTTTTAAACTGACATAATTTTCCAAATATAGATTGTGTGTGCTCGAAAGAACATTCACACCATTACGTTATCACACTCGTGTGCGTCGGTGTCGTTGTTCATATATGTATATCATGTTTTCTTAGAAAAATATTCGTACACTGCTCAAATTATGTAAAGCAATCCTTAGTATTTTTTCCTTTTACAAACCATATTTGTTTCCGACAAACAAGCACCCGGAAGCTCAAACTGTCTTGCAGCATTTTGAAACACGTTCGGAAGTATTGATTTTTTTAGTGTGTTATAAAACATCATTTCAAAATTTCAGGACATCTTTAAAACATTAAATTTTCTTGTAAATCAACCATTTGTTTTTTTCTAAATGTCTAAATGCATGGAACGATATGTTTGTATACTGGTCAAATATCAAGACATAGAATTTCTTGACATAATATTGTCGTTTTGATTTTTATTTCAATTTTCGGATATTTATCACTTTTTGAAATGCATTCTCTGGATTTCTGAGGACACACTTTCCAAACATGTATCAGTGTTCCATCACGAAAACACGCTATATAATTTTGATCGCCTTAAGCCCCACTTTTATAAAGTAAAACTGAGGTTTACATATATAGGTATACATTTTTAGCTCGTCGTCACGTAGTTACGAGGTGAGCTTTTGGGATCACTTTTTGTCCGTCGTCCGTCCTGCGTCCGTGCGTGCGTAAACAATTTCTTCAAACGACATCTCTTCCTAAACCACTCATCGGATTTTGACCAAACTTCACAGGAATGATCCTTATGTGGTCCCCTATCAAAGTTGTTCAAATAATTCCGGTCCGTTGCACATCTAGGTCACATGCGCCAAAAACAGATTTTTTTTCACCGAAAACTTAAAAAATCTTCATCTCTGAAACCACAAGGCCCAGGTCTTTGATATTTGGTATGAAGCTTCATCTAGTGGACCCCAACCAATATTTTTCAAATTATAGTGCTGGGGCCTAAAATGCCCCCGTCCCGGGGTCCTTTGGTTTTACATGGGCTTATATGGGGAAAATCTTTAAAAATCTTCTATGAAACCGCAAGGCCCAGGTCTTTGCTATTTGGTACGAAGCTTCATCTAGTGGACCCCTACCAAGATTGTTCAAATTATAGTGCTGGGGCCCAAATGCCCCCGCCCCGGGGCCCTTTAGTTTTACATAGGATTATAAAGGGAAAATCTTTAAAAATCTTCTTCTCTGAAACCGCAAGGCCCAGGTCTTTGATATTTGGTATGAAGCTTCATCCAGTAGACCCCTACCAAGATTGTTCAAATTATAGTGCTGGGGACAAAAATGCTCCTGCCCCGGGCCCCTTTGGTTTTACTTGGGCTTATATAGGGAAAATCTTTAAAAATCTTCTCTGAAACTGCAAGGCCCAGGTCTTTGCTATTTGGTATGAAGCTTCATCTAGTGGATCCCTACCAAGATTGTTCAAATTATAGTGTTGGGGCCAAAAATACCACCGTCCCGGGGCCCTTTGGTTTTACATGGGGTCATATAGGGAAATCTTTAAAAATCATCTTCTCTGAAACCGCAAGGCCCAGGTCTTTGCCATTTGGTATGAAGCTTCATCTAGTAGACCCCTGTTCAAACTATAGCCCTGGAGCCAAAAATGCCCCCCGCGCCGGGGCCCTTTGGTTTTATATAGACCTATATAGGGAAAATCTTTAAAAAGCTTCTTCTGTGAAACTGCAAGGCCTAGGACTTTGATATTTGATGTGAAATTTCATCTAGTGGACCTCTTTTAAGATTGTTCAAATTATAGCCCTGGGGCCAAAAATGCCCCCGCCCCGAGACCCTTTGGTTTTACATAGACTTATGTAGGGAAATCTTTCAAAATTTTCTTCTCTGAAACTGCTTGGCCCATGTCTTTGATATTTGGTATGAAGCTTCATCTAGTGGACCTCTACCAGGATTGTTCAAATTATAGCCCTCGGGCCACAAATGCTCCCGCACCCTGGCCCTTTGGTTTTACATGGACTTATATAGAGATAATCTTCTTCCCTGAAACAGCAAGGCCCAGGTCTGTGATATTTGGTGTGAAGCTTCATCTAGTGGCCCTCTATCAAGATTGTTTAAATTATAGCCCTGAGGTCAAACATGCCCCCGCCCCGGGGCCATTTGGTTTTATATAAGCTTATGTAGGGAATATCAAAAAACAAATTCTTCTCTGAAACCGCAAGGCCCAGGTCTTTGATATTTGGTGTGTAGCTTCATCTCGCGGACCTTTGCCAAGATTGTTCAAATTATAGCCTTTTTTTTTGTTATTTGGTATGAAGCTTCACCTTTTAGACCTCTCTCAACATTATGCATATTATAGCCCTGGGGTTTATAATGGCCCTCCCCGGAGCCCACTTAATACTCTATGGATCAGGTGAGCGATCCAGGGCAATCATGGTCCTCTTGTTCTTAATTCTGCTCAAAAACACTGACGAGTACCCACAATCTATATCGAAATAGGAAAAGTAAGGTGTACCCCTGTAATCCACAGTTTTATTGTATAATGGTGGAGTGTAAGGGGGTCAAAATTATAAAGGCGTGCTTTCATGGTGTAGAGACTGAATGTAATTATATAGTGTTCCTTAAATTGTTTGAGCAGTGTGCTTTCCTTTCTCAACTTCAAAAATACGTTGTGGGTGCTCGTTAGAACCGCCTCAATGAGGCGGTTCTAATGAGTACCCACATTCAATGATTTGGAGAAAAAATGAGAAAAACTTATGTATACTCTCTAAATCCGACTTTTTTTCTGTATAGAGTAGGGTTTACAGAGCTGATCATTTCAGGGGCATTTCAACGTGATCTGAGGCATACATATACATGTACATGAACATGTCCTAACAACAATAAGAAACAGCCTATATTTTGGATTTGAAATGAAACAAAAAAAAAGATAAATCTCCCTTTAATACATACAAGTGAAGTTTACAGGTGTGTCCATTGAGCGAACATGTTAAAAGCGATGACATTCTAACCATGATACATATTAATAAAATATTATTCCATACAACATTTAACGTCTCGGAAATGACCTAAATAGTGCTGATGGGGACGTAAAACCTCAACTCAAATCAAATCGATAAAACCTTAACAAACTTGTGATTTAGATATCCTGGAATATTTCCTTAGGGATTATTGTTTATCAATCTACCAAAAGCTAGTAAAAATCCTGGCTTTCCACATAAAAAAAATCACTGACCAGTAAATTAGAACTGCGTGCAAATTACAAATTTTAAATAAACAGAGGTCAATTAAAGGGGATGCGCAAGCGTCCGAAAGTGCTTCTCAGTATTGAAATGGATAACTTATAAAGGTCTAGCATCCGAAACGGGGACATCGGCAAACAATTCAGACCCTGATCAGACGCCCCAGAACGCGGCGTCCGACATTATGTTCACAAGTCAGTGAAACCAACACCCCTCTAAATCCCATCTTATATAGAGAAAACTGGGGTTTACAGGGGTAAACATTATTTTTCTTAATTTCTGCTCCAATACATAGGTTGTGGGTACTCGTTAGAACCGCCTCAATGAGGCGGTTCTAACGAGCACCCACAACCTATGTTTCCAGTATAGATAAGAAACATTTCACGGATTTTCACCAGTAAAGTCATCATTTTGGAGATATGGGGGAATGAACTATGTTAAAGGGATGTGTTATCGTAATGCAGGGTTTACTATGTTTTATCATATGACGTCGCGTCTGAGAGTGTAATAACGCCATGTAATATTTTCGATAATCCACTAGTGGATTTAATATGCAAAATATCTAGATACGTCTCGTAACGTTACATGCACGACGTCCACGATGTCGCGTTTACTAACGGCGGAATATTGACAATTTGGTTAACAATCGGGAATAAAATGCGCTTTAAATGTCATATGATAAATAGAATCTTGCATTCGTACTCATGTATTATTTGATTTATTAAACTCGTTGAGGAAAAGGGATAAAATGCTCGGCAAAGCCTCGCATTTTATCCCTTTTCCTCAACTCGTTTAATAAATTCAATAATACATGAACACTCGTGTAAGGTCCTCTACTTCTTAAATAAGACGAAAACACATCGGTGCGACATAGTGCATTTTTCACATCTCCAAATTTGTTACTTTTCTTATGAAAATCTGTGATAGTATTTTTAATTACACTGCAACCATAGGTGGTTGGTGTTCGTTAAAACTGCCTCATTGAGGCGTTCTAACGAGTACCCACAACCTATCTCTTGTAGCAGAAATAAAAGGAATAATGGATATCCCGTAAACCCTAGCTTTTTCTATAAAAAATGGGGTTTAGGGGTATCCATTTCACGGACTTGTCCACGTGATGAGTATAGGAATTTAAGGATTAATCGAAATAGCCTTCGTCCGTGCTCAGGACCAGTCTTCCGGCCCCCACCCATAGGGGATTGAAGAAATATATGGGGTGCATGATGATTCCACGCAGAGCTGAATCCGGACCGCACACTAGTACTGGTAAACCGCACAGAGGATCTAAGCCTGTCCAGGAACCGCGGTGCGCACGAGTCGGAACGTCCATGCTAATAAACTCTATTGGTTTCATTGGGCGACAGGGCTTGAGAAGTCATTTCATCTCAATGTCGGGTAAAAGTCCCACAAAATTGGAAGCAACGTCTCCAAAATGACCTTTACAGTGTTGACGGGGACGTTAAACCTCAAATCAAACAAACAAAAAATCAGCCGACACTTACAAAAAAGCGAACCAGCAGGTCTTTCTGTACTTTGATTATATAAAGAAAGCGTAGGTACAAGTTACATGTTTTACATGTCGTTTGTTTTTCTTCTTCACTCAGAACCAGTTATGGTACTTACCAGAAGCCTCCGTGTTGTAGTGGTACCTGCTCCTCACAGAAGCCTATTTTTGAGCAGAAATTAAAATAAAATGTGTACTTCTTTAGATCCAAGTTTTCTCTCGACAAAGTCGGATTTACTTCCATGTTCATTACACGGACTTGTTAACTTGGCATGTTAAAGGCATGCTGTTCCGTTAAAATTTACATTAAACTCTGCAACGAGTATATCACAGACCCTTGTCATGCCAACCGTCCGCCTGTCTGTCTTTCCATAGCATTTGACGCTTAAACAGTTTGACGCCAAAGGTAAATACAGTGAAATTCCACCATTCAGGCCAGCTCAAATGAAGATTAACCCATTGTGTACTTGTGGATTCTTCCATTGCTATAGGTTCGACAAGTCCATTTGTCATATAAGGGGGAGCCAAGCCTATTTGTTGTTTTTATTCTATTTTTTGACGTAAAATTCTGTTAGCAAATAGTGCAGGCTCTGACCAGATGCCGCGTTCTGCGGCGAGAAGCCTCCGTGGTGTAGAGGTCATGCTACTCGCCTTGTACACCAGGGGTCGCAGGATCGATCCCAGGACTCCAGACTTTCGGATGAGTCTTTAAACCGAGGTCCCCTCTCCGTATGACCTAAGCTGTTGGTGACACGTTAACATCAAACAATCACTCACTCGCGTTCTGTGGCGTCTGATCTGGGCCTGCACTGTTTCCGAATGTACCCATTTAGGGGTTTCCCGCAGGCAATGGGCTAAATATGCTTCTAAAAAGCAGCGTTAAAAGCAGAAGTTGTGTCAGTTATTCAGTCATTCATTTTTGTGTGTTTTCTGCACCCACTGTCCTCTTGTAAGGGACAGCCATTTTGGACTGTTTAAAAGTGGTTTGAAAGACCACTTTTTAACACTCCCATCTGTGGTTTGAAGATGTTTGTTTGTTTGATTGTAGGTTTAACGTCCCCGTCAACACTGTAAAGGTCATTTTGGAGACGTTGCTTCCAATTTTGTGGGACTTTTACCCGTCATTGAGATGAAATGACATCTCAAGCCCTGTCACCCAATGAAACCAATAGGGTTTATTAGTATGGACGGTCAGCCTCGCACCGCGGTTCCTGGACAGGCTTAGATCCCCTAAGCGGTTTACCAGTACTAGTTTGCGGGCCGGATTCAGCTCTGCGTGGAAGCATCATGCAGCCCATATATTTCTTTAAGTCCCTATGGGCGGGGGCCGGGTTTGAAGATGTGAATATCACTGTACTTACATCAAGTTGATTTACATATTGGGCGGCATAGATCTAGTTGAGACGCCGTAACGGTATTGGAGGCAAAAGAGACATCTAATTCAAACATCAGTAAGGTCTACGTTTGTCCCGCTGATTCAAGAAGGGTTGTTGTCAGTTTTTGGCAAAAGCATTTGCCAATGAAAAGTGTGGATAGGTTAGTTAACCGGCTCGATAATACCTAAATAGTGTTGACTGTGCCGTTAAAGTCTAATACAACCAAAGGTCTACGTTTGAACGAAACCATTTCTTTTACTCACTTTATGAAGCGCCTTTAAATAGCATCACCATGTAAAATGGTACATGTAATACAGGTGCATTGATATATATCGCATACATGTAACTGCGGCGTCTCAAAAGGATTTATGCTGTTTATAATTACATATGCGTTCAAATAGGAAAGGCTTTCACTTGTCTGGTAGATGTAAATATGTGTTGATTTCCATCTTTTGTTTTGTTTGAAAATGTGTCATTATATAAAGTTTTGTATTAATATGGTACGTTAGTTTTCCATACATCCTGCATAATTAAAACTGTTGGTTCTCAATTTAAACTAGGCCCTGAAAAGAATATTCATGTATTACCTACTTTTACGACCTTGTGTGTGTGTGTGTGTGTGTGAATTCGGGTTTAACGTCGCTTTCAACAATTTTTCAGACATATCACGACGGTGTCTGGTTGCGACAGGGAGCTCAGTGCTCACTTTTATAGTGCTGCCTCACTGAAGTATCATGTCCCAGACACATTACATGATACCACACCCAGTCACATTATCCTGACACTGGGTCGACCAGTCCTAGCTCTACCCCGTAAATCTGAGTGCCAAGCGAGGGGCAGCTAGTACCATTTTTAACGACTTTGGTATGTCGCGGCCCGGGATCGAACCCGTGACCTCCCGTTCCCCGGAGCGGACACTCTACCAGATGAGCTATCGGGGCCGGTTTTTACGACCTTTTAAAGAATATTTAACTAGCATTTACCCTTTTTGTAAAAGGAATATTCCTCCTTATATAAGGCAGGATTCCATTTCAAAATTTAGCGGTTTCAGGTAGTGTTTTCTTCAATATTTATTTAGAAAATGGCTGAACCTTTTGCAAACAGTGTAGGCCCTGATCAGACGCCGCGTTCTGCGGCGTCGAATCTGGGCCTGCATTGTTTGCCAGCGTTCCCGTTTTGGGGTTTCTGGTACAAAATGGGTTAAGGAGAGAGTGCCCAGAGTACATTGTCTTTATAAAAATTTTAGCTTTTAGCTGTTACCGAAGCCATGTTGTCAGTGTGATGATCTTTCTAATGAAATTAATTGCCGACGCATTCCGGGTCGTTTGTTTGTCAGTGGACCCAAAGTTATTAAACACAGTAGCTTTGCGTGCATATTTTCACGTGACTATCACTGAATTGTACAAAATTCAGATAATGGTTATTTATAGTTGCGATATGTTTTATTGATGTGAGGTCTGTTGTGTAAAGAGGATTACCTGTAGAATACAGTACAATTCCTATATTAAGACCACCTTTGGGACTGTTCAAAAGTGGTCGTTAAGACCACTTTTGAACAGTCCTAAAGATGGTCTATGACCAGAAGACACTGTAACATGCAGAAAACACAACGAAAGAATAACTGCAACCTACTGAATAAGCTTTTCAAAGCAGAATAAGTCTTAAGTTTAGGTGGTCTTAATAACGGAATTTCACTGTGTATCTGCACTGGACGTATTAAATGGGTTTTGAAAACAGGGCAGACCGGCATCACTGCTTACTAAAATAACAGGAATTTAAACAATCTGAGTTTCAAATCAGCCTACACTCAGAGGCAATCCTGCAGTCACACAATATTGACTCAACATTGAATCAACGCTGAAACAACTGTCAGTGGTTTCATTACCGTCCACAAATCGATTTCCTCCAAAACAATCCGCTGTCAAAGACCATCACGGTGTGGCATTGTGCATTTTTTATATATCCAAATTCATTACTTTCCTGATAAAAATGATAGTTTTCTTATCAATAATCTTCGCCCCCGCCCATCGGGGCTGGACGAAATAGATTGGGCTGCACGCTGCACGATGCTTCCACGCAGAGCTGAAACCGACTGCGCACATGAGTACTGGTAGACCGCTTAGAGGCTCTAAGCCTTCCCAGGCAAAAATGGTGCGAGTTGCACCCTCCATGCATGTGATAAACCCTTTTGGTTTTACTGTGCGGCAGGGATTGAGATGTCATTTCATGTCAATATCGGATAAAAGACCCATACAATTGGAAGAAACGTCTCCAAAATGACCTAAAGAGTATTGACGGGGACGTTGAACTCCAAATAATTCAATAAATTTTATATATTCTCTAAGCATAGGTGGTGGGAACTCGCTAGAACCGCCTCGATGAGTACCCGCAACCTATTATTTGAGCAGATTGATCAGGGTCTGCACTGGGCGCTATTATTCACGGCGATATTACCTGTCGGGGGTGAACAAAATCGTCCTATTCCTCTCACACAAGGGCAAACAATGATTCTGACTTCTAGAGATTATTTCAGTGAATGCAATTGTACTTTTTGAACAGTGACGTCAAAGGTGAATATTATTATAATGACCCTGCGCGTGACTTCAAAGGATTGTTTCAGTGAATGCACTTGCACCTTTGAGCAGTGACGTCATAGCAGAATACTGCAGGGGACTATGATATTTTATGGCAATGCTCGTGACATATCAATCAGAATTCTAGAATAGCTGATGACCCAAAGTTACTTGATTCAGACATGGAAAGTAGAAGTGGAGGCAATGATCAGGAATCGGTACAATTAACCCACAGCTCCCATCAGAGACACCAAAGGGCAAGAAACACAAGCATGAAACAACAGAAATTAATGGAAACATCAATAGCGGAAAGCCAAAAGGATAGTTACTTTCCCACAAAATGGCCAATAGGCTATCCAAAATAAAATAATATAAGCGACACAAACACCCAAAGACGAACCATAACAAAAATAAACCGCGACAGAAGAACCGCATTAAAATGGTCAGCGGAAACGAATTCCACTGGGGGGCTTATACGATTTTACGTTGCCACAATCCTCGCCCTTACTTCCGTCGCGATTAAGACAAATAATTTGTTCAGTCCGCATGAAGGCCTCCTAACTCATCAGTGCAACATCTCCGTGGACACAAAAATCAAACAACCACAGAGATGAAACAACGGTGAGGACTCGACAGAAAGAAACCACTGAAATGCTGGAGCAAAGAAAACCAACAGTTAGACTCCGATGGGCTGTTTTTTGTTTGACTGGACTAAGGTTTTACATTCCCGTTAACACCATTTAGGTCATGTTTGATAGTTTGTTTGAATTGTGGTTTTACGACCCCGTCAACACTATTTAGGTCATTTGGAGATGTTGCTTCAAATTTTGTGGGACTTGTATCCGACATTGAGATAAAATGATCTCCCAAACCCTGCCGCCCAGTGAAACCATAAGGCTGGTATTTACTGGACGGTCTGACTCACACCGCTTGGCTTTGGCAAGCTTAGTCCTTCTAAGCTGTTTACCAGTACTCGTGTGTGGTCAGTTTAGCTCTACCTGGAAGCACCATGCTGTCCAATCCATTTGTTTTCCATGCTTTTAGGGTCATTAATTTCACAGCCGAATTTTGAAAATTTTTGAGGCTTACAAGTGTGATAAAATTGGCCGAATCTAGCACAGCCATCGGTTTTCCAGTTCTGTGATGTAGTCCGCGCTCCCAAAGAATTACAATTGTGTAGAACATTCAGACTAAGACGAGGAAACCTCAACCAAGTTTTCCTTTTATTGAAGTCCCATACGAGGCTAGCCGAGCATGAGACTAAAATAACGGAAAAAGAGCCTGATATTTCCTTGTCGACCCCCCCCCCCCCCACCACCACCACCACACACACCATCATTGATTATTTTTCTAAACCACATACAGGAGAACTTCGATGGCTCGAACACCGATGGCTCGTTTACCATGGATGTGTCGAACCCATTCTACATAAGAAATAGTGGGGGATAATTAAGGAGACTTTAGTCTTTTATCTTGCAAATCTATGATGTGTGTACTCATTAGAATCGCCTCGATGAGGCGATTCTAATGAGTACACACAGCATACATTTTCATTATAGAACACCGAAAAGATGTCTAAAAGTATCTCGTTATGCCGCCTGACAGTAACATCAGTGGCTCGAACTACCTCTGTCTCGAACAGATTTTCGAGGCCCAAAGGTGTTCGAGCCTTTGAAGTTCGACTGTATTTTAAAGAATGGACAGAAATGCTTCCTAAATAGAAGTGAAGGCAATGATCAGGAATCGATACAATTAACCCACACCCCGATTCAGGGACACAAAGGGGAAGAAACACGAACATGAAGTAACTAAACCCTACTGGAAACATCAATACTAGAAAGCCAAAAGGACAGTTACTTTCCCACAAAATGGCCTCTACTTAATTGCTATTATAGTCAGACTGCCAACGAAAATAGAAACTCAATATGTAAAATGGCTCCTTTACACTACACAAGAAAAAATGTAGAGCTTTAGTATTCCTACCTTCTAAAGAAAGCGCTGAGTGAGCTGAAAAAAATACATTTTTCAATACACACATTTACATGTAACTTATTAATAAAATAAAAATAAGTTGTTGATTTCAGAAAATACAGTGCATGTGCATTGCATTACTTACTCGACAGCAATATGATGACGGAAGGCTATGACAATGCAAATCTGGTGTGTGTGTGTGTGTGGGGGGGGGGGGGGGGGGAGAGAGGAAAGGTTCTTCCTTGTTCGCATGTGCAACAAAACATACAGCAGATGACAGTTTTGACAAAAAAAAATATACTGCAATGCACGTTTTCCTAAATTAAGCAAATAGTGGCAGATTCAGACAGCGGGTTAACCATAGGGTGAGATCACAGTTCGTGACAAAGAAATCATACACTGCCATTCAGTCCCATGGGTGACAAAGGCTAAGCTTGTGTGTATTTGTAAAAACCATTACGAAAACACGCCTATATACATTGTAAATTTTAACGCTGAAAAAAGAAAATGTTATGATGAAAAATTTTGATATTTTCTTTATTTTTAACTCCAAACATAGGTTGTGGGTGCTCGTTAGAACCGCCTCACTGAGGCGGTTCTAACGAGTTCCCACAACCTGTGCCTTGGAGCAGAAATAAGGAAAATAATGTATACTTCTGTAAATCCAAGTTTTACTACATAAAATTGGGGTACAAAAGGGTCAGAATTATATAGGCGTGTTTCCGTGACGAAGTGTCAGTTTGAAACTATAACTGTTACAGGAAAACAAATATCATATTCCAATCGAGTTGAATCCACATGAGACAGCTCAAGAAATGGACTTTTTTCAACTGTTTGTCATCCTGTTATCACATTACGAAAACACACCTATACAAATACATAGCATTTCTTTTCGCCGAAAAAAAATGAAGATTTTATGATGAAAAATTGTGATATATTTTTTTTCTTATTTCTGCTCAAAATATAGATTGTGGGTACACGTTAGAACCGCCTCGATGAGGCGGTTCTAACGGGTACCCACATCTATATTTCAGATCAGAAATAGTAAAAATAGTGTTTAACCCTGTTAATACCAGTTTTACTATATAAAAGTTGGGTTAAAGGTGGTCAATATTATATAGGTGTGTTTTTGTGATGAGTTTTGAAATATCATATCTACAATAATGCAATTTCCCTACAAGAATACACTTTCCCTACAAGAATGCAATTTCCAAAACAGATACAAGTACTCAGGGATGTAATGTTTATGTTCTAATGGGTGTTGGAACCACTTGGTAGTGACTTAACTCTCGGTCAAGCACCATCGAAAGACTATTTCTTGCACACCAGATAAGGAATTCCATAGTTTTAGCTTTGGATAGAATATAAGAATCTTATATGGGTGTGAGGGTTGGATGGAAAAATCCATCCCAAGGGTCACTGTCCGGCATCACGAGGCTTGCCGAGTGATGCCGGACAGTGATCCCGAGAGACGGATTTTTATCCACCTCTCACAACCATGTAGGATTTTTTTTTCTTGCAAACCTTCCATATCTTTACGCGGATTTTTAGTGATGCAGTCACTTCGGTTACCGACGTCCGCGATATTGTGATATCACTACAGTGATGTTTAGTGACGTCACGTAACGTGTAGTGACGTCAACCTTAACGACGGCGCTTATGAGGTCGTATTCAACCAATGCATTTATCAAACACGAAAGAATATTCGGTTTTTGGTAAGATCACCAGGGTTATAACAGAATGTCTATCCCAAGCTAAAACTATGGATTTCCTTATCTGGTATGCAAGAATGCAATTTCCAAAACAAATACAAATACTCAGGGATGTAACGTGTATGTTCTAGTGGGTTGTCGAGCCACTTGGAAGTGAATGAACTCTCGGTCAAGCACCATCGAAAGACTATTTCTTGCACAGCAGTTAAGGAAATCAATAGTTTTAGCTTGGGATAGAAATTCTTTTCTAACCCTGGTGTTCTTACCCAAAATTGAATATTCTTGCGTGTTTGATAAATTCACGTCATATGCTCTGTCGTTAATGTTGACGTCACAGCACGTTACGTAACGTCACTAAACATCACTGTAGTGTCATCACAATATGGCGGACGTCGGCAACCGAAGTGACTGCAGTATTAAAAAACCCCGCTATGCAAGAAAAAGAATCCTACATGGGTGTGAGGGTGGATAGAAAAATCCGTCCCTCGGGATCACTGTCCGGCATCACTCGGCAAGCCTCGTCATGCGAACAGTGACCCTTGGGACGGATTTTTTCCATCCACCCCTCTCACCCATGTAAGATTCTCATATTCTGGCTGGGTCATGAAAAAATGCTCTGAGTTGCGTAAAACTTGGTTAGAAAATGAAATTAAGAAAGTAAGTATAGTATATTTGAAACGACATAAGATATTATCAATCACCTCACAATTTGTCATGTGTTCTTTAACCCTTTTTGTACTGTATGGAATCTTCCTCCTTATATAGAGCAAGAGTCCATTTCAAAATTTAGGGGTGTCAGATTGTGTTTTTAGCTGAAATTTATAACTATCAGCAAACAGTGGAGGCCCTGATCAGACGCCGCGTTCTGTGCCGTCTGATCTGGGCCTGCACTGTTTGCAAATGTACCCCTTTAGGGGTTTCTGGTACTGAATGGGTTAGATGGTGTTTGGATAATTTATTTCAATAACCGCCCTTCGGATAAGGAGAATCTAACGCACTCAGCAGCCACATCATTAATATGCCGGACAGGTCTGATGAACAAAACGACAAGTTGTCTCGGAAATATTCAATTTATTCACTGTGTTTCATTTATTTGCCAAAGTGATTTTGTCTTATTTGATTATCGTCCTTTCCTGGTTTTCGCCACAGATATGCCAAAGTGCGTATTCCATGACAGACACTCGTACAATGGCAATTAGGAAGGAAGACAGACATACAGTGGCATGAAGATAGTGGCATAGCCAAAACTAAAATATTGTTATACCCAGCTAAGCCAAATCGACGTGAAATCACATTTCTCCGTCATAGGGCTAGTTCTAAAGGAAAGATAAAAATATTGCTCTCTCGGGAGCGAGCGAATTATTTCCATTAGGAGCAGACCCTACTATAAAGTTAACGAATATACGGTCCTCCATTTGGATGATACAGAAGTCAGGGCATGATAGTGAAAGGGCAAATGAGGTTTTGCATATACATGTAACGTTCACTGTTCAAGTATGATCATCATCGAATGACAAAGTGAACCCAAACGGGGTTCATTTAAACTTTGCTCGTGACCCGATGTTGTTCATCTGGTCTAGAGCAAAGGGTTCACTTAAACTTTGATAGAGACCCGATGTTGTTCATCTGGTCTAGATCAAAGGATAACTCTGCTCGTGACCCGATGTTGTTCATCTGGTCTAGAGCAAATGATTCACTTAACCTTTGCTCGTGACCCGGTGTTGTTCATCTGGTCTAGAGCAAATGATTCACTTAACCTTTGCTCGTGACCCGATGTTGTTCATCTGGTCTAGAGCAAAGGGTTCACTTAAACTTTGATAGAGACCCGAAGTTGTTCATCTGGTCTAGATCAAAGGATTCACTTAAACTCTGCTCGTGACCCGATGTTGTTCATCTGGTCTGGAGCAATGTTGTTCATCTGGTCTAGAGCAAATGATCCACTGAAACTTTGCTCGATACATGATGTTGTTCATCTGGTCTAGAGCAAAGGGTTTACTTAAACTTTGCTCGACACCCGATGTTGTTCATCTGGTCTAGAGCAAATGATTCCCTTTAACTTTGCTCGACACCCGATGTTGTTCATCTGGTCTGGAGCACAGTGTTCACTTAAACTTTGCTCGTGACTCGAAGTTGTTCATCTGGTCTGGAGCACAGTGTTCACTTAAACTTTGCTCGTGACTCGAAGTTGTTCATCTGGTCTGGAGCACAGTGTTCACTTAAACTTTGCTCGTGACTCGAAGTTGTTCATCTGGTTTGGAGCACAGGGTTCACTAAAACTGTGCTCGTGACCCGATGTCGTTCAGCTGGTCTAGTGAAAAGGGTTCATTTAAAATTTGCTCGTGTCCCGCTGTTGTTCATCTGATCTGGAGCATAGGGTTCACTTAAGCTTTGTTCTTGACCCGATGTCGTTCATCTGGTCTAGTGAAAAGGGGTCACTTAAACTTTGCTCGACACCCGATGTTGTTCTTCTGGTCTGGAGCAAAGGGTTACATTAAACTTCACTCGTGACCCGATGTCGTTCATCTGGTGTAGTGAAAAAGGTTCACTTAAACTTTGCTCGTGACCCGATGTTGTTCTTCTGGTCTGGAGCAAAGGGTTCCATTAAACTTCGCTCGTGACCCGATGTCGTTCATCTGGTCTAGTGAAAAGGGGTCACTTAAACTTTGCTCGACACCCGATGTTGTTCTTCTGGTCTGGAGCAAAGGGTTACATTAAACTTCACTCGTGACCCGATGTCGTTCATCTGGTGTAGTGAAAAAGGTTCACTTAAACTTTGCTCGTGACCCGATGTTGTTCTTCTGGTCTGGAGCAAAGGGTTCCATTAAACTTCGCTCGTGACCCGATGTCGTTCATCTGGTGTAGTGAAAAGCGTTCATTTAAATTTCGCTCGAGACCCGATGTTGTTCGTCTGGTCTGGAGCAAAGGGTTCACTTAAACTTTGCTCGTGACCCGATGTGGTTACATGTATCTGGTCTAGTGCAAACGGTTCACTTAAACTTTGCTCGTGACCAAATGTTGTTCATGCCTTAATGAAAACATGGTTCACTTAAACGTTGCTTGATCGGGTCTAGAGCAAAGGCTTCATTTAAACATTGCTCGTGACCCGCTGTTGCTCATCTGGTCTAAAGCAAAAGGTTCATTTAAACATTGCTCGTGACCCGCTGTTGCTCATCTGGTCTAAAGCAAAAGGTTCATTTAAACATTGCTCGTGACCCGCTGTTGCTCATCTGGTCTAAAGCAAAAGGTTCATTTAAACATTGCTCGTGACCCGATGTTGTTAATCTGGTCTAGAGCAAAGGGTTCACTTAAACTTTGCCCGTGACCCGATGTGGTTACATGTATCTGGTCTAGTGCAAACGGTTCACTTAAACTTTGATCGTGACCAAATGTTGTTCATGCCTTAATGAACGTTAAATGAATTACCTTTTTTTTAATTAAATTTACCTTATTTTCCATCTACTACTATATGACATAAAAAATCCAGTTTGTGGGATGAAAACAATCGCAGGCAGTTTTCCTATAGCAGCGTAAGAACGTCGGTGATGTCATAATGCCGTCATCGTCCAATCATATTGGAGGGAACCAAAGTTTCATTTTGACGTCACTTGCAGATCATGTGACGTCGCGAGAGTCAATGTATTTATTACGATATGAATCACAATGCGTCCCCATAGTCAACTATATACGGATTTTCTGTAAATGTACTGAGAACGTTAATATTTCAGAACAGATGATATGCAGATCGGTGTATTCCATTACGAAAACATGCCTATTCGAATATATAGACCTTTTGCCACGAAAAAAAATGAAATGTTTCGGATAAAAAGTCTGAAAATTCAAAACTTACATGTAGATTTTAGGAACTTGTTAGATACGCCTCGGTGAGGCGGTTCTAACACGAACCCACAATCTAATTTTGGCCAGAAATAAGAAAACTAATTTATACCCCTGTATGTTTTACTATATTAAAGTGGGGTTAAAGGTGGTCAAAGTTATATAGGCGTGTTTCAATGATGAAATCACTTCCTGTAGGTGCTTCAGAACCTACATATGATACTTTGTTTGTTTGTTTGTTTGATTTGAGGTTTAACGTCCCCGTCAACACTGTAAAGGTCATTTTGGAGACGTTGCTTCCAATTTTGTGGGACTTTTACCCGACATTGAGATGAAATGACATCTCAAGCCCTGTCGCCCAATGAAACCAATAGGGTTTATTAGCATGGACGGTCCGCCTCGCACCGCGGTTCCTGGACAGGCTTAGATCCTCTAAGCGGTTTACCAGTACTAGTGTGCGGGCCGGATTCAGCTCTGCGTGGAAGCATCGTGCAGCCCATATATCATTTTCTTCAAGCCCCTATGGGCGGGGGCGATACATATGATGCAAGCAGTAGTATGAACATACGTGTAAAAATAAGACATTAGCAAAACATGTTCTGACCAAACATATGTGATCGTCTTCTTACTCAAGCTGCAAACATAGGACACATAGATTGCAGACCCTCAACAGAACCGCGGCAATGAGCCAAATTGCAGCAATGTATGCTTTGTGTCATATTTTAACACAGCGCGCCTATATGGGCAATGGAAAATAACTGTTTTCTTCTGCAACAAATCACAGCTCGGAAGAGCGTGACGAATGTCATCATTAAAAACTGCAAATGTATGACGTCACTTGTCGATTTCCTTGACGTTAGACGATGTAACGTCATTTTCTCGCATCGAAAACGTTAGAAAAGGATATAAATGCGTGTATTTCAGTCGATAATTTTAGCGGGATTTCTTCTAACAATGCGAAAATTTGTTAGATTTGGAAGGAAACAACAACGTTATTGCCGATTTTCAGCGTGTTAGAATCGAAATAGATGATCTGTTGAGTAATAAATCACAGTTTGTCGGTCAGTTGTAAGTAGACAAATCACGCGCGCTATGCGCACGTGATTTGATCTACTTTACAACTGACCTCCAAACTGTGATTTATTACTCAACAAATCAGTTAGAGCTGATCTATTTCTTAAATAAAGAAGAGAAAAGTGCGGTCTTTACTTAGGAATTTCAATGTATATCCCTGGTACGCGTCAGAACCACTTTATTGCGGCAGTTCGAACGTGCACATATCGGTGCAATCAGCGAGGTTATAAAAATACTCATTACGATAACAAAACGTCTCCAAAATGACCTTTCCAGTGTTGACGGGCACGTTCAACCTCAAATCAAACATTACAATAACACGTCTCCAAGCAGGCACACGTCGCTGGGTAACGTCAAATTAACGTCGACGCAACGTCATGACGTTGCACCGACGTAAATGTGACGTTGCATTAACGTCATGACTTTGCACAGACGTAGATGCGACGTTGCATAAACGTCGTGACGTTATACCGACGTTGATGTGACGTCACAATTACATCATGTGCCTGCTGGGCTGTTTGACATAGTGCGTTCTTTCATATCCCGAAAACGGTTATTATTTTTTGTATTTTTTCATGAACTTTTGTCATTTCATACATAAAGCATAGGTTTGGGGTACCCGTTAGAACCGGCTCAAAAAAAAAAAAAAAAAAAAAAAAAAAAAAACGAGTACCCACAGTTTTTGTCTTGGAGCAAAATTAAGCAATAATGCTTACCCCCGAAAATCCCATTTTTTCTATTTAAAGTGAGGCTAGGAGGGACTTGTCAACATGATGCATACTCTAGGCTTTCGGACTGAAACGACAAAATAGAGTGCATCTATTATCCTATATGCATGTATAAAAGTCACAGACGTGTCCATTTCAAGACATGCCCACCATCTTCCTGGGTAAACGAGACAGTCTCTTTGAAAGTCATGGTCATGTCACTTTGATATTTGCTTGTTCAGTTTTATAGGGGGGGGGGGGGGGGGACGGTAGTACTGAATGATATTTGTATACCAAAACGAATAAATTGATATGTTTTGATTAGCGTTTGCAAGTAGTAATTGTCTTACTGTTATGAGATTAGCTAAACTGAATTCCAAATACGCGTTGCGCAACGGAAATTGGATTCACAGCAGCATAATCACGATAATCAAATTAATATCTATTTCAAATGAGCCCCGCCAAGCGAATTTGTGTCTTCGAGCATTCCGTCATGACGAATTTTAACTGCGCATGGCCAGCCATTCAGAGGGGCCAGGGATATGGCTTTCTGTCTGAAGGTTCCTCTTGCTTCACTGCTTGTATGAGCGAGCAGCGAAGGTTCTGGCGAGACTGCGCGGATGCGCAGGCTCGCCTGAACCTTCGCTGCTCGCATAGGCGATAAGTACCAAATTCGCTTGACGGGGCCCAAATAAAGCACAGATAAACCTACAAGAAGCCATGTACCCCTAATGAAGACTAAGATTGGCATGGTTGCGTGTCAAGTTTTGTTTGTGGATTCCTCATGGTCTATATCTGGCTCATGCAAACAGCTTAGACTCTGGTCAGTCCATCACGTGAACAAGTCCGAGAAAAGAATACCCCCTAAAGCCAACCTATTATAGAGAAAACTTAGGTTTACGGGGAATACACAAGTGTTCTTATTCCTGTTCCAAGCCACAGGGTGTGGGTACTCCAGCAAACTATGTTTGCAGAATAAATAAGGGCTAAAAATAGCCGTGTTTCCGCTGACCCGACCGACCCCGTCTCAGACCCCGCCCCACAACCACCGACTCTACTACTTTGATCAATAAAAGAACAAAATAAAAATTAAAACTCCGTCCCTGGTATTTTTCATTTTCCCACCCTACCCAGTGTCGTATTTGCTTTTTCCCATACATAGTAATTTCGCGTTTTAAGCACATTTTTTGTAGTTTTTGGCATTTAGTACCTTCCAAAATACAGAGCTGACTTTTTCGAGCTTCTAAAGTGAATTATGATAAACAATGCAAGTCTGAACATGACAATTTTATTGACAAAAGCATGTAAAAAACAAAAATACATAAAATTACAGGCCCGACCCTGTTGTTTTTTGTTTTGTTTTCTTTCGGGAGAAAAAAATAAAACCATAAAAACAAGTTTCTCCTACCTACCGACCAAATGTTTTAGCATGTTAGTAGATACACAGCTATTTTCTTTTACGCCTGAGACAAATATCACCCATTTTCATCAGAAAAGAAGCCATTTGGCAGACGTGAAAAATGCACGATCTCGCACGGGTGTGTTATCACAATGCTGCGCAAATGCGCAATAATCCGCCGTACTGATCTAAGTATTGGCTGATCGTAATAACAGGTTTTGTCGTACATGACTCATATTTCTAAAACAATTCAGACAGCAACAATAAATAAGCAACAAACAAAAATCCCCTTAAAAGGTTAAAAAAAGTCATGAGCTCTGTGAGGAAGTTCTAACAAGCACTCATCCACAAAAACACGCCTATGCGAATTTATTGAAAATTTTACCACCATAAAATGAAACTTTTCAGATTTTAACACCCGCTATTTCTAATATTTCTGCTCAAAATATAGATTGTGTGAATTCATTAGAAGCCTCTTGACGAGTCGTTTCTAGCAATAGCCTATGTTTTAGCAGAAATACGGAAAAAATGTTTACCCCTGTAAACCCCAGTTTTACTATATAAAAGTGGGGTTTAATGGGTCAAAATTATATAGGCGTGTTTTCGTGGTGCACAATCAAAGTTCAAAGTTAAAGATTTGAACCAGAAAAATGTCATTTTTTAGAAAAGGAAAATAAAATCATCGTACAAGGGTTTGTTAGCCTTATATTTAAACACAGAGTACCTTTAGGTTTACCGACATGTCAACCCTTGTGGGTTATGTTGTGCCATATCCAAGAGAGACAAATACGAGGACAAGTCAATAAGTAACAAGTCTATCCCATTTCTAATTGACCGAGATAACCAAGATTTTCATGTCTTGTTTCAATACATGTTTTAGACATTAGGGCAAAATTGCACCCTTATCGTGTCCACTCATAAGATAGTGAACGCCAAACATGGCTAGCGATGTAAAAGCAGGCTTTTCGTCAGAAGTTGAGTACCGTGCTGTAATTTGGTACTTGTATTTGAAAGGGAAAACAGATCAGGAAATACGTTGCGTGTTGACATATGTTTATGGGTCTTCTGCGCCATCGTATGCACAAGTTAAGTTCTGGGCTGGGGAATTCAAACGTGGTAGAACGTCTTTAGAAGACGAAACCAGGTCTGGACGCACATCAGATGCCATTGGTGAAGAAATGTGTAACAAAGTACGGGATTTGGTGTTCTCTGATAGGCCATTTAATATGGAAGAAATAGCGAATGCATTACACATTTCAAATGGTAGTGTTTCAACATTTTTTCATGATCGCTTGGGTATGCGCAAGATAACAGCCCGCTGGGTCCCAAAACCCCTTAGCGACGAACAAATGGCAACCAGAACATCAGTATGCAGCTGAGTGGATGCTATTGAGCCGAATGGGTACGAGCTAATACCGCACCCGCCTATTCTCCGGACTAAGCTCCAAGTAACTATTTCCTATTTTCAAACTTGGTAAAGGATATCCTTGGACGTCATTTCCGGTCCAACGAAGAATTCGCGGCGGTAGTTGAGGCGCGGGTCGGTTACAAGGATCATGGTTGCTTCAGTTCTTGGCTGATGGCACTGGAACAGCGTTGGTCCTAGTGTATCATTCTAGAGCACAAATATATCGAAAACGAAGAGATCGATCTTACCCAGAAAAAAGTCATGCTGTTTTTTTATTGACTCGACCTCGTAGTAGGACAATTTGAAAACAGGTTCAGTAGAAAAAGAGAAAATGCATGAAAGTGACTGCACGGAAGACATATACAGGTGCCGCATCACCCTTTTTAACATGCTGTGATTATTACAGATCTTGCCAAACTGCAGGCCAAGATATATGCCATCTGTCCCTCACCTATCCACTTCAATGAACGAAACATCTTCCCACAGTCGGAAAATGCAAACCCAGCTTGAATAAAAACACCGTACGAATGTGCTACAAACGTGAAATTAATTATTCCGGTTCACCCAAAGAGAAAATCGTAATTGTAATGGGTAAATTGGGCCTCCATTGCCGAGTGCTTAAGAGCGCTGACTCTTACTCATTAGTTCTCTCATCGCTGTGCGTTCCATTTCTGGTCATGATATTGCATTTATTTACAAATGTGCTGATATTTTATTAATAGTTCTAGGATAAAAAATTCCACGTGAGACGCCACATCCTGCAACAGAAGATCGAAGATCAGGCGGTGTTCAGCGATACTCCAGTTTTCGAAAAATTGTTTTGGATTTAACGACACGACAACCCTTGTGGGTCATTTTGTGTCGTCTCCCAGAGAAATGGAGAAAAGAGTCAGAAAAGATAGTAGAGGATATGAAAGTGAGGGACAGGGGAGACAGAATAAAATGAATTGAAATGTAGAAACAGAAGAAATAAAAACATCCCCCACCCACCTCTAACATTACCTGCTGCAAGGACAGTGCAAAGGCTTACTGAGAATTAGAATTTAATTTTATGAAATGTTGGTTGGTGCCTGATGCTCTGTTCGGGCCCATCGGAGTCTAACTGTTGGTTTTCGGTTGCTCCATCATTTCGGTGGTTTCTTGCTGCCGAGACTTCGCAGTTGTTTCGTCTCTGTGATTGTTTGATTTTTGTGTTCTCATAGGTGTTGCAATGATGAGATAGAAGGCCTTCATGCGGATTGAACAAATCATTTGTCTAAATCACGACGGAAGTGTGGGTAAGGATTGTGGCCGCCTAAAATCGATTTGAGCCCCACTCACCTACCCCTGTAAAATACTTTTCATTTGCCGTTCCAAGGCGGTTCTTCTGTTGCGGTTTATTTTGATGCGGTTTGGCTTTGGGTGCGTGTATCGCTAATATAGTTTTGTTTCATATGTCAATTGGCCATCTTCGGGGAAAGTAACTGTCCTTTTCGCTTTCCGCCATTGATCTTTCCATTAGGCCTAGTTATTTCATGTATGTGTTTCTTTCCCTTTGGTGTTTCTGATGGGAGCTGTGGGTTAATAGTATCGATTCCTGATCATTACATTTGCTTCTAGTTTGTTCAGCTTTATCACTTGGACGCTCCAGTAACGGTTTTACCTCAACCATCCATCCCTAGAAAAAAGGACAGTAAAATTGAAATAAATAACGAATGAATGCACCAGAAAATGTCGGGGTATGCACAAGAAGAATATTTTATTTTTTGAATTCCATGTAGTCGTTTCTTTCTTTTGGGAATCCCGGTCCAATTGGAAACGAGGCTAAACCTCGGTTCAGATTGGCCTGTGCACCAACCGCGTTGGAAACGCCTATTTCACGCGTATGAAATATTCTTATCGCCTGATATATTTTGATTGACAGAGTAACAAATGTGTTTGTCAGTCTTTTCCATATTGCAAACGCATTCCACAGTCCGGAAGATCTCATCTCGAATCAAACACATTACAACGATACGACTAAGGTGGAAGTAATATCAATAGAAATTAGCGTTTCCAAGAGAAGAAGGGCCTTCGGGATCCCTAACTTGTAATGACTAATGTTACTTTTACTATCCTTTGTGCAACCAGATAGAATTTGTTTGTTTTGTTAGGTTATCAATGGCCCACTCAAAATAAAAAAAAGAGAAACGATCAGGAACTGATACAATCAGATCCCAGATTCTCCCCCACAATATCACTAGAGAGTCGAAACATGGATTGACGACAGTTAACAAAATGGACAACAGGTAAGCCGAGTCAGCAGCTCTTTCACAAACAGGTGATGACTCAGAATATCCACACCTAACTAAAAGGAGCAATAAACATACTGGAGGGGGGAAGAATCAGAATCACTAACATGACAAACATTTAACTGGAAGGACAGCCGTAACTAAAAATGAACAACCAAAAAGGGGACAGAATCAGAAGCATCAACGTAACAACATATATGATAAGGGAAACCAACACAAAACATGAAGGGGACACAGAAAAAGAACCGACTTGGAACGGTCAGTAAATTTTTTTCAACATTATTCAGTTTCCATCAAGCCGTTCAGTTTACCTAAATATACATTTCCTTAGCGGGTTGGTAATGTATGCTGTTAACCAATACAGTGCATAAACTCACAACTGCTCTTCGTGAATGAGCGGAAATGAGTGAAGGACCATAATCAATCTCCACGGAATAATGTTGCAGAACTATGCAGATAGCCAGCTACGAACCGTTATCGTTTGCAACAGAGACATGCTGGGTACGCTGCAGCTTCATGTGGATATCGAAGGCTCTGATCAGACATACGCAGGTTGATCTGAACCTTTTGTTTCCGTGCATATTATAAGTAACTTTTTCTGATTAGGTATAATAGGTGTAAAGACGTCAAAACGTAATTCTTACAGCAACGGAAAGCAATAATAATTGCAATAACATCCAAGTAACAAAGAATCAGTTTATTAAAATCATGTCATTACAACATATCGTGACAATTAATAACAATACGATAGCTATAGTGTACGGCCCGACATACTCATCGTAAGGCCGCATGTGTACGGACCTTCGTGATCTATTAAGATGAACGCCGAGGCTTGAAGAAAGAGATTGAGCTGCATGGTGCTTCAACACAGAGCTTAAAGCGACCGAACATGAATATTGGTAAGCAGCTTAGAAGGTCTGAGCCTGCCCAGAGATGCGGGTCGGACCGTCCTTGCATATAAATCCTATCAGTTTATTTTTATTTCGATAAGGCTTGAGATGTCATTTCATCTCAATGTCGAATAAAAGTCTAACGAAACTGGAAGCAAAGTCTCCAAAATTACCTATATAGTGTTGACGGGGACGTTAAACCTCAAGTAAAACAAAACTTCCTTCAAGGAGCTTCATCAACGTTTAATATACCCGGACTCACTCATCACGAAAACACACCTATATAATTTAGACCCCTTACAACCCCACTTTTATATAGTAAAACTGGGGTTTGCAGGGGTATACAATATTTTACTTATTTCTGCTCTAAGACATAGGCTGTGGGTACTCGTTAGAACCGCCTCGCCGCGGCGGTTCTAACGAGTGCCCACAATCTATGTTTCGAGCAGAAATAAAAAGAAAATCGCAATATTTCATCAGAAAATTTTCATTTTTTGGAGATAAAATGTTCAGTATATTTAGATAGGCCTGTTTTCGTAATGTATTAATGTATCATACAGTATTCACATGAAGACTGTACACTATTTACAGAAAGGCAATTACAAACGGTAGCTCTTGGGAGAGTCTCCGTATCATCAGACGTAGTAAACACACAGTAGAATCCCCACTAGTTAACTGTTTTGTGTGTGTTTTTTTCGCGAAGACATAGCGTGGTCAAATAACTGTCAACTTACTCTATCAAACTGATCGAGTCCAATTAAGCAAAATTTGTATAAACCCGCAAGCCCCAGTTTTCTGTGTATAAAATGGGGTTTAGAGCGGTATTCATGTCACGACCTTTTTAGCAGGATGGATCATAACGTATCATATTCTATGGACGTTTGATGCACAAAGCGAATGCCTTGCTTGTTTGAATGCTTAATTTGAGGTTCATCGTCCTAGTCAACACTGTAAAGGTCATTTTGGAGATGCTGCTTCCATTTTTGAAGGACCTTTACCCGACATTAAGATGAAATGACATCTAAAGCCTGGCTTCCCAACGAAACCAAGAGGGTTTATAAGCATGGACGGTCCGACTCCTACCGCTTTGCTTGAGCAGTCTTAGATCATCTAAGCAGTTTACCAGTACTCGTGTGCGGGTGTGTTTCAGCTCGGCGTGAAAGCAACATGCAGCCCATCTATTTCGTCAAGCCCCGAAGGGCGGGGTCCGCGCGAATACCTTGTTCACCGTTCACCTAACTGGAGACGCTATCTGACCACGACACCATGGCTGTTCAACATGTCACATTTACAAATGTTATATGGCCTGCCTAAATATACACCCGGACAAAGATGAAGCTTCACTACCACCAACTAATATTTCTCTCATACACCTAATATAAGACTCGTTGACTTTCGATTCAAATTTCAACCCGTATCCCGCTGAAAAATTTAGCCGAACCCATTTCTGACTTTGAAACAATCAGATTACTTGATGTAATTTATTCGCACAAAGCCACAGACTGAAGATCAAACATTGAATATCCCGATCGATATTACAATAATACAGAAAGAACTGAAAAAAAATTGTATGCAAAGTTTATATCCTTTTTTTTTTTTTTTTTTTTTTTACGAAAAAGTTTGTACCAAAAAAAATAACAAAAAAGAAAAAAACAATTGGCTTATGTGGGAAACATTGATACTTCGTCTGTCCCCATTCCACCCCCCCCCCCCACACACACACACAAACCTCGGAGAGTTTAAGACAATAGGCAGATTTAATTAAAGCTAGGCATCGCATCTTGACAATGCGTTATACATTACGAAAACAGGCCTAAACCTTTATCGCCGAAAAAAAATTAAAGAAGAAAAAAAAATGTGAAATTTATCTTATTTCTGCTCAAGAAACCGATTGTGGGCACTCGCTAGAACCGCCTAATCGGGTAGCCACAATCTGTATTTTAGAGCAGAAGTAGGAAAAATAAAGTTTACCCCTGCAAACCCAGTTTTACTATATAAAACTGGGGTTCAAGGGGGTCAAAATAATACAGGTGTGTTTTCGTGATGCGTGTTTGTGATCAGTAAATATACAAACTTCAAGCTGAAACGATAGAACTAATTATGGGAATCAATCACTGAAAATAAAAAAGGCAATGCTTAACTTTTGTCCGAATATATATAAAAGGCGTAACATGGCAAAATGGGATAATACCTATGAATGGCCATAATTTGTTTAACGAAATGTAAACAACAATTTTCGTGGACAGGGAGGAATTTTAAAGACGACGCCTGTCTTCGCAAAACTCTAACATCATGTTAACAAGTCTGTAAAATGAAGAATCCCCATAACTCAACTTTATAGAGAGAACACTTGGGTTTATTTTTTTTCATAGGTTGTGGGTACTCGTTAGAACTCCCTCAATGAGGCGGTTCTAACGGGCGCCCACAACCTATGTTTGCAGTATAAATAAGAAAAAAGATCACATATTTTCATCAGAAAAGTAGACATTTCAGAAATGGGAAAAAATGTAATATGTTGCAAAGGTGTGTTATTGTAACCTTCGTAAAAAAATCTAAACACAGCGAAACATCAATGAGCCGAACATCCATTCGTTTACCATGGTTGATACTCAATGTTTCTCGAGTCTCTATGATTTCTACTCATAATTCCAGATACAATATTAAATGATAACTTGTGAGGAGTTTTCTTACTGAATCGAGAAAAAGTCTGTTGTGTGTACTTATTAGAAAAGCCTTACCACAGCGGTTCTAAAGAGCACACACACCATTCTATACTCTCGTACAGACCTTCGAAAATAAGCATCATCATTATCCCCATAGCGCATCCTCATTACAATCACACATCCGTTCGACATAGTGCAATTTTTGAAGTCGCCAAAATGCATACTTTTCTGATGAAAATCCACGATATTTTTTCTTTCTTACACTGCAAACATAGGTTTCGGATGCTCGTCAGAACCGCCTCATTGAGGCAGTTCTAACGAGTACCGCAACCTATATATTGTAACAGAAATAAAAAAAAATAATGTATACATGTAGCCCCGTAATCCCTAGTTTTCTCTATGTAAAGTGTGGTTTAGAGGGGTATTCATTTCACGGACTTGTTCACGTGATGTGACGCTGTGTTATAAATAATCATCAGTAGCTAGATCACCCCTGTCTAGAAAGTGTTTTAGCCATTGAATTAAAGACTGTAAAGTCATAATACCGTTTCAGTGACAACATCAATAACCCGTTTATCTTCATTCAAATGTATGCATTGTAAGTCATCATTCGGATATCACACTCATGCGCTTAAAGGCTTTTAATACCACATAGTATTCTAGTGGACTCTTCCATTGCGATATGTTGGACAATTCCATTTGTTATATAAGAGACATCAGGACTATTTTTTTCGTTTTCATTCTATTTTTGAGGGAAATTCTTTTACCAATTTTCACAGGCCCTGATAAGACGCTGCGTTCTGATCTGTGCCTGCACTGTTTGCCAAGGTACCCATGTAGGGGTTGGTTAATACAACAAAGGTCACTTTTCCGTGACGGATATTAACTAAAAAGGCTCGGTAGACTCGCCTTATAGAGCCGATTCTAACATGTGCCTGTATTATATTTTTGGACAAAAACAAAACTAACGAATATAGAGGACCTTGCATGAGTGTTCATGTATTACTGAATATATTAAACAAGTTGAGGAAAAGGGATAAAATGCCGAGCATTTTATCCCTTTTTGTCAACAAGTTTAATAAAATTTACTAATGCATGAGCACGAAAGCAAGATTCTATTTTTTCATATGACATTTAAAATGCATTTTATTTACGACTGTTTTACAAAAAGTGTCAATATTTCACCATTAGTCATTAAAGAGGTCATTAAGGATTCGTACATGTGATGTTACGGGGCGTATCTAACATATTTGCAGAGTTGATCCGCTAATATTTACATTTCCCGAGTTTTAAGTCTAATGTAAACCTACAGAAAACAATATACTAGGTCATTCTTCAATGAACGCATCGAGTCACATGATTTTCAGTGACGTCAAGTGACGCGTTCTAAACCATGCTTCTCTGTTGGCGTTGGTGACGTCAATGCTGCTTCGCTCTTTGTAGAAAAACAGCGTGTAAATGTTTTACAGCTTTAAAAGTTTGCCATATAAGCATTTTTCGCCCACTGTTGAGGGGCAAAGAATGTAAATATAAAACATAAACTTAATTTGTCTGCTTTTCAAGGAATTATGAACGACAGAGAGTCGCTAGCAAAGTTCACATAAAAACCCGTTCATTTACTTTGCGCGCGACCCATTGTGTTCATACTTTAATGAACCGCAGAAAAATAAAATTCATTTCTTAAGTGGTGTATCGAATTTATTACATGGCGTTGTTGCATTCTCAGACTAGACGTCAGATGATAAATAATGCAATAAACCCCATTTCTATTCAATGAAGGCTTCACTTGGAGGTGCACCTGACCTGGACTTGTTAACTTGATCAATAAACTGCGATCAGTCCTCTACACTTAACGTAAGTCTAGAAAGCATCTAGTTAAAGCATTACATGCGTTTGTATCACAATATAAATTTTCTATATAAGAACTTTCGTCATAGACCAAGGTTACCAAAGCATAACGTGTGTTTGAAATATGATTCCATAATCTTTATTCGATTCGCCATACCGTATTTACAGTATATATTCGGACAAACAGGTCTTAGGAAACACTGTATTCACGTTGAGACGCCGTAATCTTGCCACTCATCCAGCTAGATTAGGCACAATATCGGCTAGTACGAAAAATAGGGTATGGAGTTGAGGTATCCTATCACTAACATTAAACACGGTAACTCATGGTTATCTCATAAAAATAGTGAATGAGGCTCCTTCTCCGATAGCTTTCTAAGTAAACGCAAATGCTCATACACATGTTATGACTGTTGTCTTGTTCATATAACTTCAGAGATGATTGTGTACCCTCCGCCTGTGAGAATAATCTGTCACTGCTCTGCGAAGTGCTCGTTTTCATTGGGCTCTCTAACCATATTTCGATATTGTTACCTGATTTCGCCAAATGTCTGAAAAATATAAAGCAAGAAAGCATGCATATGTAACAGTTGAACACCATTTTGACAACTGAATAAAGCCAAGGGCACACGGTACAACTGTGTTAAACATAACTTGATAGATGTATTTGGGTAAATCGTTTAGCCCACACTAAAACTTTGGAACATAAACATTTTTGAGATCGAGGTCTGTCCATCACAGTGTAGATTAGAGCATATCCTATTCAATACAGATTGACAGATTTCATGTTTACCAAAAAAAGTCCCTTAGCTAATGAAAATGCATGTCATGTGGTCACGAATAAGCCCATTCTATTAAACATCTAGGAAAGAACAATGGCAGACAGTTTTTCCAAAAATCTATTTGTGAAAAGGAGCAGAACACAAAGAAGGCTGAACATTTAAAACACCTGTAAGTGATGGAGCCAATGGTATGTGACATCAGTCATACTGCATTTTTAAAAGAAGATGTACGGCTCCCAAATATTACCATTACGATAACACACCCGTGCCACATAGTGCTGTCTTTCATTTCTCAAAAAATGGCTACTTTTCCGGCGAAAGCCTGTGACATGTCTTCTTATTTATACTCCAAGCAAAGGTTGCGGGTGCTCGTTAGAACCGACTCATTGAGGCGGTTCTAACGAGTACTCAAAACCTATGTCTTTGAGCAGAAATAAGCAAAATGATGTATACCCTGTAAATCCCAGTTTTCTCTATCATATATAATATAAAGTTGGGTTTAGTGAACTGTTCATTTCACGGACCTATTAACGTGATGATCTGTATAAGGGGTCTGCAGGTTGGGATTTATGATAAGGATTCAATAGTTTTACAAGCTTTACCGGTAGCCCTGTAAGGATTACGAAACACAACCATAGCACGCCTAGACAAATACATTGTAACCTTTCTGGCCGAAAAAAATAAAAATTTTAAGATGAAAAATTGTGATATTTTCTTATTTCTGCTCAAATAGAGATTGTGGATATTCGTTAGAACCACCTCATCGAGGCGGTTCTAACGAATACACACAATCTATGTTTTAGAGCAGAAATAAGAAATAACTGGTTTGCCCCTGAAAACCCCAGTTTTACTATATAAAAAGGGGGGTTCAAGGGGAATATTATATAGGCGTGTTTTCTTGATGGTTGAATATATCCATGTATATAAAACTTGTTCTTTCGGTTAGCCTGGGGTTAACATACAGCTTTCTCATAAAACAGATAAAATGACCCCGAGTTATAAAACAGGACAATATTGGCTGTGAATATTTCTATTTTTACGGAATGGTCTCCAAGCAAGCAGTTTCGTGTCGAATTGTCCCATTTTGGAAATGATGAATGCCCCTTCCTTTTAACAATTACAGAAACGATTGGCTTCACGTGTGATCGACGTTCAAAATACACTCATTTTGCTTTTTAAACTTAACGGTTTGTTTCGCACCTCAAGCAAGGAAAGGTTTGCTGGAATTGCAAGGATTTCTTTTCGTTTCTTTTTTGTTTTTGTTTTTAAGGCCATTGCAAGATAATTTCACTTATATCGAGCTAATATTTAATCAGAGGTGTGCGAAAACCGGAGAACCCGGAGAAAGAAACCTGACCTTCCGTTGCAGAACACGGCGTGTAATGTAAGAAATGTTTTTATTTCACTTCTGAAGAGCATAAAAGTCAGAAAATGTGTGAAGCTCTCACATTTCTACTTGACAATATTTCAGTACTAAGTTATTCAGACACGTTGGAGGTATTCCGATGGGTACAAATTTCACACCTGTGGTGGCTGATCTGTTTTTTTTTTTTTTTTTTTTTTTTATTAGGAAAGAGACTCCATGATGTCCCTTTCCATTGAAAACGAATCTGAAATCATTGAAGCCTTCAGCTCGACTTCTAGATATTTGGATGATTTATTAAATATTGACAATACCTATTTCGATGGTTTCATCAGTCAATTTACCCCCAAGAACTTCAGTTAAATAAAGCAAATGCTTATGAAACCGAGTCCCCGTTTTGTGATTTACATCTGCCTATTGTAGATGCGTTTGTTTCTTGCAAAATTTATGATAAACGCGATAATTTTGATTTCCAGATTGCAAATTTTCATTTCCTGGATGGTGGTGTTTCTCGTGCGGCATCCTATGGTGTTTATATTTCGCAATTATATCGATTTGTCAGAGTTTCTAGTCATGTAACTGACTTCAACACTCGTAATAAATTGTTAACTGCTAAACGTATTAATCAGGGTTATCGGTATCATAAAATACGCAAAGTAGAAGTAAACTTATATAGACGTTATTCCGATTTAATTTCAAAATCCAATGTGGGACTTAAATCACTTCTGTAACAAGATCTATCGGAACCCGAATTTTATGATGACTTAGTGTATAAATTCAGAAAAATATATGACTGCAAGGACTTCAGCACCTAATTTCGTAAAATCATTCTTCGTAAAATAAAGCAAATTCGTCTGGTACCGAGGCCCCGTTTTTGGATTTACATCTATCTATTGTATCTGGGTTTATGCAAAATTTATGATAAACGCGATGATTTTGATTTTGAAATTGTGAATTTTCCTTTTCTGGATGGTGATATTCCTCGTGCACCATCCTATGACGTATATATTTCGCAATTAATTCGATTTGCCAGAGTATGTAGTCATGTAACTGACTTCAACACTCATAATAAATTGTTAACGGCTAAACTTCTTAATCAGGGTTATCGGTACCATAAACTACGCAAAGCCTTCTCAAAATTTTCTTGACGGCATTCTGATTTAATTTCAAAATTCAATGTTGGACTTAAATCTCTTCTGCAACAAGGTCTATAGGAACCCGAATTTTATGGTGACTTAGTGTATGAATTTAGAAAAAGTATATAACCGCAATAACTTCAGCACCCAATTTCGTAAAATCATTCTTCGATATGAAAGGTTTGGTATAACATGAATGTTTTACAATAGACTGCATGAAAGGTAGTTAACCCAATCACGGTTGACAACTTTGCGTCCTTCTTTCTTTGCACGCCGGTGGGTCAGGCCTCAGATTCTATGACGGTTCCAGGGTAAAGGCTTGCTGAGAATTAGAGAGATCTAATTCTATGTAATGTTGGTTGGTGCCTGATGCTCTGTCTCTGGCCGGGTCCATCGGAGTCTAACTGTTGGTTTTCTTTTGCTTCAGCTATTCAGTGGTTTCTTGCTGTCGAGTCCTCACTGTTGTATCATCTCTGTAGTTGTGAGATTTTTGTGTGTTCACGGAGATGTTGCACTGATGAGTTATGAGGCCTTCATGCGGACTGAAGAAATTTTTTGTCTAAATTGCTACGGAAGTAGAGACAAACCATAACAAAAATAAACCGCGACAGAAAAACTAAGCCTTTGTTTGATTACACATAAAAATGAAATCACAATTAGTCTGTATCAGAAAATTAACCGTTTCGGTGGCTTTCGGTATCTCTGTTTTATTTTTTCCTAACGTTATGTATTTCCCGCGAAAACGTGTTTCTTTTACTAACCCAATTCGACTTTGTGTTAACAGTATCACACAAAATGTTAGTGATACAAGTATAAGTTCTGAGGGATATTATATCAGGTAGTTTTAATGAGCACCGACAATCAAGCATTACATAAATATAAGGATATTCATATACATTACGATTTCCCTGGAACAAATAAGTTATCTAATGTAGGTGAGATTCCCAGATAAGACATTGTTAAAATAAATCTAATCAATTAATTGTAATGCTTGCGTTTCCAATGTGTCATCTAATCTTCACTTCGCGAAGGGGATAATCATTTTAAGTCGAGTAAATGATTCAGGCGACGAATTGACCGAAAACGATCGAATATTTTCTTTTTAGTTTTATAGTCACGGGTATCTAATAACGTCTTGTTACTTGCCGTTTTTAGAAAATATTATTGATTTCGTGTTGAACGTTTGGTTTTCGATTCCAAACGCGTAAGTAACAAAGTCGTAGGGGGAAGAGATATCATCGGCTGATATCAGTAGCTTTGTTTACCTGCAACATATAGGTTGGTATGTTGGGTGTGTTGCTGCTCTTCTGTTAGTTCATGTGTTGCTAATGACACTGGGTTATGTTGTGTATATTTCTTAACCCACTTTGTTTTATTTCGTCATCATATATCGTCGATGTTATTTAGTGAATGACGTCTTCTCGCCATTACGAAAACATGCCTATAAAAATACATTGTAAATTTTACCACCGTTAAAACAACAATTTTCAGATGAAAAAGTGTGATATTGTTCTTATTTCTGCTCAAAATATAGATTGTGAGCATATGTTAGAACCGCCTCAATGAGGCGGTTCTAACGAGAACCCACAACCTATATTTTAGAGCAGAAATAAGACAAATAAGGTTTATCCCTGTAAACCCCAGTTTTACCTTATAAAAGTGGGGTTCAAGGGGGTCAGAATTATATAAGCGGGTTTTCGTGATGGCCGTCTGTAACAACTATGATTTCTATCACAATTCTTTTGCTACGTAATCCGATTTAAATTATAAATGATAAATATAATCGTACGCTTGTGGTAATTTCATATAAAATCTTCGAAACGAGGCTATAAAGATTGGTTTTATGTGAAATGGCCACGAGCGTAAGATCCCCTATTTTCGTTTGGCTTACCTTTATCACTTTCCTATTAGACCCATCTTTGACACAACGTTTTGCCAACTGTTCCCGTTTTTCCTGGCATCGCTTTCGTCTCTTTTCTCTGTTCTTTAAACACTTTTGCACTAATTTATCTTGTCTACGAATACATCGTCTCCGTCTTTTAACTGGCTGTGTTGAACATCGTTTTGCTATACGTTCTTGTTTTGATTTACATTTCTTTCGTTTTGAACAACGTTTAGCAATGTATGCTTCTTTCGTTCTGCATGACTTTTTCTTCTGTTTCTTATTAGTGTCTTTCTTTTTGTTATCCCTTCGCCGTCTTCTGTCTAGGCCTGGGAAAATGGGAAGAAATGCAAATTATCTGAGACTAGAAATGATGCTCCCACCTGAAAATATGGAAGTTTATCCGCTTTAGTTTAGGATGCAGGGGCAACACTATATGCACCTTCAACCATTCTTCGAATGGCGGGGGCATGAAAAGTTATTGACTGGACATAAACAGTCCACTTTTTTATTTTTGACTGCTAATTATGACCTTGGCATTAATGGTGCTAATTTTGGTCTTGCATGCAATAAACTCATCATGATTAAAAGCTCGGCGAAACCCATCCAGGAACAACAAAGGTATGGAGCGGACACAAGAAAAACACACTCTCGTTTTCCATTGACCTCTTAGTATGACCTTGACCTTGGAGGTATAAACCTGAGTCTTGCGCATGACACAACGACCCTTGATGGTTAACACTTCTATCTAGTAATTTCCAAATTCATTCTCAATAACCGGACACAAGAAAAAGACATTTTTCTTTACCCTTGACCTCTAAGTATGACCTTGACCTTGGAGTTACCAACCTGTTTGTTAAAAAAGACAAATCATCGCATGATGTGCAATATTTCTACCAAGCTATTTTAAAATCCATCCAGAAATAAGAATGTCATTGTTCGTGTTAAAGTTAATATTGTATGGAGCATGCAGCGCTGTTGTGCAGTGGTAAAGCATCGGATTTGAGATCGAGAGGTAGCCGGTTCGATCCCTGCAAGCGCCAATTGTTGCTTATTAGCGCTGCTTCTGTGGCAGTCTTTATCCACATTGCTTAGTACTGGTTCCTACCAAGGACAAGGGGGGGGGGGGCACATGGAAGATAAGTACTCAATGTGTTACCATCTATAAATAAGGTTGATGATTATTAAATTTTTACTATTATAAGAAGCTCCTACATATATTCTAGCTATAGATTATGGCTTCTCCCTATCACACCACCAATAATGTTTTATACATGGGTGTGTTAATTTGGTGTTAACGGCCACGTCAACACCATTTGGTCGTCCACACGAGTCAGTGAGTGCACAAAAGACACCTTTCCTGCATGTCTAAGAACAGAGTGGTTAGGCAAACCGACTGGCCCGACATGACCTTAATATTGTTTCATGGCAGTTAAACGCATAAACAAACCAAAAACAGCATTCGTCAAACGTTGGGACATATTTACCTTTCTCACATCTATCCCCAGTGTAGCCCGCTCTACAATGACACTTATTAGGCCCTACACACAGTCCCTCATGCCTACAAGGTTGCTGACAATAACCTGAAATGATATGATTAGACGACGCAACTGTGCTAGGTACATAAATAATTCTGCGTGAAATTTCAATGCTTGCTGAATATACACAATGTCCTGATAACATGGAAAGCTTAGAATCAGCGATGGGCAGTAATGTTAAAGGGCTATATTCCTGCACTATGGATTCAATCACGAGATCGTTGTTGCAATAGCCCAGTCAACCACGATTGTTTAACAACTGAAATTTATATTCTGATACTTATTATCCTACACTTTTCCAAAACGTTCAGCTGGAGAGAAAGATGGGGGTGGTTGGGTGATTAAAGGTAACGTGTATCTTGCGCCACTGGGGCGTACATCTGATATTGGCTTACAGTTACACAAGGCCTGCTGTACTTGCAGAAAGCAAAATTTGAGGGTGAATGTTGTTATATCTTCTGTTTCTACACTTCCATTCATTCTCCTATATTTCCTCTGTCCCTCACTTCATCTCCTCTACTACATCTTCTTTTGTTCTCCTTTTCTCTAGAAGACGACACATAATGACCCACAAGGGTTAACATGTCGTCAAACCCAAAATAATCAATCAATCAATGGAGATAAACTTTTTATCTATATTGCTATATTTGTGTGTGTGTCTGTGTGTGTGTGTGTGTGTGTGTGTGTGTGTGTGTGAATTCGGGTTTAACGCCGCTTTCAACAATTTTTAAGTAATATCACGACGGTGTCTGGTTGCGACAGGGAGCTCAATGCTCATTTTTATAGTGCTGCCTCCCAGACACATTACATGATAACACACCCAGTCACATTATCCTGACACTGGGTCGACCAGTCCTAGCTCTACCCCATAAATCTGAGTGCCAAGCGAGGAGCGGCTAGTACTCCTATACTTGTAATAATTTGTTTAAAAGACCTAGGCTCTTTAGTAAACTAAGAAAATTTAGATAGTATACTGTCTGATTCATTAGCACAAATGCAAAGCTTAGTGTTTAACAACCGATTATGTGCCATTTTGACATAGACAGTCGAACACGAGTTGTTTGGATGTCACCTGTTGTGTACAAATGGATGCTGAAAAGTGCTGTAGTCAAGGGTGAATTTAATTGTTAACCAATTTGCATGCGGTTTCAACCCCTAAAGGGATAGTTTGGCAAACAGTGCAGGCCCAGATCAAAAGCCGCGAACGGAGCGTCTAATCAGGGCTTACACTATTTGCTAACAGAATTTTCTGTCAAAAATTGAATAAAATTGGGCCTAAAATTGAAACAGTAGGCCTGACACCTCTTACATGTCAAATGGACTTGCTCAAATATAGCAATGGAAGAGTCCACCAGCATATTATGGGTTAATATTTCCAAACACGTAATCTGTAAAAATCTTTAATATTTAATCCAGACATCTCAATTATTTCATCTATTCAATAAAATCCAAAACATCTGAAAAGCTTGCGGATCATCACGAAAACACGCCTATATAATTTTGACCCCGTTGAAATCCACTTTTATATAGTAAAACTGGGGTCTCCGGGGGTTTACCTTATTTTTCTTATTTCTGCTCTAAAATATAGACTGTGGGTACTCTTTAGAACCGCCTCGATGAATCGGTTCTAACGAGTGCCGTCAATCTATATTTTGAGCAGAAATAAGAAAAATATCACAATTTTTCATCATAAAATTTTCATTTTTTCGGCGATAAAGGTGGCAATGTATTAGTATAGGCGTGTTTGCGTAATGATATGCACTTGAAGTCAAAGCAACTATCAGGAATCGATACAATTACCCCCACACATAACATCCAAGACGCCAAAGGGAAAGAAACACGAACATTAAATAACATCACTATAATGAAAACGTCACAAACGGAAAGCCAAAAGGTCAGCTAATAAAAGCTTATTGCAATACATACATGCAAAGATGAATTATAACAAAAAATAAACCACACAAGAAGAAGCCGGCATAAAATCTGGGGCCCGACACGCCAGCGTGCAATTCGCATTTACAAAATCGGGCACCCTGATCCGATGCAAACCAGAAATGATGGCAATGATCAGGAATCGATACAATTAACCCACACATGCCAACTTTAACATATATTAACTGCACTTTTACTGTTATATCCAGTCTATGCCGTAACGTAAATAACGTTGGTTCGTAAGTTACATAAATTCATGTTCATAGATAGTTGTTCCATTACATATCTAACTGATCAAGTTGTTTCTGTTGCAATGTTAACCGTAAGGGCTTCTTAAGCCCTTTCACAAAACATCACACAGTCAACGAGGATTAAAGGTCATACGAAAGATAATAATTAGCTGTTTGTGAGCAAACAGATGTTGTTTGAGAGCAAACTGAGGTAGATATATGCAAGATATGAAATTTAGAAGAAAAAAAAAGCTCCCATCCAGACATCAGAAAGAAAAGAAGATAAAAACGTTACAGAAGAACGGACACAGTGCAGATATGAGCACCAATGAAAACACAGAAATCCATAAGCTACGGAGCCCAGGCACAGTGAAGTAGCAAAGAACACGCAGCTGTTCAAGAAACAGATTATAATTGACAGCTACATGTATGATACTCAAGCGATGTGAAGTAACAGAGAACATGATAACTGGTCAGCTTATGGCCACAGAAGCAGCGCTGATAGGGGACAATGAGCAGGCAGAGTCCATTTTCGTAACTTAAGCAGAGAAGCTAACGCTGAGGAATTAAAACAGTATAATCCTGATGATGTAGCGAAGACATACTGAAAGGGAGGAGCAGACAGAAGAAAACCCCTAAATAGGGAAGGAGTATTGGCAGATGAAGTATTGGCCTATGGATTGATCATTCATACAAATGAGCCAGCGCACGACAAAACCTACAATAAGATATGTTCGCCCAGCGAAGAATCAGATCAGCCTGCGCGTCCATATAGTCTACCCAGAGTCTTCTCTTGCTGCATGAAGTAGCGTTGGGCTATTAGTTATCGTTAGAGCGCACAGCGAAGACTCTGATCAGACTGTGCGGATGCGCAGGCTGATCTGAGTCTTCGTTTGGCGAACATGTCTTATTGTAGGTTTTGTCGTGCGCTGGCTCAAATGTTAATTGGAGACGTTAAATAAATTGAAAGCCTGTGACATTCAAAAGCAAATTCATATGCGCCATCGACCCATGCAAAGCAGATATCAGAGAATCTCAGAAGTGTCAGATCGGAACGTATACATGTGTATGATTCTCGGGAGGCAAAACAAGACAACAGAGAACACAAATCGACGAACATTACGATATCACACCCTTGCGACATAGGACATTTTTCAAATCTCCAAAAATGGCTACTTTTCTGAAGAAAATCCGTGATCTGTTTCTTATAAATACTGACAACATAGGTTGTAGATTGAGGCAGTAAACCATGCATTACGACAACACATCCCTACGACATATTTATTTCCTCCATATCGCCACAAATGGTGACTTTGCTGGTGAAAAGCTGTGATATGTTTCTTATTTCTGCTCCAATACATAGATTGTGGGTGCTCGTTAGAACCGCCTCATTGAGGCGGTTCTAACGAGTACCCACAACCTATGTCTTGGAGAAGAAATAACAAAAATAATATATACCCCCGTAAACCCCAGTTTTCTCTATATAAAGTGGGATTTATTGGGGGTGGTGCTCATTTCATGGACTTGCTCACATGATGATACGACGGAGAATAATTCATAATTCATCAGTTTGGATTTTTTTTGTTATTTTTTTTATAAACATATGACCATAAAATCTCGACGTTTCTTCGTTTGTTTGTTTGTTTGATTTGATGTTTAACGTCCCCGTCAACACTATATAGGTCATTTTGGAGACGTAGCTTCCAATGTTGTGGGACTTTTACCAGACACAGAGATGAAATGACATCTCAAGCCCTGTCGCCCAATGAAACCAATAGGGTTTATAAGCATGGACAGTCCGACTCGCACCGCTTTGCCTGGGCAGGTTTAGGTCGTCTAAGCAGGTTACCAGTACTCGTGTGCGGTCAGATTCAGCTCTTCGGGGAAGCATCATGCAGCCAATTTATTTCTTCAAGCCCCGATGGGCGGGGGCCGAAAGAGGTTTACAAACTCTTGAAGAAAAGAAGAAATATCACATCCAGCCTATGACGTAACGTTAATAACCTTGGTTTCTTAAGTTACTTGACTTCATATTCAAAGATAGTTCTTCCATTACACATCTAGCTAATCGAGTTGTTTCTTTTACATTGCAATGCATAAGGGCTTAGGCCATTTCGCAAAACATTACAACTTTTTTGTTGTTTTCGGAGGTCTTATTGACAGAATGGTATGCGAGTATAATCTTTCTGCTTATGCTATATTTTAAAAAGCTATGATTTCATATATAGTATAAGGCCACTTTTGCTTTAATTATATATAAGATACAGAATCTATATGTAAAACTCTATAAAAATGGACAGTGTGATGTATGTGAAATAATGCAACTATCACAAATGATTAGTGTGAATATCTTTGGCTTGCGTGTACTACTGTATTGGAAATATACCATATCAATCTATGAGAGATAATGCCGTAAGAGAATTGCTGTAAGGCAAACCAAATTTACCTCCATTGTATCAGAATAAAATATGGTATTCTAAAATTTGAAATTTGCCTGTGATACATCAAGAAAACACGCCTATATAATTTTGACCCCCTTGGACCCCATTATTATATAGTAAAACTGGGGTTTACAGGGGTATACCTTATTTTCCTTATTTCTGCTCTCAAATATAGCCTGTGGGTACTCGTTAGAACCACCTCGATTAGGCGGTTCTAACGACTACCCACAATCTCTTTTTTGAGCAGAAATAAGAAAAATATCACAATTTTTCATATTAAATTTTTCGTGTTTTTCGTGTCTTTCGCCGATAAAATTTACAATGCATTTGTATAGGCATGTTTTCGAATGAAACACATTGTGTTTCATTTTATATATTAACTCATATTCATTACATTACTAGTCTCCATTTAAGGATCATCCGATATATCAAACGTCGCAGAATGATGGCATCATGAAAATACGCCTTTATAATTTTGACCCCTCGAACCCCACTAGTATATGGAAAAATGGGTTTTATAGGGGTAAACATTGTTTCTTATTTCTGCTCTAATATAAAGAGTATAGGTACTCGTTAGAAACGCCTCGCAATATCATATTTTTTCACCCAAAAATTATTTTTTCGGCGGTAAAACTAACAATGTAGTCGTATAGGCATGTTTTCGAAATGCGCACGATCCTGGCCTAAACTGTTGGTTGCAAATCATAATAGAAGTGAATGCAATGATCAGGAGTCGATACAATTAACCCACGGCTCCCATCAGAGACACCCAAGGGATAGAAACACAAACATGAAACAACCAGACCTTAATGGAAACATCAATAGCGGAAAGCAAGCGGACAGTTACTTTCCCACAAAATGGCCGACCGGCCATCCGAAACCAAAAGATATAAGCGATACACACACTCAAAGACAGACCATAACAAAAACAAATCGCGACAGTAGAACCGAGAGCTTTCTGGTAGAAATAACAGAACACCCTCATTATGTGTTCACTACTACTTTGCAGCTATGACGAATTTACTTCCATAAAGAATCACAATAAAGAATAATGTATTGGGTAATAAATGCCATTTTTGCCTAATTTGCTCCAAGAAACAGATGTTGTAGAGATTCGTTAGAATCGTCTCGGTGATGCAATTCTGACAAATATCCACTAAACGTTTTGAGTATTAAATACAAAAGTCTTCGAATTCTCTATGGGTCTGTCTGATTCTGAGATTCAGATTCGTTCCACAGAATCAGAATCAGGATTGTTGCTGATAATGTATCAATTGACACCTGTGATATGGGAAGTAATTGTTAAAAGAGAGTTATTGTTATGTAGAATGTCGGTAACAAATGCTGGCTATATACCAAATAAAATAAATTGGACATCCTTTAAATGGAAATGGAGATATCCTAAGCCATAGACTGGAGGATGTTGTTCGTCACAAATGAAATAACGGAGGACTTGTATGCAAATTAACCCATTTGGTACCGGAAACCCAAAACGGGTACCTTGACAAACAGTGGAGGCCCAGATAAGACGCCGCAGAATGCGGCGTCTGATCAGGGGCTCCGCTGTTTGCTAAAAGTTCAGCCATTTCCCAAATAAATTTTGTTGAAAACATAACCTGACACCCCTACATTTTGAAATGAACTCCTGCTATATATAAAATTGAAGATTCGATTTGGTACAAAAAGGGTTAAACTTACTGAATTCACAGGCTTCTCCATAAAACCCGCTTGTACACCAACATATCCCCGGCTGTAACACTGCTGGCTGTACACATCGTCCACCATTTTGACATGGCAGAGGACACAATGCTGCAAATAAATAAGATCAAAGGTTGACATTGGGAACAGGCGCATATTATAGAGATGTAATATTTATCACATAACCTTACTCACTGCAATTTTTTCCTGTTTCCCCTACTTACGAAAACCCTTTCTGGTCGTTGTTGTGAATACCGAAGTGAACTTAGTAGTACAATTTACTTATATTTCAAGGTTTACCTAAAAATGTCCATATGTATGTCTTTACAGGATGGATTTGAAGACTTGAAAAGTGTGTTTTCGTCAAGCGCGGATACCTTGAAGAGTTGAAGTAAACGATAATAACGCGCCCTGTAAAGCCCAAAATGACAGCATTAAATGAACGCCCCTCGTATTCAAGAAACCAACAGCGAAAAAAAAAACATAAGTATACTTAACATTCATAATGCAACTCAGACGACCTTTCAGCAGAAGAATTGGACAGAAAGTCTAAAACACTATAATTTTTCAACAATAATATCAATCAACTGTCGATGCTGCTGGGACCCAGGGCTAAGCTAAGTGGTTGAAGAGAAATGAATTTATTGTTTTTTTTTATGCGATGAACACTTGCAAAAATAAAAGTTTATGTAAGTCGCCACTTTCACTCCGAATCGATCGATCGATAAATCGGATGCTAGCTAGCTAGCTAGCTAGATAGATAGTTAGATAGATAGATAGATAGATAGATAGATAGATAGATAGATAGATAGATAGATAGATAGATAGATAGATAGATAGATAGGTAGATAGATAGATAGATAGATAGATAGACAGATCTGAAATTTGATATAAAATCCTGTTTATATGTAAGGTGCCGGCATTTGCAAGTAATTTTGTCAAAGATGTACTAGTCTCTAAACAGTGCACACACGAAGGATCGAACACACGCACTCAGAGAGAGAGAGAGAGAGAGAGAGAGAGAGAGAGAGAGAGAGAGAGAGAGAGAGAGTGAGAAAAGTTACGACATAAAATGAATGGTCAATGTGAAACTTGGAAGTTGTTCCGAAAGCAAAGCATAATTTAAAGCAAACTGGCAATAGTACGAAAATAGAATTATTTGCTTCATTGCTTCCTGTTGGTGCATGGTGTCATTTAATGTTCAGGTCCTTTATCTCATAGGTCAGGCAAGGCTGCGCATATGGCTAATAGACGTAGCTGATACCTTGAGATGCCTTTATGTCTAGCTGACTGCGATGGTTTGACTGAGCATCATCACGTTCACATGTACATGTAATGTGAACCCCTTTAAACGCAAGAGTAGAGTTCTGAGGGCTATACTTGTAAACCGCTCAGAAGGAATATGCCTGCCTAGGAAAAGTTGTAAATAAGACTGTCCAATGCATATAAGCCTTTTGGTTTCATTTGGCGGCAGGGCTTGAGAAGGTCATTTCATCTCAATTTCGGGTAAAAGTCCCACACATTTGGAAGCAGCGTCTACAAAATGACCTAAATGGTGTTGACGGGGGACGTTAAACCGCGATTCAAGTAAGCAAAACCATTTCTTTCATGAGTTGGTACAAATCATTACGAAAAAACGCCTTTTTGAAAAAAAAAAAAAAAAAAAACAAGAAAGAAAGTATTCAGACAGAATATTCTGATATTTTGCATATTTTCGCTTAAAACATAGATTGTGGGAACTCGACAGAACCGCCTCGGCGAGGCGGTTCTAACGAGTACACAGAAAATTTGTTTCAGCAGAAATAAGGAAAAATATATGCACTCCTGCAAAACCCAGTTTTGTTATATAAAACTGTGGTTTAAGGGAGAACAAAATTATATAGGCCTGTTTTCGTGACGAATGTTTGTTGCGTGTATGCGGGTACTACTAGTAAAGCAACTAGAACTAAAAATATTATTCATAAAAAAATCTTCTATTTGGACCTAATGATAACCATCGCCCATCAATAGACTAAGTGTCATCAGAGAGAAGAACTAGGAATAAATCAAATTCCACTGAGTTTTCCAATGGAAACAATCTTTCCAAAGATGGTGTGTTGTACGTTACTATGAAAGCCATTACGATAACACATCCTTGTGATATAGTGCATTTTCCAAACCTCAGAAAGGTTATTTTCCTGATGAAAATGTATGATATTTTTTTATCTATGCTCCAAACATATGTTTTGTGTGCTCGTTAGAACCGCCTCATTGAAGCGGTTCTAACGAGTACTCACAACCAATGTCTTGGAGTAGAAATAAGAAAAATAATGTTTACCTCCGTAAACCCCAGTTTTCTCTATATAAAGTGGGGTTCAGGGGGGTCTTTGTTTCCCGAGCTTGTTCACCTGATGCGATTAAAAAGATGTTCAGAAGTATGTAATAAAAGTTAAGTGCTAAGATGAAAGCGGAGAAGTTTTCTACGTTACCACTCTACCTTTGTTATAAAGTTACCTTTATCCCTTGGTTGTCGAGAAATGTGGCCTTTCCCTTTATAGCAAACAAAAATTTAACTACATCACGAAAACACACCTATAAATCACGAAAACACGCCTATATAATTTTGAACCCCATTGAACCCCACTTTTATATACTAAAACTGGGGTTTACAGGGGTAAACCTTATTTTTCTTATTTATGCTCAAAGATATAGATTGTGGGTATTCGTTAGAACCGCCTCAATGAGGCAGTTCTAACGAATCCGGGTCGTTTCGACCATGGGTCGTTTTGCCGGGTCGTTGAGCCCTAAGTCGTTGAGCCCTGATTTAAGGGTTCGGTCGTTTCGCCCTGATTTAAGGGGTCGATCGTTTCGCCCTCATCGGGTGAGTCGTTTCGCCCGTGAGTCGTTTCGCCCGTATGTCGAATGGATAAACGAATGAATAAATGAAAGGAGTTGTGCCTTGGTAGATGTACGGACAGACGGACGAACAGACGGTTGAATATACGGAGATGGATAAGTGAATTAATGAATGAATGATTGATTGAGGTTTCACGTCCGAGTCAACACTGTATAGGTCATTTTGCAGACGTTGATTCCAGTTTTGTGGGGGTTTTACCCGACATTGAAATGAAAAGACATCTCAAGCAGAAAGCCATAAGGGCAGCTATTGAATTAGTTTCCTACAAAATGAAAGTGATTATTGTTTCTCGTGACCAGGCTCATATCTGATTGTCAAAGACTCTTTTACGTAATATCTGAGTTGTGCAAAAATACCAAAAATTTTTTATCAGAAAAAATTGTTGTTTTTTTTTTTTTTGCGGAAAATGGATGTTAACAAGTCTATGTAATGAAGAACCCACAACCCTAAACCCCACTTTATACAGCAATTAGAGGGCCCTCGTATACACTTTGTGTTTCTTATTTCTAAAACATTAAGAAATGAGAAAAATATCACATTTTAACATATACACAGTAATTTTTACAGCCATATGTCCCATTATATCAATGTCAAATATGGATAATTGCATTATAATTGTCATCACTAGATGCAAGCTTGTTACAAAGTTCTTTAACGAAGCCCTTATAGTTCTTGAGAAATTAACTTAAATGGTAGGAGGATGGTCGCTAGGTTTGACGCAATTTTTTACAAAGTCAGTGAATCGTGAAAAGTGGGTAAAGGTCAAATATAGTTGCTTGAATTATCGCTGCCATCCCAAGATGCAATTTTGTACCAAGTATCATTAATGAAACTTACAGTTCTTGAGAAATGAACATAAATAGTAGGGTGAACGTTAGATTTGAAGCAATAGTTTTCAAAGTCTGTGAAGCATGAAAAGTAGATCAAGGTCAAATATAGCACGAAGCAAGGATATCACAATATTTTCCGGGACTCCCCATACCCCATTACCCCTTTATATACCAAAAGATTTCTAACCTCAATCCATAGGGCTTGAAAAAATAAGGGCGAAACGACCCACCAAATCAGGGCGAAACGAACCACGGGCGAAACGACCCAGGGCGAAACGACCAAGGGCGAAACGACTCAGGGCGAAACGACCCACGGGCGAAACGACTCATGGGCGAAACGACTCACCGGCGAAACGTGCCGTGACCGTTCTAACGAGTACCCACAGTCTATATTTTGAGCAGAAATAAGAAAAATATCATCATTTTTATTATCTTTAAATGTTCATTTTTTTTTTCGGCGGTAATGTTTACAATGTATTAGTATAGGCGTGTTTTCGTAATGTAATTTTGATCATCTTAAACTCCACTTTTATACAGTAAGGTTTACATGAGTATGTACTATTTTTCATATTTCTGCTCACAAACACAGATTATTGGTACTTGTTAGAACCACCTCGACGAAGTGGTTCTTACGCGTACCCGCAATCTATGTTTGTAGCAGAAATAAGGAACATATCAGATGTTTTTTATCTGAAAGTTTTAATGTTTTTGTATTAACATTGTCAATATATTTGAATAGGCATTGTTTTCATAATGAAATATTTGTTGAACACAAACAAACAAAAATAATTCTAAGAACGTCGTTTCCGAGTCAAGATATACCGTTCTGCTTATTATTAGATGTGTCCATCACGCAAACGGGTCCGTGCAATGCAGACTTTTGTAAACCCTTTGTAAATCTTTCAATTAGAAGCTGCCATCTTTGAACATGATGAAAGATACCCAAGCGAATAAAAATTATAAATGAAATAAAAGGTCAAGTCTTTAAATTCAGTTTATTTGTCGTCTAATATTTACTTTTTCAATAGTTTCCCAAGTTTCAATCGCACGCTGTTGGTGTCACTATATATACAATGACGTCACATGCAAGTTATGAACATGCTCTTGGACGCCACCTTATATTACAATCTATATATCACTGTGTGAAATAGTTCTGAGAATCTTGCTGACGGAATTTATCGAAGTGTAAAACTCTATTTCAACCAATCAAATTGCTCGAAATGCTCGGAATGTATATACTAATGGAGAATTGGAATCATAAAGATAAATAGTTTTGCTAAGTTTTGCTCACGAGTTTTATCCTAATAGCAAAGCTACTGTATGGCGTTTTGAGTGTTGACGATAGTTTATCATATAACGCTGCTGCTATCAGGTAAAAAAAATATATATGATCACACGTCTACTGGCGTGTATTCTAAAACAGCGCGAATGGAATGAGAAATAACTGTTTTATTCTGCAACAAATCACGGCAAGCGGAATAGCGTGACGAGTGACGTCATTAAAAACTGCCAATTTATGACGTCACTAGTCGATTTCCTTGACGTTAGACGGTGTAACGTCATATTCACGCATCAAACACGTTAAATGCATGTGTTTCAGTCGATAATTTTAGCGGGGTTTCTTCTAACAATGGCGAACGGTTGGGAGATTGTGAAGGAAACAACAGCATTATTGCCGATTTTTAACCTGTTAGAATCGAAACAGATAAGCTCTAGTTTGTGATTTGTCAAGCAATAAATCACAGTTTGTCGGTCAGTTGTAAGTAGACAAATCACGCTCTACTTTACAACTGACCTCAAAACTGTGATTTATTACTCCACAAATCACAGTTAGAGCTGATCTATTTCTTAAACATAATGACGCCGTCCGTGACAACCCTGTGTTTTCTTATGAAATTCTTCGGCAATAAAATCCTATTAAAATCGTTATGCGATAAACAGAAACTTACGCTCGTGTTTATTTCTTATAAAATTTATGGCCTTCGGCTCGATTCATAAAGGGGGTCTTTCAAGGTATAGGAAATTTGCATTGGTTTCTGCCCACGCTTGGATTTTGATGAGTACTCTCATATAAACTTGTCTACAGTATTCAGAGTTTCATATATCTAATGCTGCTATGTTTTATGAATTAAAGCAATCATTGGTGAGTTAGCTGCTACTATGAATGACCTCATATGTCTAGGAATAGTGGCTGGGCATTCAGTTTTCTTTGATGGTGCCCCCATATTTCAGCTCCTATTTTTGTATTCATTAAAATTTTATATGCATTTTTACCATGTTCCAATTTTTGTCAAGACACCATTTTAGCATAAAACTACCCACATAGCATAGGAACATGTTGATGAATTATGATGGAAATTGAGGGCCGGTAACATTGTGTTTTAACAGACTAAATACTGTTAGTCCTGATTCAGCAAAATGTGACATTATATGATTATCATGTTTTGGTCATGTTGTTTAATAATACTTTACTATTGCTTTCAATTTGGATGGCTATAGTATGGTTTGGTTTGTGTAAGAAGTTCATTGCATAATTATAAGTAGTATTTCAAAACATCCATTTCGGTAAATTTGCCCCCTATGGAACAAACTATTTTGTCTACATAACTATACTGCAAAGGTTTTGATGACAAGCGTCATCAAACGCACCCAAATCATCATGTGCACAGTTTTCTTTCTGTCTTTCTTGTCTAATTGACGTCTAATAATTGTGTAATGATGCTAAGGTAATGTTTAGATTTAACATTCAAATCAACAACAAAACAGTCACTTTAGATGTTGCTTCAGATTTTGTGAGCTTTGTTTTCCGACTCGAGAAAAATATCTCTCAAGTCAAACTGTTGTTTGTTAATTTAACCCTTACTGTCCATTTAAAAAGAAAGGTTTACTCTAGGGAAAATCAATAACACTTGAGATTACTTTTCCCGGACATTAAGTTTTCAGAATTTGTATCTGCATAGGCACTAGCCAATCTGTCTTTTTTGTATAGCCCCTATGAACGAAATCAAACGGCTTCCTGAAGCTTTATTCCAAAGCCATTTGAATTTGCTTTTAGAATTCACATGTCGTCAGTGTTCCAAAACTTATGTGATCATGATTGTGTTGTCTATGTAGTTGTATAGGTCTTTCACTTCATTTACCTATCTCAGCACTTGTTGCAGTAATAACTAAGCACATTATGCAAGATATCAAGAAGCATTTAAACTGTTGATAATAATTATTCAATCTGGGAGTAGTTATCGCATTACTCATAGGATTTTAAATTATTGAAGTTTATTCATTGTGATGCTTTTTTCTGTCCAACCACTGCAATGCTCTTTCTAAGCTGAGAGATACATTGCACAGAAATGTACTGGTAATTATTATTGAACAAAAAGCAAGCAAGAACTATGCTTAAAAAACAGTGAACTTGCATTCAGCAGAAACATTCAAGAAGTGGTTGAAAGTTTTACAACCAGAAAAAAATACTTAAAGATCGCTTCCGATAAATTAACCACTATATTGACAAACTAAATAGAAAAAAGGACACTAAAGAAACGTCAACAATTACCATACCAATGCAGAAAAGAGACATATTTATACATGTGTACTATAAGTCAGGAAACTGTTTCTCTCCCTGTCTAATAGCAAAATTTCTCTAGGTCATGGAACAGTTTTGTTTACAACAAATATTCTGCGCCTCACCCATCAATGATATCTTTTGTAACAGAAACTCAATATAAGTGACATTTCTATTTTTGGAAATTCTAACCAATAATTACTGTAACTTTTTGTTAGGATAAAAATCGGGCGTTCATAAAGATAGAGTATATCTAAGGCTTAACCTAGCCATGGATTTATCAACAGAACTATTTTACTAGTAACAACAAACCAGTTACCATTGCGTCCTTGCATACCAGCTTGGTATGGAAATGAAAATAATGGATCTCCTTGCCTTACAACTATTTGAGTAGCATGACTTATGCAAAGTCATTTAATAAAGTTGCACATGTTCACAATAATTTTGCTGCTAATAAAAAAGCAATATATGTTGTTAAAGTAGAAGTAAAACAAAGATCAGGAATCGATGCAATTAACTTACTCCACCCATCAAAGACACCAAAGGGAAAGAAACACATGAAGCGACCAGACCACAATGGAAACCTAAACAAAGGATGGCCATAAGGACAGTTACTTTCCCACAAAATAGCCAAATGGCCATCCAAAATAAAAAGACAGAAGTGATACACACAGTGAGTGGTAACAAACAACAACATAAATAAACCGCCACAGAAGAACCGCCTTGGAACGGTCAGTGGAAAGAATTCCACTGGGGGGGGGGGGGGGGCTTAAATCGATTTTACGTGGCCACAGTCCTCGCCCTTACTTCCGTCGCGATTTAGACAAATAATTTTTTCAGTCCGCATGAAGGCTTCCTAACTCATCAACGCAACATCTCCGTGAGCACAAATAATCAAAGAACCACAGAGGTGAGACAACGGTGAGGGCTCGACAGCAAAAAACCACTGAAATGCTGGAGCAAAAGGAAACCAACAGTTAGACTCCGATTGGCCCGACCAGAGACAGAGCATCATGCACCAACCAACATTACCTTGAATTAGATCTCTCTAATTCTTAATAAGCCTTTACGTTGGAACCGTCATCAGCCTAATTTGTTGATTAGAATACCTTTTGATTTAGTGTTTTACTATCTACTATTTTGGATAGATCATAGTGTAAAAATGAAAGGAAAGTATCAGAAATTCGTGATATTTTAATAGTTTCAATATGTATTCATTTTGATTTGTATAATCTCATTTTTATTACGTAAGTGTTACGAATTGCCTTTTTGTAAGGTTCTTTGATGATTTCAATAAAATAGTAAATTTTGCAGAAACGAGTTACATCCATTAAAGGTGTAAAACTACAGTGTAACCGGTTTCGGATTTTCATGATATTTGGCATAGCTAAAGACGATACATATGGCAAGTTTTCCTAGCAAAATGAAATTTTGACAAAGACTAGAACATATTTATCTTAGGGATTGAATTTTGATTTTTTAAGATTTAAATTAAAAAATGAGATTTTTGATAATTATTTTATCAGAAAATGTAAACTTTAATTAATTCAAAAGGTGATTTAGTATCAAAAGAATGCCTGTGGTGTTCTGCATTCAATCCAGTTCACAGATCTTGAAACTAAATAAAACATAAGATTTAAGACGCACTTATTTAGAGACAGACATCAGCTCATGGAGGGAGTCAGTTAGAGTGGCCTCCTGAGTCCTACTTTGATTTATATAAGTTATTAAATACATTTTTCATAGGTTGTATATGCTGAGTTATTAATATAAAAAGTTTAAAGAAAAAACATGCATGGGCACAGATGAAAGACCCCCTTTAATATGAAATGACAACTCGTGTAAGATCCTCTATAACTTAACTGACATTATCTAGTTAACACACATGTTCATAGTCGTTTTTAATGTGGTGTGTTAAGAAATGAGTTTTATTTTTCTGTAAACTTTGCTAACGACCCGCTGTCGTTCATACTTTCATAAAAAGCAGAAAAAAAATAAGTTTTTTTTTATACATGTATTTACATTCTTTGCCCCTCCTCACTGGGCGAAAACATGCTTATAGGGCAAACTTTTAAAGCTGAAAAACATTTACACGCTGTTTTTCTACAAAGAGCGGAATAGCGTTAACATCACAACGCCCATAGAGAACCATGGTTTAGACTGACGTCACTTGACGTCACTGAAAATCATGTGACTCGATGCGTTCATGAACTCGATGCGTTCATGAACGTATGAACTATACTGTTTTCTATAGTTTTACATTAGACGTTATAGTTTATCAACGACCTTCGAGAGTTCAACGTTCAAGCGTGGCAAGACTATTCCATGTTTTAGGGGAAGCAGGTTTCGGATTTCTTTTTTCACAGGATTTTAAAAATTATAAATAAGTCTTGATGCAGCCATTATGTAGAAGTCGTGGCAAAGTGGTTAGTATGATGCAGTACGAATCTCAGTAAATTATATCTCCTAATTGTAAAATCCCGACTGAAGGCGACTTACCTAAAACACGGACTAGTCCTAAATTAAAAGTACAGTCACGTCTCACTGCATTTTGAAAGACTAGACACTGGAAATGCAAATATATGTAATTGTCCACCAGGTTACATGTAACACCCTTGTAAACCAAACTACATTGATTCCATTGTGGAATTTTGAAAATATCTGAGGGTCACTGATGAGGCCTAATTGGCCGAAACTAGCTAGTCTGGCCCAAAAAACATGTACACTCCATATATTTCAGTTCTGTGGTGTATTCCTTGCTTCCAAAGGATCACCCTTTTATGGAACGTATTTAGCTTCACTACAGCTGGTGTGTGGGAATGTGTGGCGGCGGTAAAACGTCTTCCTGCCCTACATCATGGTGTAGATTATATTTTCTTGTCCTTTGGGATCATTGATTCCATTGTGGAATTTTGCAAATATTTGAGGGTCACTGATGAGGCCTAATTGGCCGAAACTAGCTAGTCTGCCCAGAAAACATGTACACTCCATATATTTCAGTTCTGTTGTGTAGTCCTTGCTTCCAAAGGATAACCCTTTTATAGAACGTATTTATATATAAAAAACGGGGTATACAGGGGTAAACATTCTTTTAGCACAAAACATAGATTCTGGGTACACGTTAGGACCACCTGAATGAGGCGGTTCTAAAAAATGCACTATAACGAAAACACGCCTTTTACGAATACACTTTAAATTTCATCGCCGGAAAAAATTAAGATGAAAAATTGTGATATTGCACGACCCGAGAAAAAGCGACCGACTGAAGTCGGTTGATTTTCTAAGAGTGCCCTAAAATCACCGTGTCATTCTGTCAGTATGTCCGTCCGTAACCCGTTTGTAAAAAATTGGTGATAGTGACTTAACCGCTTGGAATATTTAAACAATTTTGGCATACTGATAGATGTCAATGTGATCTAACCAATGAACTTGCGAAATATTACATTCCATTTAGTATAGCCTCGCCGAGGCGAAAAATCCGTAACCCGTTTGTGAAAATTGGTGATAGTGACTTTACCGCTTGGAATATTTTAACTGTTTTTGGTATACTGATAGATATCAATGAGATCTAACCAATGAACTTGCGAAATACTACATTCCATTTAGTATAGCCTCGCCGAGGCGAAAAATGTGAAAATTTTCGAACTGCTTCTCCTCGGAAACCGTTGGGCCGATTGAAGTCAAATTTCATATGTAGCCTCTATGGGATGGGGAAACCAAAATTTGCTCATGGAGTCCAGGTCACATGACCAAAATGGCCGCCAAGCCATATATGGTCTGTCTGTCCGTAACCCGTTTGTGAAAATTGGTAATAGTGACTTTACCGCTTGGAAACTTTTAACAGTTTTTGGCATACTGATAGATATCAATGAGATCTAACCAATGAACTTGCGAAATATTACATTCCATTTAGTATAGCCTCGCCGAGGCGAAAAATGTGAAAATTTTCGAACTGCTTCTCCTCGGAAACCGTTGGGCCGATTGAAGTCAAATTTTATATGGAGCCTCTATGGGATGGGGGAAACCAAAATTTGCTCATGGGGGTCCAGGTCACATGACGCCAAGCCGTATATCGTAAAAACCCTTCAAAAATAGTCTTCTCCAGAACCACTCGGCAGATTTCCACGAAACTTGATAAATAGCATCTTGGATGTAGGCCCATCATAAATTGCTAAAATGGTGACCCTGGGTTGACCTTGACCTTCTCTGTGACTATTTTTGCTCCTTACGATAAGGCGCATATATTGAGGGAACCGTTTTAGGTCCAGGTCACATGACCAAAATGGCCGCCATACCCATATATGGTAACACTCATAAAGCTAAAAGCATCCGGCGGGTCGTGCACTTCAGCTGAAGCACTGTTTTTTCTTATTTCTGATCAAAGCATATTTTGTGGGTACAGGTTAGAACAACCTCATCGAGGCGGTTCTAACGAGTACCTACAATCTATATTTTAGAGCAGAAATAAGAAAAATAAGGTTTAGCCCTGTAAACCCTAGTTTTGCTATATAAATGTGGGGTTCAAGGGGGTCAGAATTATATAGGTGTGTTTCTTTGATGTAAAACTCGTGTTTGAACCAGAAACTAAGGATAGCAAAGACGCCAATTAATCTCACGGATGTATTATCATTATGATAACAGTCCGTGAAATGAGCACCCCTCTAAACCCCACTTTATATAGAGAAAACTGGGGATTATGGGGCTAAACATCATTTTGCTTATTTCTGCTCCAGGACATAGGTTGTGGGTACTCGTTAGAACCGCCTCAAAGAGGCGGTTCTAACGAGCACCCTCAACCTATTTTCGTAGTATAAATAAGAAAAATATCACAAAATTTCATCGGAAAAGTAGCTGATTTGGAGAAATGAAAGAATCCACTATGGCACACGGGTGTGTTATCGTAATGTCGCAATGGTAGAAATGGCCTTGCCCACTGCATTCCCTTTCAAAACCAGCTACTTCTTCCTGCCATATGATAAAAATGCAAGGAACCAACATATTGTTTTCCTGGTAGCCTTTCCACGCGTTTTGCTATATCAATTCGATTAGTGAAAGACATATAAAACATTAATAAACAAAGCGTCCTAAATACGGAACATTTGCAAACAGTGTAGAACCTTTCCATCACAAAAACACGCCTACATAATTTTGACCCCAATGAACCCCACTTTTATATAGTAAAACCGGGGTTTACAGGGGTAAACGTCATTTTTCTTATTTCTGCTCTAAATATAGATTGTGGATACTCGTTAGAACCGCCTCGATGAGGCGGTTCTAACGAGTGCCCACAATCTATATTTTGAGCAATAAAAAGAAAAAAAAATCCTAATTTTTCCTCTCAAAATTTTCGTTTTTTCGGCGGTAAAGTTTACAATGTATTTGTATAGGCGTGTTTTCGTAATGCAGAGAGCGGTTGGCTTAGGTACACTGTTTGCTAAAACTGATTTTGTTTTGCAAGACTTAGAAATATTTTCAATGAAAACAAAGCGTCCCAAATTCGGAACATTTGCGAACAGTGCAGAACCCGACCATAGAGCGGCTGGCTAAGCTAAAAATGTATTTTTTTCTTTTTTGGCAAATCTTACAAATATTTTCAATGAAAGGGTTATCGTTTGGAATTATGGAATACACCACTCAAAAATCTGGGAATAAGTCCGGCTATAAATGTATAAAGTGGAAATCTACATGAATTTGGGTAATTTTTTAACATGCGTTATTTATATTTAATAACATGCTGCAGATATATAAATACTGTCTTTCTCATTCACAAAATGTACCTTTTTCGCATCTTTTCCCATAGAAACCGTCAAGACATAAGCACATATTTGGGGAAATACAAGTGCCCTTGTTTTCACAGCTTGGGTTACACATATCTGAAAAAGGCAATATGGTTGCAAATATTCATTTTACACTATGTTTCAAAGTATTCTTGCAGGTCGCCAATGTTCAAGGAAAGATAAACGCCTTTGCAATATATGGTTAAGTTAAACAAGATTTATGTCCCTCCATACTACAAACCACAAAATTCGTATAATTTAAGCAAACAGTGTAGATCCTGATCAGACGCCGCGTTTTGCGGCGTCTGATCTTGGTCGACACTGTTTGCCAGTGTCACTGATTGGACCATTTATGGGTTAACCAATTAAATATTGAAACACGCATTCCATTACGTGTCAGTATGGAGTTTAACGGTACCGTCAACAATTTTAGATCATACCCCACTTTATATAGAAAAAAAATTGAGTTTACAGGGGTATACATTATTTTTCTTATTCTTGCTCCAGTACATAGGTTGTGGGTACTCGTTAGAACCACATCAATGAGGTGGTTCTAACGAGCACCCACAACCACGGTTTGCAGTATTTGCAAGAAAAATATCATGGATTTTCATCGGAAAAATGGCGTAAATGGTCGGTTTTACGGTCGCAAATTACGTTCTAAAGCTCCATTAACACGTCGCCGTAAAACGAAACTTCCGTCCGTTAAAACACCGAATTTACCTCTCCAAAGTATAATTTCAAATATAGTTTTCCCCTATATAAAGGAATAACCGCCTTGCGATGGTCAACAGTAAGTAAATCTACTCTTGAATGCATACGAGCCGGGGCACAATATTTCGTACTATTTACATGTGCGCCCAGCGAAAAATCGGACCAGCCTGCGCAACACTATAGTCTAACCAAAGCCTTCTATTATTTTGTGTTCTTAAGGGCGCACAACGAAGTCTTTGATCAGGCTGCGCGGATGCGCAGACTGATCTGAGTCTTCGTTTGGTGCACATGTAAATTGTAGGAAATGCTGTGCTCCGGCTATAAAGTATCAATGCGACTTACCAAGCTCACAATATTTCCCATGGTATCCTTGTGTGCACTCACACTCCCCATGCTGATTACACCGGCCGCCATGCTGACATTCGTTCTTACATAAATTTGTGGTCTCTGCAAATTTATTTGTGACATTATCACATATAAATTTATAAAAAATCATTTTTGAAATTATCACATATCAAAGAACGAAACAAAAATTATATATATATATTTTTTTACATAAATTTACATCATTTACCATTCATTATGTGACAAAGCATTCTGGTCCGATAGCTTAAGTTGAAACAAGAAAACATTTGCTAACAATTTTCCTAGAAACAGCAAAAGAGTGCTGTTTACAGCATAACGTCATCAATCGGAGGGAACTTATCTTCATTTTGACGCCACCCAGTGATCATGTGACGTCGCGTGAGTCCATGTAAGTAAGTAAGTAAATTCTTAATTTAGAGAGGGCTACTCATTTGGTATGACCAACATCACGAAAAAACGCCTATATAACTTTAACCCCCTGGAACCCCACTTTTATATAGAAAAACTGAGGTTTGTGGGGGTAAACCTTATTTTTCTTGTTTCTGCGCTAAAATATAGATTGTGGGTACTCGTTAGAACCGCCTCGATGAGGCGGTTCTAACTAGTACCCACAATCTATATTTTGAGTAGTAACAAGAAATATATCACTATTTTTCATCTTAAAATTTCCATTTTTTGGCCCAAAAAATTGATAATGTATTTGTATAGGCATGTTTTCATAATGATCTTCCATGAGGCCGTCATATAAACCAACAAACATACATGAACAAAAACAAATCAAATTACAGCAAAATAAATAGCGAGGAATAAAAAAGTGTTGAATATTTTAGTGCGAAATGATATGTACAACGAAGCATGTATAATATCAGAATGGGCTACGGATGGTGGTGAAGGTAGGAACTGAGTTTAGAGTACATTTTAAACAGTCGCAATTGATATCCATTCTTGTAGCTTTCTTGTAGTCTTTAGTCAAAGACGACTGCTTAACCTCTGGCGGAATAGAATTCCATGTTACAGGTCCAGAATTTGACAGATTTTCAATATATAAATTTGATTTCGGCTTCGGAATTGTAAAACTGTGATTAGTCGCAGATCGTAATGAACTTTCTTGTGAGGTTTCGGCTCCAGATTGAAACGAATCAATTGCATATTGTTGAAGTCGGCCATTGTCACTTTAAACAAAGTTTTAACTTTGCAGATAAACATGCGCTGGTCAAACGACTAAAAATATTCAATGTTTTCCTTGCACTATCTGAACTTCCATTATACTATTATTATTTTCAATAATAATTTCACAAACCCAGTCTGAAGTCGATTAAATTTAGAAACATTATAATTTGACGAATTTCCCCCATATTATATTACAGTAGTTGAAGTGTGGTTAAATATAAGCTTTATAAAAGAAAGTTCCGTGCTCAAGACTTAGGTAAGGTTTTATTATAGACAGAACCAAATATAAGATGAAACTTTTACAGACATAATGAAAATGATAATTCCAATGACAGTTTTCGTTCATTTTAACGCCTAGTATTTTATCTCCTGTTGTAAGCAGCAAGTCAATTCCATTGTATGCTAAAGAAAACAGACTAACATCTAGTCTTATTCTTTTCTGTCTTGTTGATATAAGCATCACTTTGGTCTTATCAGTGTTTTTTGTCCGCACCACTTTTGCAGAATTACAAGTGGATCTTCTAAGGTTGATGTACGAGCTTAAATCAATTTGTTAGTGGTGTCATCTGCATATAGGTCGGTAGAGGAAATTTTATTGGAAATAACGAGCGGCAAATAGTTAATAGAAATTAAGAATAACACCGGACCCAGTAAAGAACCTTGTGGAACACCAATGAAATTTCAGCAAAATTCGAATGTTTACTATTAATTGCTATGAGAATGCAAATATGATAAGCTGAATAAAAGTCAAAGAAGGACACAATAATAACAGAATGCACAGGTATTATGCTTGGTAGTTGATTTCCGACATCAAAACTAATAAACTTACCAAATGCATGACATTGTTTCTTTAACCTTAATTTAATTGGAGATCCTCGGATAGGTTTACCATGTTGGTCCATTATTTGTAGACCGAGAACCAGCGTTGCTACGCCGTCATCGTTACCCGTACACGGTATGGACATCTGGAAAACTGAAAGTGGAGAAAGGTGAGGTTATGCTTTCTATTATGGCTTTATAATGCATTTCGAAAACACGCCGATTCAAATATATTGAACATTTTACGACAAAACAAAACAAAACACACACACACACACACACACACACACACACACACACACAAAAAAAAAAAAAAAAAACACGAACATTTTCAGATAAAAAAAACTGATATTTTTCTTATTTCTGCTCAAAACGTGGATTTTGGGAACTTGTTAGAACCGCCTCGTCGAGGTGGTTCTTTCGTGTACTACCCACAATCTGCGTTTGAGCAGTTATAAGAAATAACTAGAGCTGTCAGTGAAACTGACTAGGGCCCCGGCAGCGCTATCAGAGGAGTAAAAATTTGTAGACGGACAGACGGACAGACAGACGGACAGAGTGATTACTATAGGGCACCCACACTTTCAGTGCGGGGCCCTAATAATGTAAACCCGTAAACCTCAGTTTTACTACATAAAAGTTGGGTTTTGAGGGGCTCAAACTAATATAGGTATGCTTTCGTGATTGATTACAGCTGGACAATGCATGCTGTCCTTGCAGCGGGTAGGGCTAGAGGAGGAGTGTTATTACTTCTGTCTCTACTGTACCATTCATTATGTCTTTCACATTCATCACCTCTTCTGTCTCTTTTCTGCCTTTCTCTGGAGGACGACACAAGATGACTCACAAGGGTTGACGTGTCGTTACACCCAAACCAATCAATCAATCCAGTAAAGTATGATCTTTGCATACTGCAATCATCTCGAAAACACGCCTATATAATTTTGACCCCCTCGCACCCCACTTTTATATAGTAAAACTGGGGTTTACAGGGGTAAACCTTATTTTTCTTATTTCTGTTCAAAATAAAGATTGTGGGTACTCGTTAGAACCGCCTCATCACTTTATTTTTCTAATTTCTGCTCTAGAATATAGAGTGTGGGTACTCGTTAGAACCGCCTCATCGAGGCGGTTCTAACGAGTACCCACACTCTATATTTTGAGCAGAAATAAGAAAAATATCACAATTTTTCATCTTAAATTTTCCTTTCTTTTTCGGCGATAAAGGTTACAATGTATTGGTATATGCGTGTTTTCGTAATGATTTTTGTGTTTCAATTGGGAATTTAATGGATGCTCATTACACGGACTAGTTAATATGATAGGTGTGGTTTCCTGATTTACTGCATAACTGCAGCATTGTTGATTCTTTATTCTGCCGCCGATGACACTAAACATGTTATTGATCAGAGTAGATGCAGTTTTTGTTCACTTGTTTCTTGTTTAATCAGCATTACGAAAACATGCCTATACAAATACATTGTAACCTTTATCGACGGAAAAATGAAAATTTTAAGATGAAAAATTGTGATATGTTTCTTATTTCTGCTCTAAAATATAGATTGTGGGTACTCGTTAGAACCGCCTCGACTGTTTCTTATTTCTGCTCAAAATATAATTTATGGGTTCTTACGAGTACCCACAATCTATATTTTAGAGCAGAAATAAGAAAAATAAGGTTTACCCCATTAAACCCCAGTTTTACTATATAAAAGTTGGGTATGAGGGGGTCCAAATCATATAGGCGTGTTCTTGTAATGAATCCCTCCTGTCTTTCACTTTCATCACCTCTTCTATCTGTTTTCTGCCTTTCTCTGGGATACGACACAAAATGACCCACAAGGGGCAATACAGCAGGTAGGGCGTTATTTCTTCTTCTGTCTCTAAGTACTGTACCATTCATGTTTCTCTATCTCCCCTGTCTTTCACTTCCATCACCTCTTCTATCTCTTTTCTGCCTTTCTCTGGGAGAAGACACAAATTGACCCACAAGGGTTGACGTGTTGTTAAACCCAAACCAATCAATCAATCAAGTAAAGTATGATCTTTGCATACTGCAATATTTTTCTGTTTTAATTGGGATATTAATGGATGCTCATTACACGGACTTGTTAATATGATAGGTGTGGTTTCCTGATTTACTGCATAACTGTAGCATTGTTGATTCTTTATTCTGCCGCTGATGACACTTAACACGTTATTGATCAGAGTAGATGCAGTTTTTGTTCACTTGTTTCTTGTTTTATCAGAATGTTTATCCTGATAACTATGAACGCTTGCCAATTACTTCATTACCTATCAAACCCAGTCTAGACGTTTTCAAGACAGTATTTGACGGCTTGCGCGTGCACCATATCGCAAAAAGCGAAAGCGTAGCTGATAGCTTCTTGACAGTGCATCACGAAAAAAATACATTTAATTTTGGAAAGCCTAACTGTGTTTGATAAAAGAATTTTTCACGGCATTTTCAGACGAAACATTGTGACATGTATTTTTTGTAATACTACAAATGCTTCACACACAGATACGAAGTAGGTGCTTATTAATACTTCATCAAAGCATTTCACACAATCTGGTTTTGTAAGAACTATGTAGACTTGTGATCCGACATTTCCCTATAAAAAATGGGTATTTCGAGGATGAAGTGTGTTTGGACCTCCGTTATCATGTTTTTATTGTGCGTTTTTTAGTTTGTTTGATTTTACGACCCGTTCAAGATTATTTCTCTTATTCTGAGCCGACCGTAAGAGCTAGGCGAAAACCGGAGCACCCGGAGACAAACAACACCTGACCTTAAGTTGCAGAACTTGGCGTCTCACATGTGACCCGAGCCTGGCTCGAACCCACAACAAGGACTCAGCGCTCTTACCAATTAGGCCTCGGAGACCCGTTATCATGATTACAGTTTACTTTTGTGAAAGACAAGTAGTATTCATATCAAATGCTAACATGCAGATAGGAAAAGCCAGCCGCATATCTCGAGCATATCCTGCAAAAGGTATTTAGGCAAGCGCGCGCGCGTGTGCCGGAGGGTTAGGTTGGTTGTACTTTTTGTGAGTAGTTCTGTTTCTTATTTTTATGCGTTTATACGGGAAGTCTGTCGTAACTAAATATTACAGTACGTAAACTAGCCCATGTAATGAAAGCTCCTGTAAATCCCACTTTATACACAGCAAAGGTGGTCCAAACAAGTATACATTCATCACTGATTGCAGCCTTGTAATCGACAGAGAGTTACACACAATCCACGCATCTGCTCCTATCTTACAATCAAAAGTGGTTGCCCGTGTATTTCGTTACACATTATGCACTCCACAAGTGCAGTAAAAAGGCAGGTTGTCTTTGCTATGTGAGAAAAAAAAATCATTTTACAATGTATATCGCTCCCTTGCCGGTATTTAGCCATAACCAGCTATATTTTTCATGTAGAAAGCAATAAGGAATCGACATAATGATAATTTACATATTAGAAGAGTCTAGTGACAGGCGTCTGTCAATAGCACAAAGTCGGAAAATGTGCTATTGCAAGACGTCTGGTTTGATATTTAAGGAATAGAGATAATACACCACTATTTGTTTACGCTATTTTAGGCATGATAATGTTTCTTTCCGTATTCGCTAACGTTTGTCGCGTTTCTCATCATTTTCTTTCTTTCTAGCTAAGGAAAACTGATTCCAAAACAATATGTGAAGCTCGAATCATTTTTGTGTGTGCTGAAAAGTGTGTCCATTAGCGTTTCAATGAAGATAACATAGTCACTTAGAATGCTGAATAGCCATGACTCAAGTCTTCGATGGGTCAAATTTTGAATGGATACTCACATATTGTTTTTCACTGGGACAAAATTTCTTGTAGATATGTGATATATACTTGTGTTTATTACAAACATACGTAGTATTTTAGTGGCACTCAGCTTCCATAACTAACTTATCTGACAAAAAATCGGCATTTTATCATTTTGGGGTCGATTGAGAAAAAACCGACCCAAAGTTATAAAGGGAAGAATTTGAATTAATGCTGTTGTCCATATGACTATCAATGATTTGGGGAAACCCTCATTCAAACAAACAAAATCAAAGACAATCGACCCACAAGTAATCAAAGTGCTTTGGTCATTCTACAGTATCCTTACTGATCGATTTCCATCATACTGTCCTTCCGTTTGTCACAAACAATGTAAAAGTAGCTATGTGTACTTTTTTTAATTATTGGCCCATCGGAATCTAACTGTTCGTCATCTCTTGCTCCATCATTTCGGTGGTTTCTTGCTGTCGAGTCCTCAACGTTGAATCATCTGTGTGGTTGTTTGATTTTTGCGTTCAGGGAGATGTTGCACTGATGAGTTAGGAGGCCTTCATGCGGACTGAACAAATTATTTGTCTAAACCGCGACGGAAGTAAGGGCGAGGATTGTGGACACGTAAAATCGATTTAAGCCACCCAGTGGAATTCGTTTCACTGACCGTTCCAAGGCAGTTCTTCTGTCGTGGTTTGTTTTTGTTATGGCTTGTCTTTGAGTGTGTGTATTGCTTGTATTATTTTGCTTTTGGATAGCCAATTGGTCATTTTAAGGGAAAGTTTGTTTGTTTGATTTGAGGTTTAAAGTCCCCGTCAACACTGTAAAGGTCATTTTGGATCTGTTGCTTCGATTTTGTGGTACATTTACCCGACATTGAGATGAAATCACATTTCAAGCCCTGTCGCCCAATGAAACCAATACGGTTTATTAGCATGGGCGGTCCACCTCGCACCGCAGTTCCTGGACAGGCATAGATCGATCCTCTAAGCGGTTTACCAGTACTAGTGTGTGGTCCGGATTCAGCTCTGCGTGGAAGCATCATGCAGCCCATATATTTCTTCAAGCCCCTATGGGCGGGGGCCAATTAAAGGGAAAGTAACTGTCCTTTTGACTTTCCGCAAGTGATGTTTCCATTAGGGTCTAGTTGTTTCGTGTTTGTGTTTCATTCCCCTTGGTGTCTCTGATGGGAGATGTTGGTTAATTGTATCGATTCCTAATCATTGCCTTTACTTCTATTATGATAACCAATTTTGGTACACACGTTGCTTACGTATTGCCTATGTGCAATAATGCATCGAAAATTTGATCTGACCTCTTAGGGTCAAAAGTGAGGTCAAAGGTCAAGACTTGTGAATACAACTCCTTTTTATAGCTCGGTGAATGGTGACATTACTTGGTTCTCACATTCCCTAAGGATTACAGATGCGGTGAAAGGTACCGACATTTTGGCTGAACCATTGTGGGTATGCGATGAGTTCAAATTATTTTTTAAGAAAACCCGTGAGAGTGCACCTTTTTATTTCTTAACCTAAAGTGACCAAACATAGTACACGAATTGCTAAAGGGTTGCATATGTGCATGAACGTGTTTGAATTGTGATTGCCACCTCTAACACCCTAGTCATTTTGGAGGCCGAATGTTAAATATTAAAGAAAAGGGTGGTGAATGCAACTGTTTTAAAGTTTTGAACATATTTCAGTCATTTATCCATGCTAAGACAGTTTTTAAAGCTGTTCACTATGTCCTTGTTTCCAATAAAGATACTATCGGAGACAAATGTTACCCCTCCCCATTGTTTTACGCGCAAACAAACGTTAAATTATACATGTATGTACACATAAACAAAGGGTAGCATGCAATTATCAACAAAGCCCTTTGCGGATCAAAGTACAGGCAAATTCATAGAAATAATAATTTAAAACATACCCCGTCAATAATATGGACTGTGTATTAACATGTATAATTTTTATTGCTCAATGTTTTAAACTTATACGTCTGTGTCTTGTATGTAGTAATGTTTGAGTCAAAATTGTTGTCGAAGCAATCTTCCGGCCCTATGACATACTGTGTCTTTGTGGATTAATAAGGAAAGGCAAAACTTAAAAAAAAAAACCTTAACAGTTTTAACCAATATTTCAGCTCCTCAAGTCACTTGTTTACATTTACGTCTGCTAAACTACCGCTATACATGAATGTATCGCCTACAAACGTTAAAGCGTACGTTGAACCGGAAAAGATTACCGGACTGTATACAGTGTTAATTGTCCATATTATTATCCAAAGCGGACCTCGGCAATCAGAGGTTCAGGAGGTGTATCGGCTTTTGTCAAAACCAGTAGGGTTAAAAAGGGTATTGTCAAACGTATATTTGATGAGTTACCTGAATGTGTAGTAATACTGATTGACAACAACTTTTTATCCTCTGCATATGATATTATTTTATATTTTGCCTATGTTGCACCTGAAAGGTCGCCATTGTATGCACATGCTGATGATGACGGTATTGAACTGCTAACAGATAGATTAAATTCTGTTGTAACTAAATATCCAAATGCAGCGCTTTTTCTTGCTGGCGATTTCAATGCGCGAATCAAAGACTTTCTTGATTATATACCAAATGATATCATAGACTATGTTTTTGGGAATGATGTTGATTACCCATCTGACGAATTTTGTTTGCCACGAAATTCAAAGGACACTGCTTATAACAATTTTGGTATATCACTTATTGATCTATGTTGTATTTTTGATGTTCATGCTTTAAATGGTAGACTCTTTGATGATATGCAGGGCAATTTTACTTGTACCGCAAATAATTGCAAAAGTGTTGTTGATTATATGCTAGCATCATCATGTCTGTTTGATATGTTATCCAATTTTGGTATTGATAAACTTGATTTTTCTGTACATTTTCCTCTATATTGCAGTGTCAAAATTAAAATGGCCAATGTACAGTCTGATCAACCTGATGACCCCCTTACTCCATGGCTTAAATATACATGGAACCGAAATCTAAAGGAAGAGTATTTTAATAATTTTAAGACAAACTTCAGAGATTTCAATATATACTGTGATACACATGAACATGAGAATGTAATATCTGTCCTACCTAATTTTATCGAAATATTCTATAAAGCAGCTGCCAAAATGAAATTTAATCCGCGTGTCCGTCCATGTCTGAGTCAAACAGCTTGGTGGGATAATGAATGTGAAACTGCCAAGCGCGAAAAATTCCTTGCTTTGAGAACGTTTAGAAATACAAATTCAGATGAAGATCTGCGAGCATATATTATCAAAAGAAATGCATTCAAGAGTTTAAAACGAGATAAAAAGTATAACCTCGCACCCGAAAATAGACAGAAATTAATCGATAGTAGATCAAACCCTCGTGAGTTTTGGAAATTGATTAAGTCATGCAACCCAAAGTCAGATTCATTGGCCCAGAATGAGATCAGTAATCGCGATTGGTTTAATCACTTTCGGGTGTTATTAAATAAAACCTCTGAAAATGATCATAGGGATAACGTGCTTCAAAACATTGTACATGAAGCAAATGTAGATGAGCTTAATAATCCTATATCAGATTTTGAAATTATCGAAAGCATAACAAATCTAAAACTGAAACGTTCTCCAGGACAAGATGGAATATGTTTAGAAATGTACAAATATGTTATTGATGATATTTTGCCTTTTTTAAACGCGATGTTTAATGAAATTCTTGACACCGGCGATTTTCCAGATGAGTGAAGTCGAACTATAATAACTCCTATAGCTAAAAAGGCCCGCGATTTGACCCAAATAACTCCAGAGGAATCTCATTAATAGATTCAATATGTAAGATATTTACCAATATTCTTAATATAAGATTAACTAAATGGAGTGAAAGGAATTCCGTCATAGACGAATCGCAAGCAGGTTTCCGTAAGGACCGTTCGACAATCGATAATATTTTCGTACTTCAAGCATTAATACAGAAATACCTTTCAAAAAAAACGTGGCCGATTTTATTGCATTTTTGTTGATTTTGAAAAAGCGCTCGATAGTGTTCATCACGAAACTTTATGGGATGCTCTAACGCGTAAAAGCATAAACGGGAAAACCTTAAACGTTTTTAAATCCATGTATAAGAAATTAAAGTCTTGTGTGAAATGTGGAAACGGCTTGACTAATTATTTTGACTGTAATATAGGAACAAGACAAGGTTGTGTTACAAGCCCTATAATCTTCCTGTTGCTTATTAATGATTTAATTGATTATCTGAGAGATAACTGTGGTAGCAGTATATTTGTCTCTAATGATATAGAGGAATTGCTGGCACTAGAATATGCAGATGACAATGCTGCTTTTGCAGATACAGTTTATAATCTGCAACGTATAATCAACTGGATTGAATCCTTTTGTAACTCAGTTTATATGAAAATCCATCTTGGAAAACCCAAAGTAGTTGTGTATAGGAATGGGGGGATTCTGAAGCATGATGAAGTATGGACATATCAGGGGCAACAAATAGAAGTTGTATCATTCTATAAATATTTAGGGCTGTTCTTTACTTACTCCTCTGGTCAACATCGATCGAAATGTTATCACAGCAAGCTCTCAAAAGCTCGTTTTGCATCGTTAGATATCAAACAAAATTCAGTCATTTTCACCCAAAAGATGTGTTCAAGTTATTTGACAGCATAGTTAAGCCAATCCTATGTTATGGTGCTGAGATATGGGGATTTGAATACAAAGCAAAAATTGAACAGGTGCATGCTAAATTCTGCCGGAAATACTGTAATTTATCAAATAAGACTAGCTCAATATTAGCTCTAGGCGAGTGTGGACGATTGCCACTTTGTATCACGTATATGAGTAAGTGTATCAAATACTGGGTTAGACTAATTCATATGGACAGATGACGTTATCCACGTCAATGTTATGAAATGCTCAAAAGGTTAGATGAGGTTGGTAGAATAAACTGGACCAGCCGCATTAGACATATTTTATTCACCTACGGATTTGGCTACGCATGGTTAGCCCAAGACATAGGAGATTCGAAAGTATTTTTAGCTTTATTTCTTGAACGTTTAACTGATTGTTATAGACAAAAATGGTTTGAAGATATCAATAGTTCATCTAAATCGCAATTTTATAAGGAATTCAAATCAGTTCTAGATATAGAATTTTACCTGACCATTGAAATGCCATATACACTAAGAAAAGTCTTTTCTAATTTTAGATGTTCAAGTCATAAAGTAATGATCGAAAAAGGTCGTCATTTAGGTATAGACAGAGAGCTAAGGTTCTGTCCATTATGTCAAGTAAACAACATAAACGTCGAAGAAGACGAGTATCATTTTTTCTTTGAATGCCAGAGCTATGAACCTTTTCGCCTACAATATTTTAAACGTCACTGGCTTGTGAGTAGATCTTTAAATTTGTTTCATCGTTAAATGGCAAGTAAAGACAAACGATGTATATATTCTATATCTCATTTTCTTGTCAATGCATTTGACTTACGAACAGAATTGACTAGCTAAAACGAATATCATATATATATATATATCTTCACTTCAGTCACTTTTTCCTTCTAAAGTAACTCTGTAGATTATTTATCTATATTTGTTGTATTATGGGCCGGAGGCCTACAGTACCAAATAAAATATGTTCTATGTTCTATGTTCTATTATTGGCTCAAAAACAAACATTTTTGTCATTCGTTAGAACCGCCTAATTAAAGCGATTCTGACGAATGTCAATGATATATATTTTAAGCATATCGCATGAACAAGGCCGTGAAATGAATACCCCCTAAAACCCGCTTTATATAGAGAAAACTGGGGTTTACGGGGTATAGATTAATGTTTCTTATTTCAGCTCCAGTACATTAGGTTGTTGGTACTCGTTAGAACTACCTCTATGAGGCGGTTCTAACGAGCACCCACCTATGTTTGAAGTATCAATAAGAAAAATACACAAATTTTCATCAGAAAAGCAGCCTTTTTGGAGATGTGCAAAAAATGTATTATGTCGTGCGGGTTATAACGAGTCCCCACAAACGATGTTTTGAGCTGAAATAAGAAAAATATCAAGAGTATTTTATACGAAAAATCTCGATTTTTGGGTGTAATATTTTCAATATAGTTTAATTGTCTTGTTTTTGTAATGCCTTATTTCTGCTGCAAATGGACTCGTAGTCAGTCGGTGCTCGTCAGGGCCGCGGTTCTACTGAATACCAACTCTCTTGTATACCCATGGAATCCCCACATCTGGGATTTTGTTAACCCATATTATATGTCTAGCGACCCTTTTATGGGACATTGGCCAACAATGTAGACCCAGATCAGACGCCGCAGAACGCGGCGTCCGATCTGGGTCAACACTATTTGCTTATAGAACATTCATTTTTTTAATCTGTCACAAACAAAAACAAATCTGATACCCCTATATTTGGACACGGGCCATCCCAAACTTACTAGAAGCCTCCATGGTGTAATGGATAAATCGCTCGCCTAATAAACCAGAGGTCGTGGGTGCGATCCCGGGATTCTCCAGAATTCGGATGAGTCTTTAACCCAACCCCGTATGACCTTCGCTGTTGGTGTGACGTAAAACACAAACACACGCACTCTAAATTTACTAGATGGGAGATTCCATTGTCATATATGGGTTAATGTGTTGTGTCTTTAAAATGCAGCTGAATGAATTTGTCATGAAATGCAAATTTCACATACATCTGTCGCTTATCATAATAAGCCAAATCAACAGGAAGGAATTCGAGGACCACAAATAGCGGTGATCTTTGAAAAAGTAGAAGCCGAATATTTTGGGTGTATGTATTCATACAAAATTCCATTGATCAAATGTGTTGCCAGATGTTTGGTCCTCAGGTGTATCAAAAATGTATCTGAATGGATTTGTCATGAAATTATAATTTCACGTATTCCTGGCTTATAACATTAGATATAATAAATTAAATAGGATTTTCATTAATCAGTTTATCATGCCCTTTGGATTATGAATGGAGACAAATTTAATACAGACTTCCTCAGGTTGTCCCACGCAAAACTTAAAAATCGATTCCCTGGTGCAATTGAACAGGTAAAAAAACATATATGAGCCCCGACGCAGGAAAATCTGCCTTCGCTTTTTTGTGTTTGTTTTTTTTTTGTTTTCATTAAGATAACAAGTCCGTGAAAATATAGTGCATTTTTTCACAACTTTTCTGATGAAAATCCGTTATATGTTTCTTATTTATAATCCAAATTTAGGTTAAGGGTGCTCGTTAGAACCGCCTTATGGAGCGGTTCTAACGAGTACCCACAAATTTAGTTTGGAGCAGATATAAGGAAATAATTTATACCCTTGTAAACTCCAAGTTTTCTCTACATACAATGGGGTTTACAGGGGTGTTCATAACACGGACTTCTTCGCGTATTGTTTGGTTTTACGGCCCTTTCGAGATTATTTCACTTATTTCAAGCCGATCATTAACAAGAGGTGTCTGAAAATCGGAGTACCCGGTGAAAACCACGTGACCTTCCGTTGCAGACTTTGGCGTCTCAAATATGGCAACCCCTAATGATTAGGAGTCAGCGCTCTAAGCCATTAGGCCACGTAAGTCCGTGTTAACAAGTCCGTATTCTGAACACCCCTGTTAAGCCCACTTTATCTAAGAAAGAGAAAACTGAGGTTTACAGAGGTGTTTGCAATTCTTATTATTTCTGCAACAAAACATACAGTAGAACTTCGATGGCTCGAACACCGATGGCTCGTTTACCATTGATGTGTCGAACCCATTCTTGAGCCCCTAGCGAAATCCTCTGCATAAGAAATAGTGGGGGATAATTAAGGAGATTTTAGTATTTTATCTTCCAAATGTATGCTGTGTGTACTCATTAGAATCGCCTCGATGAGGCGATTCTAATGAGTACACACAGCATACATTTTCATTATAGATATAGAACACCGAAAACATGTTTAAAAGTATCTCGTTATGCCTCCTGACAGTAACCTCAGTGGCTCGAACTACCCCTGTCTCGAACAGATTTTCGAGGTCCCAAAGGTGTTCGAGCCATTGAAGTTTGACTGTATGTTGTGGGTACTCGTTAGAACCGCCTCAGTCTATGTTTGAAGCAGAAATGACCGGAGACAAACATTACAATTTGTTATAAAAAAAGTAGCTTGGGTTACTTGAAATGATGTGCTATGGCAGACGGGTGTGTTGACATAAAAGTAAGTCAGAAACTGTCCTGTTCAGCTGCACAGGCTTTCCAGAGTCTTGAAATGTTATAGGTAAAAGCGTTTTCTCAGATATCTTGTTCGCAAGTGGCAGAAAATGGGGCTTTCCCATCAGCCTATGATAGTAACTTTTCCAATAGCGCCAATGGGCTGCATATCACAGAGTAATGTAGGGTTTGCAGGTTAGGCGGACGTGGAGTTAGGCATATTTTCGTTTTTGCTGTTGTTATAACTATCATTATTATTGTTTTATGTTTGTAAAGAGAAGTCTAAATATGTATGCTGGGGTATAAACAGGATCTTATATGAGTGGCCATTTCATAGGAAATTTCTGAAACGAGCGTTTGGAGGGTTTCATACATTTCATAACTGTATTGTTAGAATAACAAATTCGTCTGACTTATTGCATACTTTCATGTGCATGTACTAATGATGAAATTTGTTATGCTGAGGCAGATCTAACGACTACCCACAACTGGATATTCTCGCGTGTTTGATAATGCACTGGTTGAATACGACCTCATATGCGCCGTCGTTAAGAAGGACGTCACAGCACGATACGTGATGTCACTAAACGTTCATGTAGTGTCGACGTCGGTAATCGAAGTGAATACAGCATTAAAAACCCACGCTACGAAATGAGAGGTATGCAAGAAAAAGAATCCTATATGGGTGTGAGGGTTGGGTAGAAAATTCCGTCCCTCTGGATCAATGTCCGGCATCACGAGGCAAGCCTCGTGATGCCGGACAGTGACCCGTGGGATGCATTTTTCAATCCAAAACTCACACCCATATAAGATTCTTATAATCTGCCCCGAACACTACTCTTGAAACATGTTTTCTGCTGCATTTCACTTACTTTTTGGTCCTTTTGGTATGATGCCCGATGCAGGAATGCTTAGAAGTGGATTGTACAAAATCGTCTTGTTTCTGGACTTTAGATTGTCAAACCAATATGTATACTGAAATAAACAAACAAACTGAATGAAACTTATGCCATAACAAACTATCATTGTGTTCGCGAGAAGAACATATACGGCTAACACACACATCATTACGGTGCTTCCGTGCAGAGCTGAAAGCGACCGAACTTGAGTACTGGTACCTATTTAGAATGTATAAGCCTGCCCAGGAAAGGTTGTGCGAGTCGGATATAAAGCGATGTCTGTTGTTAGGCTACTTTTGTTTCATTTTTTTTTTAATTTACATTTCTCCCACGCGTGCTTTTCTCAATAACACCCAAACCGGTGAATTTTCTTGAATGAGTTTAAAGCTCAACTAAGAACACAGTCTGAGTGGGAAATGTCAGATATAGGTCGAATATGTTTTCAGGTTCAACTGAAAGTAATTGCCCTTCACGGCCGATTTCATGGTTGATTAGGCTGGGAATTAGAAACATTGGCCAGCAGCGCTTCAAGAAATTACTTCAACATGCCAACAGTTGATAAGACATTCCAGCTACTGTTCGGGTAATATGCGTTTTGGGCGAAATCTATTTTTGACTAACAAACGACACATGTTCGCCGTGTTTACAAGGGAGGCAGCTTTAGAGACCCTGTAAACACTACTTTTCTGAAACAGGGACTTGAGCTTAAAGGGAATGAATACACCTTCAGAGGAAGCAACTCCTGCAAAAAGTATTTTGTCCCCATGTCAGTAGGTGTCAACTCGTAAAAAAGAGAATTTACTCCTGAGGAGGAAATTCTTTATTTCAAGAGTTGACCTCGTTTTCGGTGGGACTGAGCCTATAGAAAAATGAACAGGACGTCCCATATGCAATAATGTATTGGTAGCTTCATAGCCGTAAAATTAGATGTTTGGTGCGATTGTCTCACCCTTACATTGTAAGCTGAAGGGACTACTTAAGCTGAAATCTGATCGCTAATGCAAACGGCCGAAGAACCACCAAAAGTCTCCGTGAAAAATATTGTTCTATATTCAAAACAGTTTGAAAAGTTTCACAATAGGCTTTCAGTTAAACTAAATATTATAATGTGTACGTCATATTAATCAGCATCATGAACGCACATATCCTACTGTTTATTTTTCAATAATTGCGTTTTGGTGTGTGTGTGTGTGTGTGTTTTTTTGTGTTTTTTTTTTTTGTTTTTTTTTGTTCAAAAGAATTCTTATCATTGATGACGTATCCGCGGAAGAATACAAGGCACGCCAATGGTAAAACCCGTGACAACCGCGATTACGAGACGTTTCGCGACACAGACGTTTCGCCCGAAACCGGTCTCAAAACGGGAACGGAATCTGATTACCCGATCCGGAAAATCCCTTCCATCAACCAAGAATCTTTTGGTTAAAACATATTTTATTTAATAAGAATCCTTCATAGATCAGTACAATTAACCAGTTTAATACTGCCTCAGTAAAAATAACCCATTTTGTACCGGAAATTCAAAAACTGGTACATGTAACTGGCAAACAGTGCAGACCAAGATCACATACCACAGAACGCAGGGTCTTATCAGGGCCTACACTGCATGTTTACGAAAGGTTCAGCCATTTTCCAGTTAAATTTTGAAGAAGCCACAACCTGAAACCCCTAAGTTTTGAAATGAACTTGTGCTAAACTGATATAAGGTTGATGATTCAATTCAGTATAAAATGGGTTAAAAGTACGCAATGTTGGTCGATTATTGAGGCGGTTCTAACGAGTACCCACAACCTATGTATTGGAGCAGAAATAAGAAAAATAATATACAACCCCGTAAACCCCATGTTTCCCAATATAAAGTGGGGTTAAAGGGGGTGTTCATTTCACGGACATGTTCACGTGATGCATTTTTTTTATATCCAACGTTTAAAACTCATATTCAAGCAGCACGTTGATTTTATATTCTTAAAATGAATACGCCTTCTGCCCCAGAATAGCCTCATAGGAGTTTGTTCAAGAGTATATTCTTTTTAAGCCTCATTTAAACTACTGACCAGACGCAAAATCCAAAGATCACAGACAATCGCACCATCAGCACTCCGAGTGCTTTGATTCTTCTGGGGAACAATTAAGTGTGTTTAGAATTCACCTTTAATGTTCTAATCATTTTTTGTTTTTGCAATTGAGGTTTTACATCCTCGGCAGCACTATTTAGATCATTTTGGAGGCGTTGCTTCCAATTCTGTAGGACTTTTACCCGACATTGAGAAGAAATTACATCTCAAGCCCTACCGTTCAAATAAACCATGCAGAAATGGTCCGACTCGCGCCACTTTGCAGGACAGGCTTAGACCTACTATGCGGTTTACCAGTACTCGTGTGCGGTCGGTATCAGCTCTGCGTGGAAGCATCATACAGGCCAATATATTTCTCCAAGCCTCGATGGGCGGGGGGGGGGGGGGGGCAAAATTACTATTTCTAGATTATACGGCTGATTATTGCAAGGAAGCATTATATGAAAGTGCTGAAACTGAGGGTGTGCTTAATATTTTACACTGCAAATAATAAGGCTGCGATTATTTGGGGCTTATGACTTATCTTTGCACAGTACATGCGCTCTAGAATATCACGAAGTGTTGATACAGTAAACTGAGTATTATTCTAATAATCATAGTACAGGTACATGTATAAGCCGACTTCGACTCGAACCAAAGTTCTTACCATAGTTACTAAACCTACACCCGAACATCAACGGTAGGTACCAAAGTGATGTCGTAAAATATACCAAAGTGAACCATGGGCTGGGGTAGGGTTAGTTTGGTAGCAAGATGGAGGATGTGAGATTCTCGCGAGATCACGTCTAATTACAATCACATCGACATAAAAAATTAACAATTCTTTTCCAGAAATAAAACATTTCAATTTATGTAAAAATCTTTCATATTCTAGATATCTTTTTTCATGTGTTCGAACATGAACTTGTGATGTAAACGAGTTTTAAATTTCATATTTTCATATTCCGCATGTCTAATATTTCTTAACAGAATAATTGATTTCAGACTTTAACAAGCATGAAAGGTTCAGAAAAGGTGATGAATAATGGTCTCAAGATTTTTAGCAAATAAAACAAAGCAGCCATTTTGTTTCCAAGGCAATCTACCATGGATGTTCGACTGGTAATGCAACTGCGCATGTCTCTGGAATCTACTATAGTAGAAACTTTGGTTCGAGTCGAAGTCGGCCATAGTAGTCGCAGATGGACTTGACTAGGCGGAGCTATTCAGGTGTTGTCAATATATGTCAAATTCGCCACCAGAAGATTCGGTAGAGTGCCTTCGCATTCATTCTGCTAGCGGACCAAATGACCATCATATACGCCACAGCTTTGTAATTTTCTGCTTTTCATGAAAATAGAAGTGAAGGCAATGACCGGGAATCGATGCAATTAATCCACAGCCCCCATCAGAGACACCAAAGGGAAAGAAACACAAACATGAAACAACTAGACCCTAATGGAAACACCAATAGCGGAAAGCCAAAAGGACAGTTAATTTCCCACAAAATGGTCAATTGGCTATCTGAAACAAAAAATAATATAAGCGATACACACACTTAAAGACACAAAAAATTAACCGCGACAGAAGAACCGCCTTCGAACGGCCAGCGAAACCAATTCCACAGTGGGGTTTTAATAGATTTTACGTGGCCACAATCCTCGCCCTTACTTCCGTCGCGATTTAGACATTTTGTTCAGTCCGTATGAAGGCCTCCTATCTCTTCAGTTCGAAAGTATGAACGACAGCGGGTCGCTAGCAAAGTGTAGATGAAACCCTTCATTTCTTAAATGAACAGAACATTACGAAAACACGCCCATACAAATACAGTGTTACCTTATCGCCGAAAAAAATGATTTTTTTTAGGTGAAAAATTGTGATATTTTTCTTATTTCTGCTCAAAATATAGATCGTTGGTACTCGTTAGAACCGTCTCATCGAGGCGGTTCTAACAAGTACTCACAATCTATATTTTAGAGCAGAAACAAGAAAAATAAGGTTTACCCCTCTAAACCCCAGTTGTTCTGTATAAAAGTGGGGTTGGAGGGGGTCAAAATTATATAGGTATTTTTTCGTGATGGAGGGGTTTGGAGTCATCGACCCAAGCGAAGCTCGAATCCGCAAACATCAGCGCTGCAGTGGAACGCTCTAATCACCCGACCACAGCCCCTATCCACTCTCAATCAACACATTTCGGTAACCATGGATGCTTCCGACCAACAACTGCGATCGCAATGCTGCATATGCTCCACCCCTCACAGACTTAAGCTGTGTCGGATTTTCAAATATGAAAGCACATCACTGTTGCTCTCATTGATATATGTGAAATACTTCTGTTTGATTTTTCTTTCGAAATGACTGAGATTTCTGGAATGCCTAATTTGAATTCAGGTTTCATTGGCGCATGCGTTTAAAAATGTAAGCCAGACGTATCAGTCAACATCTTATTTTAAGTTTTTCTTTTATTTTCTTAAATATTGAGTTCGTATAAATTCGCAACAGTAATTAGTTTGCACCAGGAACAGGTGTGATTCACGGTCAACACCTAATGCCATCAAATCCGTGTGATGAGTACTCGTACCGTTCTGAACCATGCCTCTTGTTTAGTTAGAATACTGGGGCATTTGTTTTATTTCAACTCAAAATTAGAGACCATTGTTGCTCGTTAGAATCGTCAGGCAATCCTAAGAAGCACCCGCGATCTATGTGCAATAAGTCGAGAAGCAGAAAGAACAGATCCTAAAGGGGACAAATGATTATTACAATTTATAAGTTTCTCAAGGATGTGTTACCCTCCTACCTGACCTTTATGTATATGCAGAGACATTTTCCTTACCGTGGAGCAATTTTCAAAACAGGAACTTGAAAACTGTTGGAGGAGTTGCAAAGACACGAACTGGACGATAGCACTCATATTTCGCAAGCTTACTAATAGCCTGTATTGTAGCTATCTATCGTCGCTATTGAAGATCTACTAGTTGTGCAAGTATGTGCTTACCCTTATTTTGCTGTTCACGACAACCCCTATCTTTGCAAACAGTGTAGATCCAGATCAGATGGCTTCTTTGGTCAGGATCTACACTGATTGGCATTCAGTTTATGAATTAATAGCAAAAATTTCATCAAGTAATTTGATTGGTTAAAAAACAGAAATTGGTGTGTCTTAAATTAATATTCAGCAAGATAAGGGTTAAAATGCGCACCCGTGTCTGTAATGATATGCCATTGACATATGTGCTTTAGAACCGATTAGATTTTACATCACGTGAACAAGTCCGTGAAATGAACACACCCCCCCCCCCCTTAACCTCACTTTATATAGAGAAAACTCGGGTTTAAGGGGTATGCCATATTTTTCTTATTTCTGCTGCAAGACATAGGTTGTGGGTACTCGTTAGAACCGCCTCAATGATAACGCGCACCCACAACCTATGTTTGCAGCATAAATAAGAAAAATAGCACGGATTTTCATCAGAAAAGTAGCCTTTTTGGAGGTGTGAAGAATGCACTATGTCGCACGGGTGTGTTATCGTTATGTATTTTGACATCAGCGCAAAATAAATCATCTTTTTTGAGAAACACTAAAAATGTCTAATATTTCGACATATAGACCTGTACCAGCCCTTTACCATGACTTACAGTTGTCATGTAATACTGATGAGCATTTTTGTCATTACGGAAAAAAGCCTATACAAATACATTGTAAATTTTACCACCAAAAAATGAAAATTTTCAGATGAAAAATTTCGATATTTTTTCTTATTTCTGCTCAAAAACATAGATTGTAGATACTCGTTGGAACGGCCTTGATCAGGCGGTTCTAACGAGTACCCACAATCTATGTTTTTGTGCAGAAACAGGTAAAATAATGTTTACCCCTGAAAACCCTAGTTTTACTATATAAGAGTGGGGTTCAATGGGGTCAAAATTATACAGGCGTGTTTTCGTAATGTGACATCCTAAATGCGTATAACATTGAAAGGATGGATACACCTTCAGGGGAGGCAACTACTGCAAAAGTATTTTGGTCTCGGAGTCTACTCTTAAAGACCAAAAAAAAAAAAAAAAAGAAGTAGGGAAAAAGCTCCTGAGTTGGCGCTTTTTTTCAGAGCTGGAGCAATGCTTACGAACATATTCTTTCCTTTAAAAATAGAACCCTTTAACAGCGGGACTGAAGGAAAGCAAACAGGAAGTCACAATAATTGTCTCCCTTTCAAAAATGGCGGGAAATATGTCAGGTGCAATGTATATCCATTTCCCTTTAAAGCGAAAAACAAATTATCTCCATGCGAATTTGTGTCTTCGAGCATTCCGTCATGACAAATTTTAACTGCGCATGCCCAGCATTTCAGAGGGGCCAGGGATATGGCTTTCTGTCTGAAGGTTCCTCTTGATTCACTGCTTGTATGAGCGAGCAGCGAAGGTTCTTGCGAGACTGCGCGGATGCGCAGGCTCGCCTGAACCTTCGCTGCTCGCATTGGCGATAAGAACCAAAATCGCTTGACGGGGCCCAAATTATCTCCACGCGAAAGAACGAAGCATCAACCTCGGTCATAAACGTGTACAGGGAAAGATGATTCAGACACTCAAAATATTTCTATCCGATGTTTATTTCCGAGTCGGAAATTATCTGTCATGGTTCAGTATTGTTATGATGCCATAAAAGCTATTACTCATTGATCATGTGTTAGGCTTTACAACATTTCTCTGCTGAATGAAATGGTTACAAGGAATGTATAAGACTACACTTTCCGGAAACACTTTCAGAAACATGTCATTATATTTGATCTCTCTTATCAACAGGATTTACGTTAAGTACCGGATCGATTTTGTTTTTGATTTTGGTTTACGGCCTTTTCAAGTTAATTTCACTGATTTCGAGGCGGATCATTAATTTCAGGTGGTTGAAAACCTGAGAACAGCAAAAACGATGTGGTCTTCCGCAGCAGAATATGGCATCCCACATGTGGTCCGAGCGTACCAGAAATAAATAGTTCCTTTGGGCAAAGGCTTTCCAATAAGACTAGATAAACTCTTGGGTTTACAGCAAGGCAAAGGGAAATCATTAAAGCCTTGTCAAACTTAAACATTAGAAATTGTAGTACGTGACCTTCGCCCTGGGGTCGAGGGTATTGCGGAATAAAACTTTGAACCTACATGTATATGTCTATCACAATACCAAACACGAAATCATATTTATTGTACGGTTTGGAACGGTTATGAACGCTTGCAAAACTTTAAAGTAAGCTGACAATGTGGAAGCCGACACTAACGCTCAATCCAATGTCGGTTCCGGGGGAAGAGCGATAGCTCTTCCTGGACTTCGACCAAGCGTCTAAAATCCGGCCTTCGACCAAGCGAGCTAAAATCCGGCCTTCGTCCATGCGAGCTAAAAACCGGCCTGCTCATGAGTCTTGACAGTTAATTAATGGCAACTTCATGTAGAAGAATAGTAGTCATCACGAAAACACACCTATATAATTCTGACCCCCCTTGTATGTATATGTCAATGAACTCAAAGAAATTAAAAGCTGTGTTCCGAGCGACAAATACGCATGCTGATTCGTGACCTTGTCGAGTGTACATGCCATATCACATATTGTCGCTTACGCGGCCAGTATCAAAAAGTACTAGTTCATCATTTCTGACGCCCTTAGACCCCACTTTTATATAGTAAAACTCGGGTTTACTGGGGTATTCATTATTTCTGTGAAATATGAAACACTACGCATATGATTCTTTAATTAAAAAAAAAAAACATTTTTGGTGGAAAATTTCCAATACATTTGAATAAACGTGTTTTCGTAATCTTTATAGTAGCCGCAGATAAGATTGACAAGGCGGAGCTATTCATGTGTTGTCAATATATGTCAAATTCGCTGAGTTCACCGGAAGATTCGGTAGAGTGCCTTTTGCATGCTTTCTGAAAGCGGACCAAATGGTCATATTCGCCTAGCTTTGTTTGTGTTACAGTTGAATTCACACAATCGGATGACTTGGTTTACCTTTTTGTTATAGTTCGAACAAATTGACCTGAGACTAGTGAACTCTATTAACATAATTTCACACCCGACTGAATATATATATTTATCTTCGTCGTTTTCCGAAGATGGCGATATTGTTATACAATACATAGAGGTCGGTAAATGGGGCACTTGTCACGAGATTCCGCACATTCACGAGAAGTTTACGAAAGCGGATGTTTTAGGCGATAACATTGACTACTTTATTCCTTGCATAAAGGTCAGTCTCATGTCAAATTGTTCGAACTATACAAAACATTCCAAAGGCAGGCGCAAACGATAGCTCCGTCTAGTCAATCGTATCTGCGACATTCGAAAGTTTCGAGTACGCAGTATGTGTGCATCTTTAACCCGCACACGAGTACTGGTAAACCACTTAGAGGATCTAAGCCGTCCCAGGCAAAGCGGTGCGACTGTCGGACCGCCCATGCTTATAAAACCTATTGGTGCCATTGGGCGGCAGGACTTGGGATGTTATTTCATCTCAATGTCGGGTAAAAGTCCACAAAAAAATTGGAAGCAAAGTCTCCAAAATCACCTTTACAGTGTTGACAGGAATGTTTAAGCTCAAATCAAACAAACAACCAAACAAACAAAGGTCTGCATATTTATAACGTTTCAAGCGTGTTTGATTGCACGAACTGTGTACATGTAATGTAATTTACCAGTCAGTAGACAGGCCTCCGTAGCCTCTTGGGTAAACGCGTCGGCCCTTAAACATTAGGTCTCTCATCGCTATGGTTTGAGCCTCGCTCGGGTCACATGGGAGACGCCAAGTTCTGCAACGGAAGGACAGGTACTTTTATCTGCGGGCACTCTGGTTTTCGCCCACCTCTAAGTAACGATCGCCTCGAAATAAGTACAATAATCTTGAAAAGGCCGTAAAACGAATCTCACATTGTTGCGTAAGATGGCTATCTATAGAATCTTGGCAAGAATGATGTGTTGGGTTTACAAATAGTGTAGACTAGCGGAATCTCGTAACTACACTAGATCTACACTGTTCGTTTATAGTACCGAAAGTTAAGAAACAGTCTGAATCTCCGCTCATGACAATTTCCCAGCCTACACCCGGAGACAATCGCCCCACTACATGTAGTTTTGAACAATAAAATTGCCGTCAATAGTCAGGATTCGATACAATTACATGCAGTTAACAACTCCCATCAACGACACCAAATGGAAAGAAACGAAAAATCATCACGTATATGTGCCTATATATTGGTTTAAACATATTTTATTCGTATAGTAAGCATACAAATACAAAGTGTAATAAATGACACAATACAAAAGGGATTCAGAAGAAAGTCAAGTACTTATACGAATCTGTATCCCTAGATACTTGTCAGTGGTACAACAGAGACAAATCAAAGCGATTGTCGATTGCAAAGGTATAAAATTAATTATGCTGTTACAAAGAGATAGTGGTTCCCAAATGGGTCGAGGTTGGACATTACGGCGCTGCATCAACAATATTTCGACGTCACAACGTCGGATCATCGCCGATGCAGCACAGTTCTATCACGAACGCCCGTTGGGAACCATCACACATTTGCTGCAGCATTGTTGTTGGTATACGAATATCCAGAATTTACAAAAGGTCATACAGTAACATGAGACTACAAAACTAGAACTGTATGTTGGGGGGGGGGGTGCTCCACGGGGACCAACTAACTTCCAGTTCCTACTGGTATCTAGTGCGCTGCTGACCATGCTTATCAAAGGCACATGTATCTTTGCATATGCTATGCTTGAGCACGTAGAGTTTACTAGAACTCTAGACAGAATACATCAGCTAAGATTAATTTGTGTTTGTTTCTTATATCAACTTATCGATTGACTTGAAACCTTTTGGTTTTCAAAATATAGTTATGAACAGAAATAAATATTTGCGTATTTTTATGATGATTAAGATTTGGATCGCCGTAGAGGAGGACATCAACGCTGGGCTGACAAAGCTGAGAAACAGACCGTAGCATATCGATCCTGATGTTGTGATAGAGAGGACAGTGAAGAAGAAAATGTTTGGTATCTTCGATAAGACCACATGTACACGATGCACTTGGAACAATGTTCTTTGAGAATAAGTGTTGGTTTAAGGAGCTGCAGTTGGTCCTCAATCGACTATGAAGAATTTGACCGAGGCGCTTCCCTTCATTGTAGAAGCGAGGTGGAGGGTTAACGTCCTGGTTTAGATGCTGTTTTAGTGATGCTGTAGAAGTGCAAAGACTGGTTTCCTCAGGTAAGGAATTCCAAGTTCTCACAGCACTTGGAAGAAAAGAATTATGGTAGAGCTGCGAATGGCTTTGAATCGTACGAAGATTGTTGGGATTGCGAAGATTGTATGAGACGTTTTCTCCGATCGTGGGTGGTAAGAGTGAGGACAGGTATACTGGAGATATACCATGATACATTTTGTAAAGCGTTGTAATTTTGTGCTTATATCTTCTGGAGGCCAACGTTTCCCATCCTGTTTCAGCATAGAGATTATTTAACGATACAAGCCTGGTTGCGCCGGTTACTATACAGGCTGCCTCGGTCTGGATTTTCTCTAGTTCGTTTGCCTCATACTGGGTGCGATTGTCCCAGACGACATCGGCATACTCTAAGAGGGGTCTAATAAATGAAAAATAAATAGTTTGAAGAGATTTTCTGTCGAGTAAGAATTTTAGTTTACGCATGACATTGATTCTTTTCCATGCCTTGGATCTAATTTCATCCAAATGGTCATGTCACGTGCAGTCACTAGAGAATATAAGGCCTAGATGTTTATGTGCGTTGACTTCAGTAATGGCTTGATTGTTCATGGTGACTGGAGGGTGGTTAGGTTTATTGACTTTGCGAGAAAGCAGGAGAGCTTCAGACTTTGCTGGATTAAAGCTGACTAGCCACCTTTTGGCCCATTGATGTATCTTTTCAAGATCGGCATTTAGAAATTGAGCCGCTTCGATCGGGTTATCGACAGTAATATAAAGACTTGTATCGTCTGCAAACAACCGAATTGTACAGTGAATATCGTTGACGATGTCGTTAATATATACTAGAAACCGGAGGGGACCGAGAATGGAGCCTTGAGGCACACCTGCTTTTATTGGTTTCCAGTTTGAGCTAGCTCCTGGAAGAACGACTCTTTGCGATCGATTACTTAAGTAATTCGCAAACCATGACAGGAGAGAGCCCGTTATGCCTGCTCTGTTCAACTTGTAAAGCAGTCCTTTGTGCCATACTCGATCGAAGGCTTTGCTTATGTCGCAAAATATGGCACGCACTTCTTTGCCTTCGTCGAGGGCTTTACAGAAGGTATTGTAGATGTCAATTAGTTGGTTTACAGTAGAATCTCCTGGGACAAAACCAGATCGGCCAACTGTTCGTTTGTTTTCTGTTTAGAGTCTCTTATTACATTATTGACCTGGTTTCGAATGCGTTTGTATGCTTCAAAGTCAGCGTTAGATTTTGTTTTCTTAAATTTATTGTAAAAACGTTTTCTTTTCCTTATGAGTCTTTTAACATTTGCGCTTAACCAGTTAGGATCCGAAGGTCTGACGTTAATTGTTTTGTTTGGAATGTGTTTTGAAGATGTTTTCGTGAGATAATCGGTTAAATTTAGGGCATACTTGTTGATGTCTACGTCTTTCATTAATTCCCAATTTGTATTCCTTAGTTCTTCGGAGAGTGAATTATAATGACCTTGATTAAATAACCAGATATGTCTTTGAATGTATGCGTTTTTTGTTTATCGAAATTTAAAACACAATATATAATTCTGCACCCCCCGCCCACCCATTGAACCCCATTTTTATATAGTAAAACTGGAGTTTACAGGGGTAAACCTTAGTTTTCTTATTTCTGCTCAAACAATAGATTGTGGGCCCTCGTTGGAACCGCCTCGATTAGGCCCACAATCTATATTTTGAGCAGAAATAAGACAAAAATTACAATGTTTCATTTTAAAATTTTCGGATTTTCGGCGGTAAAATGGACAATACATTTGTTTAGGCATGTTTTCGTAATGTGGCCAAACGATTATTTACATGCATGCAAAGACAGTGTATAGCAATAACAAACCAAAACAGAGGTACCGCCATGAATGGACTGCATGTTTTAACACCCGGGGTGAGGATGGGGGCGGGGCGGCTTAAATCAATCTTACGTGGCCATAATTCCCCGCCCTTGGTTCTGGGTACATATCAAACAAAACTAGTTTCTTCCAGTGTGCCTTATTGCGTCTTAATATCGTTTTCAACGCTGCACGATATTAAGAAATTGCGCAATATAACAATTAGTAAAGTTATATTAAAACACGGTTTAAGGTGAGGATATCTAGTTTATTCTAGCCGAAAAGCGAACTTCGAATATGTGCGCGAAGCAAAAAACACTCAAATCTTATTGCATATCCTAAAAGAATCTGATATAGGTTTCTGTTGTAGAGGGGGGTTTCAAATCCGAGGGATGGCCGTGCTGAGCGGAACCGTGGCTACGCTGAGGTTCCGCTCAGCATGGTCACCCCGAGGGTTGGAAACGCCCATCTACAACAAAACCCCATATTAGATTATTTTTCCTGAACAACACCACCGAAAATTTTCATTTTACTTTATGTAACATTCTATTTTTTCGCGCATTATATTTATGTAGTTTGCATGGGTAAGAACACCGTGGTAAGAACAGATTTTCTATCTTCGGCTAAAACATCAGTTTTCCGTATCTGATTTGGGTTGGAATCCCGTAAAGTTAACTTAAACCCACCAGTAATTTTACTGACCGCTCCAAGTCGGTGCTTAAGCTGTGGTTCCTTCATGTTTTTTGTTGGTGGTTCTGATTCTTTCCCTAATCATATATGTTGTTTCGTTGATGATTCTGATTCTTCCCCCCATTATGTATATTGCTCCTTTTAGTTAGGTTTGGAAATTCTGAGTCACCGCCTGTTTGGGAAGAGCTGCTGACTCGGTTTAACTGTTGTCCGTTTTATTTACTGTCGTCACTCCGCGTTTCGACTTCATTCGCCTGTGATATTGTGGTATGAAATTGGGATCTGATTGAACCAGTTCCTGGTCATTTCTCTTTTAATTTTTTGCAAGAAACTCAGTTATTATGCAGCCTTCCCAGTCTTCATTAAGAAACTCTGGGCCAATTCATACCCATCACGGCAACAAGTCTGTGAAATGAACACCCCATTAAACCCCACCTTATAAGAGAAAACTGGGATTTACTGGGGTATATATTATTTTTCTTATTTCCACTCCAAGACATAGGTTGTGGGTACTCGTTAGAACCGTTCTATTGAGCCCCCACAACCTATGTTTGCAGTAGAAATAAGAAAAAATATCACGGATTTTCATCAGAAAAGTAGCCATTTTGGAGATGTGAAAAATGCACCTTTTCCGTAATGATATGTCGTACCAGACTTAGCGGTATGAGACTTCGTTCGCCGCGCATGCGTAGCCAAGATCAAGACTGATCTTCTCTTAAGCAGTTTTCTTTTGTTTCTGACATGTGTAAGCGTATAACAATTTCAATCCAGACGGTAGTGTGTACTTCCTGTTAATTGAAAATTATAATTCTTGATAGATCAAATAAATAAACCTAATCCGATACGTGACTTCGCTTATTCTCAAATAATATGATTGGGTTCAAATAATTAGTATGCTCAGACTTGGATAATTGTGCGTGAATTCGGTAAATGCAATGGGCCATCTCCTAACGAAACACTCCTTACTGCATAGACGACAAGAATAGGCTCAGACAAGCCTGTGCATAAGCGCAAGCTTGCACACAAGCCCATCTGGTGAATAAGTCCGTGTGAGGAACCCCCTAAACCCCACTTTGTAGAGAGAAAACTGGGATTTACGTGGGGTATACATTATTTCCAAAACATTGGTTGTGGGTACTCGTTAGAACCGCCTCAACGAGGCGGTTCTAACGAGCACCCACAGCCTATGTTTGTAGTATAAAAAAGACAAAAAAGGGATTTTCATAAGATAAGCAGCCATTTTTGGAGATGTGAAAAAGCACAGTGTTGCACTGATGTGTTATCGTAATGCATTCTCGTCAGACTTATTTGATTATAGATATATAACAGAGCCCTAGAGATAGCATCATGCAAGAGGTCATGCATCTAACCCTCAGCTATAAGTTGTTGCGCATGCGTATTTAAAGAACATAAAGCAAACCATTCTAATGATCCGTTTTAGATGCGCGTATACATTTTCTTCATTCAGTATGAATATTAATTTTATTGTGACAGAAATTTGACCGCATCGGAAGTCTAAAAACGTTACATAGTTGGGTCCGAGGCTTGTCGCATGCGCTTGACGAGATTATAAGAATCTTATATGGGATTGAGGGGTGGATGGAAAAATCCGTCCCGATGGACACTGTCCGGCATCACGAGGCTTGCCGAGTGATGCCGGACAGTTATTCCGAGGGACGGTTTTTCTATCCACCCCTCACACACATATTGGATTCTTTTTCTTGCATACCTTCCATTTCTTAGCGCGGATTTTTAATGCTGCAGTCACTTCGATTACCAACGTCCGCCATATTGTGATGACATTACAGGAATGTTTAGTGACGTCACGTAACGTGCATGACGTCAACCTTAACGACGGCGCATACGAGGTCGTATTCAACCAGTACATTCATCAAACACGGGGGAATATTCGATATGGTCGGAACACCAGGGTCAGAACATAAACTTCTATCCCAGGGTAAAATCACGGATTTCCTTGTCTGGTGCAGGCCTGGCGTCGAATACTTAGTATTCAAATACAAATACAAATACTTTGCATTTCGCGAATACAGAATACAAATAAAAATACATTTTTTATGAATGTATTCGAATGAGAATACAAATGCTTTGCAAATGTATTCAAATACTTTTAGAATACTTTTGAATACATTTCAATCAAAATATAGTAAATGGAGGACTTATACAAAACTAAAACACCTGGTGATTGTAGTAATGTTTGGGTTGTTGACAGATACACATCTCTTTGTTTTCTCTGAAACAATTTAAGACACAATCAATGAAGGTCTGCAGGATCTTGTACGACGTAGGTCATTTGTAGTGTCTGAAGCATCAATCAAAGCTAATGATTGATGAATTACATTACATCACATAAACACCTATATAATTCTGACCCCCTTGAACCCCACTTTTATACAGTTAAACTATTTACTGTAAACCCAATTTTTCTTATTTCAGCTCTTAAAATAGAGATTGTGGGTACTCATTTGAACCGCCTCTGGTGTGCAAGAATATATCTTACATTATCACGGGAGATGATTCCTGTACTCGATACAAGCAATAAGCTGATACCTGCAACTACAGTCGGGCTTCAGTGGCTCAAACACCTTTAAGACCATGAACATTTCTTACATGCTTTTCAATGAAATATAGAGATTTCTCAGTTATATTGTCACTGTTTCCAAAAAATAAATATATTTTTCTCTGCTTGGGACTACGTTTTTCTTCAAATCTAATTCTATGATGAGTTTTTTCCGTTGTTAGATGTTTGTAAATTAATGAACTATGTTATAATTGACGCTTATCCTGTTAACACGCACGAATACGTTAATGACGTCATTTTCGACGCTGACGTCGCGTATTGTATCGCGCGATGTTAGATCAGTCCGCAATTTCTTTGGGAAACTACTTTTTTTTCAATTATTTACGTAACCATTAATAAACATATCGCCCAAGGCTATTTCGGAGGCGCTAACTAGGTTAAGCGCAAACTAGACTTTCATTGCATCCACTTCTATTTTTCATTTTGCACCCAATATTATGAAAAATTGAAGCGAAACGACCAAGAACAATGTTAGTTTTATTCGTGGGTGAGTGAAGCGATAGGTGGAGCTGAATATTGCCGCTTTAAAGCATGTAAGAATATAAGAAACTTACATGGGTGAGAGGGTTGGATGAAAAAAATACGTCCCGAGGGTCACTGTCCGGCATCACGAGGCACGCCGAGTGATGCCTGACAGCGATACCGAGAGACGGATTTTTCTATCCACCACTCACACCCATATAGGATTCTTTTTCTTGCATACCTTCCATTTCTGAGCGTGGATTTTTAATACTGCAGTCATTTCGGTAGCCGACGTACGCCATGTTGTGATGACACAACAGTGATGTTTAATGACGCCAGGTAACGTGGTGTGACGTCAACCTTAACGACGGCGCATATGAGGTCGTATTCAACCAGTGCATTTATCAAATCGTACACAAGAATATTCGATTTTTGGTAAGAACACAAGGGTTAGAAAATAATTTCTATCCCAAGCTTAAACTATGGATTTTCTTATCTGGTGTGGAAGAAAAAGAAATATCCTGTATTTGATCGAGGCAAGGGTATTCGAGCTACTGAGGTTCAATCATAGCACGCGGACAGGAGGCATAAAGGGATTTCTTACCCGTTTTCCTTAAATAAAGGTTTTTCGAGACAAAATATAAAGAACATTATTCCTAAATTATCCCAAATATATTAACACTTATCCTGATGAATATTAAACTAGCCACGCTCATTTCCGACTATCAGCCAATCAGATAACATGCTTTAGTATTTTGGCTTCTTCAGAAGCCACCTGATCTAAATCTGCACTGTTTGCCAAGGTAGAGATGGTCGTGAACAGCAGGATAAGGGTTATTATCTGCACATTACGAAAAACACGCATATTCAAATGTATTGAAAATTTTAACGCCAAAAATTCAAAATTTTCAGATAAAAATTCTTATATTTTTAACGTTTCAGCACAAAACACAGAGTGTTGGCACTTATCAGATCCGCCTCGGCGAGGCGGTTCTAACGAGTACCCACAATCTATGGTTTCAAGCAGAGATAATAAAAAAACCGCCTACTTCCATTAACCCCAATTTTACTACATAAAAGTGGGGTTTAAGGGGGTCAAAATTATGTAGGTGTGTTTTCGTGATGGGTTATTGGATTTGTTTACTGGTACTTCAAGAATAAGTTCGAAACAGCCCTGGTAAACGAGCCATCGAAGATTCACTGTAAATATCTGGGTGCATCTTGAATTCAGTTTCGAACAGCTTGACGGATATTCCGTTGAATCATAGGCTTTGCAACAGAGAAGGATCGCAAATATATAGGAAACACACTGAGAAGTGTAAATCATCTTTCATGCAAGATAAAAATAACTGAAATATTTATTTCGTCTAATGTCTGTTTTATATTTAGCAATTTGTTTTGAGATTTTAACGGAGTTGTATCGTTGATGCATTGAGTCTGTCTGGTTTCTTGCTTCTGATAAGCCAGACAAGACGAACACGTCAAAACTTTCAAGTAAATTAGCTGGTATTAGGGAAATAAAATGAGTCTTGATTGATACATAGCACTTATCCAACTTAATTCTCGGTAAATATTTAGAAAATAAAATTCTCGATTTTAACAGAACGGGGTGAATTAGAGCACAAAATGAAGATGATTTGACTTTCTGTCAGCAATTAAGGTGGTTCGCTTGTAATTGGTGAAATTTGTTTTAATTTGTTGGCATCAGACTGTAATGTTAATCGGAAATATCCAAAGAATCTTGGCCATCTTTGATGCAATTAATTTTCATATTATATAGAATTTTAATCCCACCAGTATGCCCGTGTAGCGCATTTGCACGCCCCATCCTCCACCGAAAAGGTAACCATAGCGTTAACGTGCAAGCATCACGTGAACAAGTCCGTGAAATGAAGACCCCCCTAAGCCCCACTCTATAAAGAGAAAAACTGGGGTTTACGGGGGTATTCATTATTTTTCTTATTTCTGCTCCAAGACAAAGGTTGTGGGTACTCGTTAGAACCGCCTCAATGAGGCGGTTCTAACGAGCACCCTCAACCTATGTTTTGAACATTTATAACAAAAATATCACGGATTTTCATAAAAAAGTAGCCATTTTGGAAATGTGAAAAATGCACTTTGTCGCACGGGTGAGTTATCGTAATGTCCCCCGAATAGGTAACCATAGCGTTAACATGTTCGTGCAAGGAACACCCGAGCATGGTGAGATCGAAGGTTTACCCGTGTTCGCATTATTTTCATCAATTAAAATCAAAAGCACGGACGGTGGTCCACATTTGGGTCCACATCGACGCAGCGGTTCTAACAAGTATCTACAAGCTATGTTTGAAACATAGAAGTGAAGTCAATGATCATGAACATCGATACAATTACCTCACACCTCCCATCCAAGACACCAAAGGGAACGAAACACCAAAATAAATCAATTTCACCATAATGAAAATGTCACAAGAACAGTTACCTTCCCACAAAATGGCAAACGGCTATCCAAAATAAAAAAGATTTTAGCAAGTCGAATTGTAACAATAATAATAATAATACTAATAATAATAATAATAATAATAACAATAATAACAATGTCTTTATTTTCTGAGGATGGCATATTATAATTAAAGCTTATGCTTATCTACCATATGGTCCTTCAAAATAAAACAATATAGCAAAATACATAAAACACATATACACTATTTAAACTATATACACTACAAGAGTTTATAAAAGTAAAATTTAACAAATCGATGTACAGTTGAACTTCAATGGCTCGAACACCTTTGGGACAATGAAAATCTGTTCGAGACAGGGATAGTTCGAGCCACTGAGGGTTACTGCCAAGAGGCATAACGTGGGTAATTTTTGGACATCTTTTCGGTGTTCTATTATAAAAATATATGCTGTGTGTACTCATTAGACGAGGCGATTTGCATAAATTTGCAACATAAAAGTCGAAAGTCGCCTTAATTATCCCACACTATTTCTTATGTACTTCTTATGTAGAGGAATTCCCTAGGGACTCAAAAATGGGCTCGACTCAGCCATGGTAAACGAGCCATCGGTGTTCGAGCCATCGAGGTTTTACTATATATGTAAAGGCAATTACTTGCGCAAGTACCAAGTACTTCAAACGTCCAAGTCTAGGCTGACTTAATGCTTCACAATGGGACTGAATACGGGTAAAAGCGCATACACATACCGGAATACTTAATGGAGCCCCTGCGCAAAGGGTGTCTACTATATAAAGAGTCGAAATAGTACTGAAGCACATTCCCTGCAAGATTTTGATTTGATTTGAGGTTTAACGTCGCCGTCAACACTTTGGAGACGTTGCTTCCAATTTTGTGGGACTTTTACCCGACATTGAGATGAAAAGGATCTCAAGCCCTGTCGTCCAATGAAACAAATAGGGTCTATAAGCATGGACGGACCGACTCGCACCGCATGGACGGTCCGACTTGCACATGCATGGTTGTTAACCAAATCACGGTTGACAACTTTGCTTCCCTCTTTATTTGCACGCCGGTTGGTGAGGCCTCAGATTCTACGACGCCCTGTCTCTGGTCGGGCCCAAAGGATTCCAACTGTTGATTTTCTTTTGTTCCAGCATTTCTGTTGTTTCTTGCTGTCGAGTCCTCACCGTTGTTTTATCTCTGTGGTTGTTTGATGTTTGTGTTCACGGAGATGTTGCACTGATGAGCTAGGAGGCCTTCATGCGGACTGAACCAATTATTTGTCTCAATCGCGACGGAAGTAAGGGCGAGGATTGTGGCCACGTAAAATCGATTTAAGCCCCCCAGTGGAATTCGTTTCCACTGACCGTTCCAATGCGGTTCTTCTGTCGTGGTTATTTTTGTTATGGTTTGTCTTTAGGTGTTTGTGTCGCTCATATTATTTTATTTTAGATAGCCTTTTTGGCCATTTTGTGGGAAAGTAACTGTCCTCTTGGCTTTCCAATGTTGGTGTTTCCACTGGGGTCTGTTGCTTCATGTTTGTGTTTCTTTCCCTTTGGTGTCTCTGATGGGAGCTGTGGGTTAATTGTATCGATTCCTGATCATTGCCTCTACTTATATTTTAGATCCCCCAAGCGCTTTACCAGTACTCGTGTGCGGTAGGTTTCAGATCTGCGTGGAAACATCATGTTGCCCATTTTTTCGTCAAGCCCCGACGGTCGGGGCGGTCCCCGAAAGAGTTTCTATCTCCATAAGCAGCGACGTATATATGATCAAAGAAATCTAATAATTGCTTGCCTCCAAGAGCGTGTAGGTATTTGACCAAGACTCCAGGAGAATCATTAAAACAACAAACAAGCAACAAGAATGTGTGTAACCTGTCATAATAGATCAAATATTACTGCCAATCAAAGTTAAGTGGATGGAAGAAACATACAGTTTGTCTATCAATAAACAGACTCTGTTGCTGATGTAATTGTTTCTGATGTTTATGCAACTGTAGTCGACGATACCCGGCTGTGCCTTAACTCCTTTGCAAAGAGTGTAGGTCCAGATCACATGGCTTTTCAGATCAGGATCTACGCTGTCATTCAGTTTATGAATTTGAACGAAAACATATATAATATGTAGTCAGAAATTATATAGTAGGATAATGGGTTAAATTGTTTGACTTGCTTTCAGACCATTGGGATAAAACGAACACATACGATACCGCTATCTTTCATGTCTCTGAACTGATTGGTTCTACGAAAATGTTTACCATTTTATTTGTTTCTGTGTCAAAAAACTGCCCACCTATTCATATAAATCTCACCACCAAAAAAAAAAAACACACCAAAAAAAAAAAGAGAACATTCTCAGATAAATTGTTCTGACATTTTTCACAGTTTTTTTTTTTTTTGTTTTTTTTTTCAATACATTTTGTAATGAGTACCTAGAATCTATGTTTTTTAGTAGAAGTAAGGAAAATAATGTATACTCCAGTAAACACTACTTTTACTGTGTTAAAGTGGGGTTTAAGGGATTATATTATTTAGTCTTGTTTTCGTTGTGCCCATTGAGTAAGTTATAAATTGTCAAGACATTACATAAACCATGCAACTGTCTGATCCAGTTACATTGCAAATTTTTGTTATACATGATGTCCGAAGTGTTGTCTATCAGTAACTACTCAACATGCTTAATTTGACAATTGCTAGTTTATATATATAAAAAGTAGAAGTAAAACAAAGATCAGGAATCGATACAATTAACTTACTCCACCCATCAAAGACACCAAAGGGAAAGAAACACACACATTAAGCGACAGACCATAATGGAAAACTAAACAAAGGAAGGCCATAAGGACAGTTACTTTCCCACAAAATGGTCATATGGCCATCCAAAAGAAAAAGACACAAGTGATACACACAGTAAGTAACAAACAACATAAATAAACCGCCAAAGAAGAACCGCCTTGGAACGGTCAGTGGAAAGATTTCCACTGGGGGGGGGGGGGGCTTAAATCGATTTTTTTTTATAAACTTAAAAAAAGAAAGGCAGGCAGGCAGGTGTGCAGATAGATAGATAGATAGATAGATAGATAGATAGATAGATAGATAGATAGATAGATAGATAGATACATGTAGATAGATAGATAGATAGATAGATAGATAGATAGATAGATAGATAGATAGATAGATAGATAGATAGATAGATAGATAGATAGATAGATAGATAGATAGATGTTCATCTGTGGTACATTTTGTCGAGTCAAGTTTGTTATTTAACTAAATATAGAGGCTAAATAGAACCAGAATTGAAAACTTGTGATAAGGAGACGGTGATCTTTATACTGGAATAATTCTCCGGTTCATTCAATACACATGCCAAATGAAATTAGGCAGCGACGTATGTTTGTAGACATTAATTTCACTAGGTATCTCTGTTTCCTGAACTATTTTAGTCGCATTTTCGGATGTTCTAAAGACACGTGCCATAACAGGAACTTCGGTTGAATTGCACCAAATAACCGCAATTATTATCCTTTTCAATTTCTTCAAACAGTTTGAAAGAAATTTCTTTACCAAACACTGTTTGCTTTTTTTTTTTTTTTTGCTCCCTTCGTTTTCAATGAATATTCTCTAAAAGAACAGGTTACTGATAGTTTACCGAAACTGCAGAAAATACCCATGGCACCAATCGTAATGTGTTCACTCAAACACGGTAGACAGAAAGACCATCGATAATTGGCCATCTCATACTTGTCTCATTTGTAAAGAGCAACTGCATACATACCGTTGTTAGAGACGGTTTATCGCCTCAGAAATATGATGCTAGGAGGAACCTCTAATGACTGTGAAATTTCCGTATGTTTAAATTGATAGAAAGCGCACATCAAACATTTGCTGTTTAGATTTTGTATTTCTTACATGCTTTTCAATGAATGATAGAGATTTATCAGTGAAATATAAATCGATATTTTCACTGTTTCAAACAGTGAAAATACGATTTTTTATTTTTCACTGTTTGGGACTACTTTTTTCTTCAAATCTAACTCTAATTTCAATTTTATCTTTGTCAGATAACTGAACAATACTGAAATGTGTTCTAATTGACGCATAGCCCGTTCATGTGGGACGGGGACGTTACTGACGTCATTTATGACGCTGACGTCACGTCTTTTGTCGCGCGACGTTAGACTTGCCAGCAACTTCTTTGGAAAACTACTCTCTCAATTATTTCATTAATCATTCATAATAATACCATCCCAGGCCATTTCTCAGGTGCAAACTTTCAGTTTACACCCAATAGTATACCCACTAAACACGATGGACACCACTAAATTGACGCGAAACGAACAGGAACAAAGATAATTTTCTCCGAATGTGAGCGACACCATTAAAGACGCTAAATATTGCCTTTTGAAGCATGTAAGAAACAGAAAATTTGATTTTTTCAGTGCAAGATCAAATTTTATTTCACTCATGAACACCAAAACTGCTATTTTCACTCGTGGCTACGCCACTCGTGAAAATAACAGTTTTGGTGTTCATTCGATGAAATAAAATTCGATCTTACACTGAAAAAAATCAAATATCCTCTATTTCTTCAACTTCCTCGCTTGTTAGGAACATTTCACTGCCAACATTTCTGCGTACATGTAACACGGAGACGGTTAAATTATCAGTGTTTATGCGGGTTTTTTTTTGTTTGTTTGTTTTGTTTTGTTTTGTTTTATTATTTTTTTATTATTTTTTTTTAATTCATTAAAACTGACAAATTATGGTGTAGTCTATCCATAATATACTTAAGGAATAAATAAACGCGGTAAAAACATAAAGATTGACAAGGGGTACCATAAAGTGCGTTTCAACTACCGACGAATATTCATTCAAAAACTGGGAAAACTTTTTTTTTAAATCATACCGATATGAAATGTTATATTCACATGTGGCATCTAAAGAATCCCTCCAAATTACCGACTAGTTTCCTCTACGTTTCTTACCGCCCCGGAATATATAGTACATCAATGGCCTTTCCAAGCGTGAACAGACTATTCCAGTTTTACGGGAAGGCAAGTTTCGGTTACCATTACGAAAACACGCCTATAAAATACATTGTACATTTTATTGCTGAAAAAATGAAGATTTTACGATAAAAAAGTGTGATATTATTTCGTATTTCTGAGAAAACATAGATAGTCCGTACACGTTAGAACCGCCTCATCGAGGCGGTTCTAACGAGTACTCACAATCTATTTTTTAGAGCAGAAATAAGAAAAAATAAGGTGTACCCCTTTACACCCCAGTTTTACTATATAAACGTGGGTTTCATGGGTGTAAAAATTGTATAGGCGTGTTTTCGTGATGCATTTTGTCGCGGAATTATAAAAATTATGGGTATTTTTGCGCATTCCAGACTGTTACGACTACAAGTCTATCTGATAACACGAACATAGAGGATCTTACACGAGTGGTTATTTCATATGATATTTATGAAACGAGCCTTCGGCGAGTTTCATAAATATCATATGAAATTACCACGAGTGTAAGATTCTGTTTATCATATGACCACTTTAAAATGGATTTATCACCTTAAAAAAAGACATTTTGTCCACAAAAACGCATGGTTGACATGAACGTCGTCATGACGTTACTTAATCCCGCCAAAGTGTTATTACACGTGTGGTCATACGATATTTATTACATGACGTTATCCACTGCTTATCAACGACGTCATGTGATAATATAAAAATAAGAATAGAGTTGGTTTAAACATATTTTATTTCAAATTATGCCACAAACATATTTTACACAAATACAATAACTTACAAAGGGTTTCAGAAAGAAGCCGATCGGCTTGTATAAATCTGTTTCCCGCCTAACTAAGAATAGAGTTGTAACTATCGACCAAGGCGACTAACCTAAAACATGGTCGACTTAAAAATTAAAGTCACGTCTCAATGCGTTTGGAAAGACTGCACCTAGCATGCACCATACGTTTATGCTACATATATTACGTTGTCCGTGCGACAACAGGTTCTGTATTGAATAAAGTAGTTTAGCATTTTCGGAAAGAATGACAAAAAAAAACAAAAACATGGAATTTCATCACCGCACACAATTGAAAATATGTTAATATACTTATGATAAACGAAGGAAGAGTTCAATTTACAAATTGGCAGCCAAAGCAAGGAACACGTATTCAGAATCATTGGGTCTGTAATGCTCATTTCCGGACTATTGAAGTACAACAGTTACTGATGTCGATTCCATTTCAGTGTGGTATCGTACAGTTCCAGATAATGAGGAGGAGGAGTCCATTTCAAAATTTAGGGGTGTTATGTTGTGTTTTCTTCAAAAATTGGTTTGGGAACTGGCTGAAGTTTTTGCAAACATTGTAGACCCTGATCAGACGCCGCGTTCTGCGGCGTCTGATCTTGGCCTACACTGTTTTCCAACCACCCGTTTCGGGGTTTCTGGTACGGAGTGGGTTAAGGGACTGCTTGTTAAAACGTACGTTGAGGGTAGAAGTTAGAATCGCCTGAGTGAGACTACCCGCAACATATATTTTATTGATGAAATCAGAAAAAGTAGACCATTTATCCTCTTTGATCATCCTTATGTCTGGAGCTAAATCCGCTTTAGGCAGCATAATGAGATTTAGATGAATGGAAACATCCAATTACGAAAACATGCATATTCTAATATACTGAAATAGTTACCACCAAAAAAGGAGAATGAAAATTTTCAGATAAAAATTATATTTTTTTTCTAATTTCTGCTCAAAAATAGATTATGAGTACTCGTTTGAACCGCCTCTCGGTGAGGCGGTTCTTAAGCGTGCACACAATCTATGATTTGGGGCAGAAATAAATAATGTATACCCCACCTCCTGTAAACCTCAGTCTTACTATATAAGTGGGGTTAAATGGGGTTAAAATTATGTAGGTCACGTTCAGATGAACATCAAATGGACACATTTGTACACCCCACGTTCTAAAGGGAAAACTGGGAATATAATGCGTGTTTTTTTTTTTATTCTGTATATTTCATTTCAAAACCCGTAGGTCGTGAGAGCTCGTTAGAGGCGCTTCAGTGCGTTTATAACAGGTTACTTGCAATCTATAGTTGAAGCACCAATGAGAAAATATGACAAATTATCAGGAAATGCCATTTCTGGAGCCATGAAAGAATTCTCTGTATCTCATGTGCAGGTAACCTTAATGTGGAGATCGTCCTCCTTTGCGTAGGCATTCCCTTACAAAATAGGCGAGCTTAGATTAATCACAACACAGACTAGGCGTAAACTTATGGGAATTGTGGCCTCATTGCCCGTATATACGGCAATGGTTTTCGTTCGATTTCTTCTGAAAAGCTTCATCAAGTTTGATTTAGAACAGAATCCTCGCATTGTTATTGGAATTATGGCCTTTCAAAACTGAACTTATATTTTATATTGTATCTGAATTATTTTAAAAATGCATTTATTCGGGTGCGGATGATCCCTGGGCGGGGGCATCAGTATCGTATTGACACATTTCTAGTTCTGATAAATCACAAAAGACAACGTAATTTGACGGCGAAAATTAAGTTAAGGAACATTGAAAACGTCAAATTGACGTTAATATGTAATTCTCAAGGCATTTCTATTAAAAAGACATATAAATATAGTTGATTCAAATATAGATTCAAAACGTTCTTGCTTCGTGTCCGGTTTTGATACTGTCCATCAGACAACTGCGGCGTTTCTTTGTGTCACGAGTGCATATCATTGGTGGTTACATGTAACATTACAATAATACAACCGTGTGACGTCATTACAGAAATACGCCAATACAAATAACAAATACACTGTAAATTTTACCGCCGTAAAAATGAAAAGTTTAAGATGAAAACTTGTGATATTTTTCTTATTTCTGCTTAAAATGTAGATTGTTAGTACACCATCACGAAAACACGCCTATATAATTTTGACTCCCTCGAACCCCACTTTTATATAGTAAAACTGGGGTTTACAGGGGTAAACCTTATTTTTCTTATTCCTGCTCTAAAATATAAATTGTGGGTACGCGTTAGGACCGCCTCGATAAGGCGGTTCTTACGAGTGCCAACAATATATATTTGGAGCAGAAATAAGAAGAATATCACAATTTTTCATCATAAAATGTTCATGTTTTCGGCGATAAAGGTGGCAATGTATTTGTATAGGCATGTCTGCGTAATGGTTAGAACCGCGTTTGCGTGGTGAAGTTCATTCTGTAATGAATCCAAAACACACATTTTGTTCTGATGAGAAGTTTGCGTTTTTTTTTTTTTTTTTTTTTTTTCATATTTATTCTTCAAACATAGATTTTGGTGATCTCGTAAGTTATTTTTTTTTTTTTTTTTTTTTTGGTTTTACGGCCCTTTCAAGATTATTTCACTCATATCGAGCCGATCGTTAATCAGAGGTGGGCGAAAACTGGAGTACCCGGAGAAAAACCACCTGACCTTCCGTTGCAGAACTTGGCGTCTCACATGTGACCCGAGCGAGGCTCGAACCACAGTGGTGAGAGACCTAATGATCAAGAGTCAGCGCTCTTAACCACTAGGCCACGGAGGCCCGTTTCTCGTAAGTTATAACGGGTACCCACAATAAATAAATGCTTTAAAGCTATAATACGCATAATATATATGTCACTGTAAGCCCCACTTTTTCTCTATATTAAGGTTATGCGTTACACGGATTACTATTATTTTTCCTAAATACGTAAATAAATACATTGCTTTAACTAATATACTGACGATATTCAAAATGTCTATTGATATGTTACATTGTACGAGCTCCTGCATGAAGCCAAATGGAAACAGTGATTCTTCGACCATGGTCCGGCAACAAGTATGAATTGAAAAGATCGTTTGAGCCACGTAAGGCGAAGATGTTTTCGAGTTATCGAGGTTTTATGTTTTCATGCAATACGGTAACACACTAGTGTATAAATGGCATCTATCGTATTTCAAGAATTAGCATTTTCCAGATGAATATCTGAACATTTATTTTCTTATTTTTAGTCCAAACGTACTACAATTTTATCAGAGTCTTCGCCATTTAATGCCAAAAAGCCTGTATTTCCAGGTCTGTATCATGGACACGTTTTTGTGTGTTTTGTTTTGTTTTTAAGAGAACAGGGACTACATGTCTGCTTGCATTATTGTCTTTATTTTTGCTCAAAGACATAGAATATGGGCGCTAGTACATGTTTACAAAATGAACACTATACACATTATTTTTATTATTTAAACGTGTGAGCACCACATCCGCGAAGCGGTTCAATGTACTAACGAACATCCTCGATCTATGGGTGCTTTGTTTGTTTGTTTGTATTGGAGTTTACACTATTTTAGGTCATTTTTAAGCCGGTCAGTTTACCTATTCACACTTTTCCTGGGCAGGCTTATACGTAATCGGTTAACCAGTCAGTGCACATTCTTTCCTCAGAAACAGACAACTGTCGGTAACCGGTCATTTCGTACCCAAGTCATTTCGTACTCTAGTCATTTCGTACCATTTTGGTCATTTCGTACCTGATTTTTGGTCATTTCGTACCCACTAACAACCATTTCGTACCCAAGTCATTTCGTAACCGTTTTGGTCATTTCGTACCGGGTACGAATTGACCAAAATGGGTACAAAATGACTTTAGCACCAAGTCATTTGGTAATATCGTACCTGGTACATACTGTGTTGTTTTGGACGGACAGACTGAGGGTTGGGCGGGGCTAATAATAGCTCGTCTGTCATTACTGACAATGACCAATCTTAATCATATTTAGGAAACGGTTCTGACTGCTGCTTCGCCGCTCGCCCATCGCCACAGGGCTTTTTGAGTTTCATGCATATGTGTGCCTGCAGTGATTGTGTGTATATGATTATGATAACATGCGCTGTGAATTGGATTATAGTGAGGGAGAGGCGCGCAGAGTCAACCTCACTCTCTCGTCCTGACCTAGCTGGGTCCTGGGGCAAGACAGTGTCGAGACATCTGTAGCTTAGCCCGGATGCAGTGGATGAGCATGACTTATTCAGTGCCTTGTCATTCTCTTCATGCTCCACGATACATTTGGATAACGCGAGACCAGTCTGCCCAATCTGCCCAATAGGGGGAGACAGTATTCAATTAAAAAAAGTTAGTCCCCCTACCCACGCCAGCTTTGTTTAGAGACCTAGCAACCCATTGATGGGTTTCACCCCCCACCCCCCCCCCACACACACACATCCGTCCCAAGGTGTTGAGTCCCACCTGCCCGCATGCAACATGATGAACTGGCTAATATGTTACCAGTAGCAGCAATGAACCTGACATGGCACAGAGACCGGACGTGGCAAGTGTAAATAGACGCTAAATTTATAAACACCATTATCCGGGCCATTATGGATAGATGGACGGACGAGCGGATTACAGCGGCTCAAGAATGTGTGCAATTAAATGTTTTTCTTATTAATTTCTCGCGTCATTAATTATGATAACTAAACTGCTAATTTGCCACACAATAGGACGACAATTTTCAAAGCCTTTTTTATTTTGGCGGTCGGATGGGTGGATGGGTGGATGGAAGGAGAGCGATCAATGCATGGATCTTAGGCATGGACGAGTACAGAGCAGGAACGAAGACCACATCACACTTCTGAAGTCTTGCTCCGACGAACTCAAATAGGGATGTTGTCGAGTATGTGTTTTCTATTTAGCAATGGTAGTGATATGCATCTTTTAACTTAACCAGTCAATGTGATGAAGACTTGTAAACCTCATTTAATGTAAACCTCACTTAACATACAGAAAAGTGGAACTTCCATAAGTATACTTTGTGTTTTATTGCGGTCAAAACATATGTTGTGGGAACCCTTGGTCATTGTCTCCAACGAGGACTCAAAACCTATGTTTGAATTAATATGGGTGTATATTGTGTTCTGTGTTGATAGAAGCGTTTCAAACGGTACACATAAACTCTGTTTATGGCATTAACAGAACGCATAATGATGCAGGGTGACTTTTTATTTTTGGATACTCACATGACATACTCGCATTGGCACAGCTATAGCTGTTTGTATTGGAGTTTGACGGCACAGTCAACATTATTTTAGGTCATTTGAGCCAGTCACTTTATCTATCCACACATTGCCTGGGCCGGCTTATACGTGAGCAGTGCAAATTCTTTCGCAAGAAAACTGACAACTATCCTTCTTGAATCAACGGAAGGGAGAGAATGACTGTACAATGGATTTCACGATCAATCTCGACGAAAGAATGTTGCCGACCCCGGCAGGTATCGAACAGCGTCCTCCTCATCACATGTAAGACACGCATCCGACTGAGCTACCGAGGCCAGCTTTTACCCAGGTGACTTGTAAAATATATTTTATGGTATTGTAAAATTTGTTTGGATTGTTACACGGTGTCCGTACGCTCAATATTATGTTAAATTTTGTTAAAATAAAAAATTAGTAAAACAAATATCGTCTTTTTAACTAGAGCCCCTCTTACTCTTAACCAAGCCATTACGCAGCAAACTTACCCGTTACTTGTAAAATCAGCTTTAAAACAATTCAGCACACCAAAGTCAATTCGTACCTGTTTTTGAAGAACTTGGTACGAAATGACCAAAATCGATTCCTAGAAAAAAAAAATAAAAGTGGGTACGAAATGACCAAAGTGGGTACGAAATGACTCAAATGGGTACGAAATGACCAAAATGAAAAATAAAACGGGTACGAAATGACCAAAATGGTACGAACTGACTTGGGTACGAAATGACTAGGGTACGAAATGACTGGAAACCTACTGTCCTTCTTGAATCAGCGGAAGGGAGAGAATGACCGTAGAAAAGATTTCCGAAAGAATGAAGCCGACCCCAGCAGGTATCGAAACCGCGTCCTCCTGATCACCAGTCAGACGCGCATCCGACTGAGCTACCGAGCTCGAGGCCGGCGATCTCTGGTTGCAGCAAAAATAAGAACACTGTCATAGATTTTCGACTGACAAAAATGTGGGGTAGCCCTTGTGTGACCCAGATCAGACAAGACAGGATCAGGGTATACATTTATTGGGGCGCCGTTTTACTATTTAATCCGTATTTATAGATAACCATAAAAATTTATGGATATCCATAATTCGAATTATGGATATCCTTTATTCGAACTATTGATATTCATTATTCGGTTGATTTGTGGATATCCATAAATCGAATTATGGATATCCATAATTCACATCTCTGCAAATAAACCTAATGAATAATGACTGCTCCCTTTGCCAAAAAAACAAAAAAAAACACAAAAACACTCGACTATTCGCGTCAGGTTTCCGATTTAGATGTGTTATAAAAGACGGGATGGAGGTAGAGGTAATGTAGGGCAGGCTTAGTGGTGGCCTGTGGTATAGGAGAGATATGTTTTGTTGGATTTGAGGTTTAACGTCCATTCCAATACTATAAAGGTCATTTTGAAGACGTTGCTTCCGATTATATTGGGCATTAAGCCTTCATTGAGATGAAATGACATCTCTTTCCCGCCGGCCTCGGTAGCTCAGTCGGATGAGCGTCTGACTGGTGATCAGGAGGACGCGGGTTCGATACCTGCCAGGGTCGGCAACATTCTTTCGTGGAGATCGATCATGAAATATTTTCTACGGTCATTCTCTGCCTTTCGCTGATTCAAGAAGGGCAGTTGTCAGTTTCTGGCGAAAGAATGTGCACAGTACTGGTTAACTGCTTACGTATAAGCCTGCCCAGAAAAAGTGTGGATAGATAAACTGACCGGCCCAAAAATGACCTAAATAAGTGTTGACTTGGCCGTTAAACTCAAATACAAACAAACAAACAAACATCTCAATCCCTGTCGCACGACTTCGTTTGGACAGGCTTAGACCTTCTAAACGGTTTACCAGTACTCTCAGCTCATGCAGCCAAATCATACATCTCCAAGCGCAAATAGGCGGGGGCCAGAAGGTATATCTGAATTTGCCTGGTACTCCATACATTCAAGTAGAGTATAATATGCTACATGTATATACATTGAAATTCTGCTATTAAGACCATCTAAAATTAAGACTAATTCTGCTTTAAAAAGCTAATTTAGAAAGCTGCAGTTATTCTTTCTTCGTGAATTCTGCACACAATGTCCTCTGGTCAGGGACCACCCTTGGAACTGTTCAAAAGTGGTCTTAATATAGGAATTTTACTGTATAACTACCATGTCCATTTTTCTCCAGAAAGCATGTACGGACTGTCCGTTTGGATACTTATAATCTTACGTCCGACTTTCAGTGTCCTTAGGTGCGCAGTCCTCATAGAGGTGATTCCGAGGGACAGGCCTGCGTTGGCCGGAATTTCCAGATCTTACGGCTGGTTCCGATATTTAACGGCACACGTGGCGGGCGTTCAGCGTATGGCGTCCGTTACTTTGGAAGCCTTACGGGCTGAAAAGGCTGCACGGCAGAGAGGTCCCTTTGACTGACCATCATCGTCCAGCGATGATGAAGACCTTGAAGATTTCACGTGTCTTAGGGAAAATTCATTAAACCAAAAGCTTTGGCGGTGAGTTATGGATATCCATAATTCGAATTATGGATATCCATAAATCGAACTGAATTATGGATATCCATAATTCGAAATATGGATATCCATAAATCAGAGGAATAATGGATATCCATAAATCGAATAATGGATATCCATAATTCGAATTATGGATATCCATAAATCGAATTATGGATATCCATAATTCGAATTACGGATATCCATTATTCGGCTGATTTATGGATATCCATAAATCGAATTATGGATATCCATAATTTGATTTATGGATATCTATAAATACGGATTGAATAGTAAAACGGCACCCCATATACATTTGCTTCAACTACACAAATTGAAGTGCTGAACGAAACAGTCTAAGCTCCCATTCAGGGCCAGGGTCCCCGCCCATCGGGGCTTATACAAATAGATCGGGCTGCATTGTGCTTCCGACTACACATGAGTACTGGTAAACCGATTGAAGAGTCTAAGCCTGCCCAGGCAAATTGGTGCGAGTCGGTCCGTCCATGCATATATACAGTAAACTATGTTGTTTTGATTGGGCGGCCGGGCTTGAGATGTCATTTTATCTTAATGTCGAGTAAAAGTCCAAAAACACTGGAAGCAGAGTCTCCAAAATGACCTATATAGTATATAGGTTATTTTGGAGTCTATGCTTCCAGTGTTGTTGGACATTATAATGTTGAGGGATGGGGGGGGGGGGGAGTTAAACCTCAAATCAAAAACAAAAATCAGGACCACATTCCCAGCCTATTCTCGGAGACAATCGAGCAACCAGTGCTGTCAGTGCTTTGATTTCTTTCCGCACACACATTTTGTTTGTGTTTGTTTTGTTCGTTTGATTGGAGGTTTAACGTCCCCGTTAGCACTGGAAAGGTCATTTTGGAGACGTTGCTTCCAATTTTGTGGGACTTTTATCCGACATTGTTTATCACTACTCGTGTGCGGGTCAGTTTCAGCTCTGCGTGGAAGCATCATGCAGCCAATCTATTTCTTCAAGCCCCCACACTTTGTTGAACGCGACCGCGATTTATGTAATAATTTATTTAAATGCATTTATTTATTTATTTGTTTATTTATTTACAAAATCCAATATTGGTTGACTGCCTGATTGATTGGATTGGATTGACTGATTGGATTGGTTGATTGACTGGTTGGTTGGTTGGTTGGTTGTGGATTGACTGACTGACTGATTGATTGATTAATTGATTGAATAATTGACTGATTGTTTGATTGATTGGATTGATTGATTGAATGAATGGCTGGTTGATTGATTGATTGATTGATTGATTGATTGATTGATTGATTGATTGATTGATTGATTGATTGATTGATTGATTGATTGGTTGACTGACTGACTGACTGGCTGACTGACTGACTTTAATTGATTGATTGGTTGAGGGATTGACTAACTAGCTGACCGACTTATTGATTGATTGATTGACTGATTGATTTATTGGATTGATTTATTGATTTATTTATTGGATTGATTGATCGGTTGACTGATTGATTGATTGATTGATTGATCGATCGATCGATGATCGTCTGACTGACTGACTGACTGACGGACGGACGGACGGACGGACGGACCGACCGACTGACCGATTGATAGATTAATTGATTGTTTGATTGATTTACAGGTGTATTCATTTACAGAATTATGAACTAAGCCGAACAATTCTGATGCGCCGCCAGCGGTTTAGTCTGCTACATCACTTTGTCACGGATAATAAAACAGTAAGTTGTGTGGAAGTGTTTTAAACTTCCGTTTAATATCTCTGTTTACAAGAAAAAATCCTGATGCTGAAATGTTAGAAAAACTTTCAAACAAATATTAATACGCCAGTGCACGTCAAAAGCCACAATGACATTTCTTTGCGATCAGCGAAGACTCAGATTAGAGTCTTCGCAGATCGCAAGAGCATTATACAGTATCCGACTGACAAAAAAAAAATAAAAAACTCTTGTCAGATTTGCTGGATGTTAGGGTTGATTTGAGTTGTTGCTTGTCATACAGGTTTTTAGCGTATGTTTTGTCGAAAGTCTGCATTCGGGGCCTGTGCTCCCTGCGAAACAAAAACACGCCTGCATAAACAAATACACTGTAAAAACCGCCCCCCACCCCCCCCCCCCCCCAAAAAAAAAAGGGAAAAAACTTCAGATGAAAAATTGTGATAGTTTTCTTATTTCTGCTCAAAATATAGATGGGGCGGTTCTAACGAGTCCATATTTTAGAGCAGAAATAAGAAAAAAAGATATACCCCTATTAAAAATAAAAGTAAAAATATATAAAAGTAGGGTTCAAGGGGGTCAGAATTATATAGGCGTGTTTTCGTGATGACTCAGCTCAGCATATGCACTCGCATTGTCTGATCAGAGTCCACGCCGTGTGCCAGACGGATGCCTACCGACAAAAAAATGATTGTTTTTTTTTATGGAGACGGGTGGCGGGGGGGGGGGGGAAGGGGGCAGTGTATTCCGACCAGTTAAATACGCAGGCTGGTCTGTGCCTACCAGTCTGATCATATACTTACTGTAAAACACAGTATCACGTATTTGGGCCAATATGATAGAAGAAAAAACAACTTTCAAACAAATAGAAATTGTAAAGCAAGTGGCAGCGGATAGGTTTATGATGATGATGTGTTTAACAGAGCAAAGAATGGGTGGAATCCAATTGAGGCTGAACCGGTTTCTCTTGATTACTATAGTACTCTTAGGCTCAGGTGGCTACCACCAACACACCTGAAAATTAATTAACCCTTTCAATCCTGAGGTTCTGAAATTGAATTTTCCTTCTTTGAATTTTGGCAAGTCCGTTCCTGTTCATAGCTGGGGGGTATGGGGGAATATCGTTACGAAAACACGCCTATACAAATACATTGTAACCTTTGAAAATTAAAATTTTAAAATGAAAAATCGTGATATATTTCTTATCCATGCTTAAATTATAAATGGTCGGTACTCGTTAGAACCGCCTGATCGAGGCGGTTCTAACGAGTACCCACAATCTATATTTTAGAGCAGAAATAAGAAAAATAAGGTTGACTCTGTAAGCCCCAGTTTAACTATATAAAAGTGGGGTTCAAGGGGGTCAAAATTATATAGGCGTGTTTTCGTGATGTGTAGTCAGAATCATTAACAGACCCAAACGCGATGAAATTGCTAAGCAACTATCGATATGAATGGCGAGTCTCGTCGTCCCTTGGATTTGACAGACACCTGATCGGACAGGACGTATTTTTAGATACCTCTGCTAGAACTATTCAAAGAGGCTGTGGCCGCATGTAACTTCACAGTGGCCTGAAAATCACAGGGGTATGTCCCTCGCCTGTCATCGCTACTACCCGGCTTCCATTCCGAGTTTGCCTTGACGCGGTACTGGTCGCCCCGTCCAAGCTTATTGGTTTTCTATGGGTCTCCACTTTTATTCGCCATGTAGGCCAACACTAGGTCAACACCCGCGCCTGAATGCTCAAATATTTGTCGTTAGGTTTTATGTAGGCAATTGATAGGGGCTCTAAAGTTTTTTTAATAAAATACATAAACCCTGTAAAAGACCTGTGCAATCAGCGGATGTGCAGGCTGATCGAAGTTTTCACTGGACGCACAGGAATGACTGTTGGTTTTCTCTTGAGAGGGCTCATATGAGGTCCAACTATATCTGATCGAAATCAACCTTTTGAAATTGGTTTAGATCGAGAGACAATTGTTTTCGTTCCAACGTGATGGACATAACTGTATACGACTGTTTGTCCATAAACATTTCCAGTTTAAGCTAATAAGCTGGGTAAATAACAGGCACATAAGATCAAAGGAAGTGTTATAAAAGGTTTGTTGTATGATATTTTAAGTACTCCCTTAAGCGTTTGCATTGACAATTAAACTGAGGTACGAAGTCCTGATTTGCATACAGTCGATGCATACTTAATAGCAATAACAGACAAGACACCAGAACATTAGTCAAAAGGGGTCAGCTGGTTACTGTGTTCTCTGATCATTGCAGATCTGGCAGAAATCTGTTTTGGTATAAGGCGATTCTTCTGTCGCGGTTTATTTTTGTTATGAATTGTTTTTGAGTGCGTACATCGCTTATATCTTTTTGTTTTGGATAGCCAACTGGCCAGTTTGTGGGAAAGTAACTGCCCTTTTGGCTTTCCACTATTGTTGTTTCCATTAGGATTTAGTTATTTCATGTGTGTGTTTCTTTCCCTTTTCCCTCTGGTGTCTCTGATTGGAGCTGGGGTTGGAGGGGGGAGGGGTAATTATGTCATTCCTGATCATTGCCTTCACTTCTATTTTGGTATATACAAACTTCTAATTGCGTTTTACCAGACGTTTTCGTGCTTCAAGCCTGCCTACTTATGACTTTTCCACCCTTTACACTACTATTCCAAGTAAAACTTAATGATTTAACTGAATGGACATTTCATAGGGAAGATTCCCTCTATTTTCCGTGTAATTTCAGAAATGTTTTATTATTATTATTATTATTATTATTATTATTATTATTATTATTATTCACTTCTGAAGAGCATAAAAATTATACTTTATGGTCATGTCAGAAAGTGTGTGAAGTTCTCTCCTTTCTACTTGACAATGTTTACCTAAGAGTTTAGCTATTTAGACAAATTGTAGGCAATCCGATGGATACGAATTGCGCACCCCGTGTGGCTGATCTGTTCTTGTTTAGTTCATGATGCCCCTTTCCGTAGATTTGTGGATGGCTATTAAATATTGACAATACCTTTTTCGTTGGTATGATCAGTACAATTTACCACCCCCCCAATCTTCAGTTAAATAAAGCAAATTTTTCTGATACCGAGGCCCCGATTTTGGATTTACATCTATTTATCGTAGATGGTGATGGCTTTGTTTCCTGCAAAATGATAAACACGTTGATTTTGATTAGTTTCATCTCTTGGATTGTGATGTTCCTCGTGCAACATCCTATGGCGTTTATATTTCGCAATTAATTCGATTTGCCAGAGTGTCTAGACATGTAACTGACTTCAGCTCAATTGTTTGTTAGTATTTGAGTTTAACGGCCCAGTGAACACTATTTAGGTCATTTAGTCAATCGGTTTACCTATCCACACTTTTCCTGGCAGGCTTATACGTAAGCGGTTAATCAGTACAGTGCATATTCTTTCGCCAGAAACTGACAACTGCCCTTCTTTAATCAGCAGAAGGGAGAGATTGACCGTAGATTCAACATAATTGTTTGATTGTATTTGAGTTTAACGGCCCAGTGAACACTATTTAGGTTATTTTAGTCGATCGGTTTACCTATCCACACATTTCCTAGCTGGCTTAACATTGGCACACACAACCCAATCACGATTGATAACTTTGCTTCCCTCTTTAAATGCACGCCGGTTGGTCAGGCCTTAGATTATATGACGGTTCCTGCGTAAAGGCTTACCAATGTAATAATGGTTTGTACCTGATGCTCTGTCTCTAGCTGGGCCTATCTAACTATTGGCTTTCTTTTGCTCCAGCATTTAAGTGGTTTCTTGCTGTCGAGTCTTACTGTGTTTGTTTGATTTTTGCGCTCACGGAGATTTTGCACTGATGAGTTATAAATCCTCCATGTGGACTGAAACATTAGTTGTCTAATCGCGACGGAGGTATGGGCGGGGATTGCGGCCGCGTAAAATCGATTTAAGCCCCACTTACCCCAACCCACGCCCCCAGCCCCAGATTATTCTTTTCAATGACGGTTCCAAGGCTGTTCTTCTGTCGTGGATTATTTTTGTTACGGTTTGTCTTTGAGTGTGTGTATCGCTATCTTTTGTTTTGGATAGCCAATTAACCATTTTATTACCAAGTGGCTGCCCTTTCCGTTATTGATGTTTCCATAAGGGTCTGGTTATTTCCTGTTTGTGTTTCTTTCCCTTTGGTGTCTCTAATGGGAGGTGTGGTTAATTGTGGTTAATTGTATCGATTGCTGACCATTGCCTTCACTTCTATTTTTTTTCTCGATAATGTAAAAGTTGATTGTGTGTGCTCATCAGACACGCCTCATTGAGGCGATTCTGATGAGCACACACATAATAAATATAAGATTATTATTCTAAATACGAATACAAAGATATCTGTAACTATTTTGTTTTTCTTTCTTTGGAAGCATCATGCAGCCCGTCTATTTAGAAGGGGGCATAGAGGGGATCATGAGAGAAACAGGCAAATATATGAAAGAGAAGAAAGGGAAGAAATAATCGCTTTTCCCCCACATCCCTTTCCTGCAAGGACAGCATGCCTTGTCCTACTGTTAAAGCCAATAGCAGTTGGACGCCCTGGTGATGTAAATTACACCACACCTTCGCCTCACCCAACCATCCCGGCCCACGCAGAGCTGAAATCCGACCCGCACACGTGTACTGGTAAACCACTTAGAGGATCAAAGCTTGTCCAGGCAAAGCGGTGCGAGTCGGACCGCCCATGTTTATAAAACCTATTGGTTTCATTGGGCGACAGGGATTGAGATGTTCTTTCAAAATTTGAAGCAACGTCTCCAACATGACCCATACAGTGTTGACGGGGACGTTAAACCTCACATTAAACAAATCACCCAACCACCCGGGCGATCGGGGGTCAATGGTGAGAACCTCATTTAAAACGATCACTTCGATGGGGTATCGTAAAGGAAGAATCTACGCAGTTTTCATGCAATAACAACTGTAGTACCTGTGCACGAACGTCAATATAGCGCTTGATATGCAACGCAAGCATTTTCCTAACTGTTGCACAATTCTTTCGCTTCTTTTATTTTATTGAGCTTATCAGTGCAATATGAAAAGTGTGCCATTAACAAATCAAGGTAACGTTTTGATTTGTTTTCTGATAACAAACGATACATAAGCCATTTATTTTGATAAATGCAAAAGAGAACCCATCATTGCGAATCTATTACTAAATCACTTATTTTTGCTAACAAAATAAAAGTTGGAATTATCTATTAATTGAAATGGCTCAGAAAGTGGTACATGCAACTGAATATGGGACTACGCACGACAAAACGTACAATAAGACTTGGGTGAGCAACGAAGCCTCCGATCAGCCTGCGCACCAAAGTCTTCGCTTTTCACATGAGACGTTAATAGCATCCGGGCGTCACATTAGGCCTAAAAATAGCAATATTTCCGCCAACATGACCGACCCTGCTTCAGACCCCACCCCTCAGTAAAAGAACAAAATAAAAAAAAAAAAAAAAAATGACCCTGGCCTACCATTTTCAATTTCCGATCCCACCCAGTGTCGTATTTGCATTTTCCCATAGTAACTTCGCGTTTAAGTACAGTTTTGTAATTTTTGGCATTTAGTACCTTCAAAATTACGGAGCTGACATTTTTGAGTATCTACAATGAATTATGATACATACATGTACAGTACACATCGCGAAAACACACACATATAAATTTGACTCCCTTGAACCCCACTTTTATACAGTAAAACTTGGCTTTACAGGGGTAAACCTTGTTTTTTTCTTATTTCTACTCTAAAATATAGATTGTGGGTACTCGTTTGAACCGCATCATTGAGGCGGTTCTAACAAATACTAACAATCTATATTTTGAGCAGAAATACAAAAAGAACATATTTTTTCATCTTAAAATTTTCATTGTTTCGGCGTTAAAAGTTACAATGTATTTGTATAAGGGTGTTTTCATTACGAATAGGGCGTAACACAGATCAGCCTGAGCACCTGTGTCTTCGCTTTTCACATGGGACTTTAGTGGCCTCCGGGCTTCACATTATGATACGAGACCCGAGTGGCATAGTGCATTCTTTCATATCTCCAAAATGGTTTCTTTTCTGTCGAAAATGATTGATATTTTTTTTTCTAATTGGTACCCTAAACATAGATTGTGGTTGCTCATTAGAATCGCCTAATCGGTTCTGTTCTAACGAGTACTTACAACCTGTGTCTTAGACCAAAAAGACATTGTGTTTGTAAAATGCTACACAAACGTTTTTTCGAGATTTCGTGCTTACAAGGTTAAAATGACAAATTGTTCAAAGGGTCATAACACAAGAGGAAACTCTCAGACTTGTTTTTAAAAGTTTATCAGACCATCTACATATCGTCCCCTATCAGCCTGTCAGGTTTCAATTAAGACCATAACTCAAATATTTTTAGAGATATTTTGCTTAAAAAACTTAACATGACCAATTATTCAAAGGGCCATAACTCAAGAAAACCAAGAGGACCATAATGGTCCTATATCGCTCATCTGAGCTAACAGATTCAAAGTATCAGGACGTTTCAATCTTTACTGAAGGATTTATGCTGATGACAAGGTAAAAAAAAAAGGCATTTTCAGCATTTAGGGGGCGTAACTCTATGAAAGATAGGCAGACATCACCAGTTTTCAAACTCATCCGAACTTTAATTCCCAACCTATTTACTACTCGTATATGCTACTTTCAGCAGGAGTCGATCTAAACTAAAAGACTCATGGTGATGACAAGGTACCCAATAGGTATTTCGAGCAAAGGGTAATGTGTCAACAATGCTAGTTTGCAAACACATACAAGCTTTTATCCCTAACTTACTTATATGTAAGTTTCAGGAAGTTCCGTTTAAAACATAGGGACTGAATAGCTCATCATAATACAATGTCAAAAATGGGCATTTTCAATAATAAAATGGACATAATTTTATGATAAATAGGCCGACCTCACCAGTTTTTGGACTCATCCGAGCTTTTATCCCTGACGTTTCAAGAAGATCCTATCAAAACTGAAGAAGCTACCGTTATGACAAGGTCAACAACTGGCATTTTCTGCAACCAAAGTGACTTACATGTAACCCTATGATAAATAGGCTGACCTCACCAGAGTTCGAACTAATCAAAGGTTTTATCCCTGACTTACTTAAAGGTAAGTTTCAAGAAGATCCAATAAAACTGAAGGGGCTATGGCGATGACAAGGTCAAAAATAATCATTTTCGGCAATCAAGGGGAAAGTAACTCTATGACAAATAGGCCGACCTCACTGGTTTTCAAACTCATACACGCTTTTATCCCTGACTTGCTTATATGTAAGTTCCAAGAAGATCCACAAAAAAATGGAGGGAATATGGTGATGACAGGGTCAAAACAGGCATTTTCTGTGATCAAAGGGATGTAACTCTATGATAAATAGGCTAAGCTCACCAGTTTTTGAAATCATCCGAGATTTTATCCCTGACTTTCTTCTTTGTAGGTTTCAAGAAGATCCGATCATGGTCGAAAATAAGCATTTTCAGAAAAGAAGGGGACATAACTCCGTGACTAATGGATTGACATCAATGGTTTTCGAATTCATCCGAGCTTTTATCCCTCACTTACTTTCATAAAAGATTCAAGAAGATCCGATGAAAACTGAAGGAGTCACGGTGCTGACAAGGTCAAAAATAGGCATTTTCAAAGGGACGTAACTGTTTGATACATGCAAATAGGCTTACCTCATTAGTTTTCGAACTCATCGAAGCTTTCATCCCTGACTTACTTACATGTAAGTTTCAAGAAGATAATACAAACTGAAGGGGCTACTGTGATGACAATGATAAAAATAAACATTTTCTGTAATCAAGGGGGACAAAACACTCTGAAATATAGGCCGACCTCACCAGTTTTTGAACTCATTCGAGGTTTTATCACTTACTTACTTACTTATATGTAAGTTTAAAACAATATCCGATGACAATTGAAGGGAGCACGGTGATGACAAGGTCAAAATAGGCAATTTCAGCAATCAAGGGGGAGTAACTCTATGATAGATAGGCCGACGCACCAGTTTTGGACTCATAAGAGCTTGTATACCTAACTTACTTATATGTAAGTTTCAAGTTGATCAGATAAAAACTAAAGGGGCTACAGTGATGACAAGGTCGTAAATGGGCATTTTCAGTAAAGAAGGGGGCGTAACTCTTTTGATCACTGAAATTCTTGTTGGTAAGTTAGGAAGATACCATCAAAACTGAAGGGGCTACAGAGATGGCAAGGTCTAAAATAGGCATTTTCAGTATTAATGCCCCACAAGAGGCATGCCACAGATGATAAATGATTGAGATCAGCTTGCAGGCTGCTGAGATATAATTGGTCAAATGTGTTGAAGGACGGACGACGGATTGACTACCATCCTATAAGCTCCCATGGAGCCTTCAGCCCATGTGAGCTAAGAAACGGGTATTTTCAAAAGTTGATCAGTTCATCTACCTAGCACCCCCACCAGTCTGTACAGTTTCAAGGCAATATGGCAAATGTTTTAGATATATTGCTTACAAGCTGAAATACCCAATAGTTCAAAGGGCCATAACTAAAAAAATAAACATTTTTGGATTTTTTTCCAAAGTTACTCAGTTCATCTGCTAATGTTATCAATGCCCCACCAGAGGCATGCTACAGATGAGAAATGATTGAGATCAGCCTGCAGGCTGCAGATATATCTGGTCAAATGTGTTAACGGACGGACTACCATCCTATAAGCTCCCCTGGAGCCTTCGGCCAAGGTGAGCTAAGAAATGGCTGTTTTCAAAAGTTGATCAGTTCATCTACTCGTCATTCCCCATCAGTCTGAACAGTTTCAAGGCAGTTGTTGAGATATCTTGCTTACAAGCTTAAAAAGCCAAAAGTTTCAAATGAACTCTTATTTCGACCACCATCATCAATTAGCTTTATTGCATAACGCATTTCAACCAACTGTTAAGTAATAAAACACCTCTTTGAGCAAGGTGTAAATGACTTATCTTTTATCTGATATCCTGCAGGTTGATCTTACGGTGCTACCGATATATTGAATAAAAACTCTTCAAAGGTTCAACAGATCTAATTTTAGTATATACGCTGTGCATAAGGAATGTGGTTCTTAAATACATGCATAATGATGCACAAATACGATGATCCAGCTCATTAGCAGAGTAAACATTACGCAAACACACCTATACAAATACATTGCCACCTTTATCGCCGAAAATATGAAAATTTTATGATGAAAAATCGTGATATTTTTCTTATTTCTGCTCAAAATATAGATTGTGGGCACTCGTTAGAACCGCCTCATCGAGGCGGTTCTAACGAGTACCCACAATCTATATTTTAGAGCAGAAATAAGAAAAATAAAGTTTACCCCTGCAAACCCCAGTTTTACCATATAAAAGTGGGGTTCGAGGGGGTCAGAATTATATAGGCGTGTTTTCGTGATGAGATCTAATTTTAGTACGTACGCTGTGCGTAAGTAATGTGGTTCTTGAATACATGCATATGATGCACATATACAATGAACCAGCTCATTAGCAGAGAAAACCAAACAAAGCAATTTGGTAAGATGATTCTCCCTTGATCCTAGAAGCCTTCGTGGTGCAGTGGTTACGCTACTCGCCTTGTAAACCAGGGATCGCAGGATCGATCCCGGGCTTCTCCAGACTTTCGGATGTCTTTAAACCGAGGTCCCGTCTCCGTATGACCTTAGCTGATGGTGGGACGTAAACCTAAAACTGACTCACTCACTCTTCCTTGATCCGCCATGTTGGAGACACCAGACAGGTTTGTGTGTACATATTTATTCATTTTGTCCGATTATTCTTCATTGAGGGGTTAAAATATGACAGTGACTGTTATAAAGGGTCACAAGAAAAAATATAATCAAGTTTTTTTTTTTTCCTAGAGACAAAAAGAAGTACATTACAATTCGGTTAGAAATGGACACGCTTGAATTCAGCAAGAAAGATAGTCCAGGTGTGTGATGCCATCAGCAACCACTCAGTTGCACAGGCAAGGCGAGCCTGCACATGCGCGTAGACTCGCCAGAGCCTTTGCTGTTCTCCGACATGTAGGTAAGACACTGAGGAAGCTTTATTAAGATTTTATGTAGTTTACTGATTCGTTTGTATTAAGGTTTAACATCCCCGTCAACACTATTTATGTAATTTTGGAGACGTTGCGTCCGATTTTGTGGGACTTTTTACCCGACACCGAGATGAGATGACATCACAAGCCATACCGCCCAAAAGAACCGCTTCGGTTTAAGAAGCGGTACACCTAGCACCAATATTTCTAGTCAGGCTTATCCCTTCTAAGCCATTACGAAAACACGCCTATAAAAATACACAGTACATTTTATCGCTGACAAAATGAAGATTTTGAGATGAAAACCTGTGATATTTTTCTCATTGTTCCTCAAAATATAGATTGTGGATACACGTTAGAACCTCCTCGTCGAAGCGGTTCTTACGAGTACCCACAATCTATATTTTAGAGACAAAATAAGAAAAATAAGGTTCCTTGTAAATCCCAGTTTTACCTTATAGAAGTGGCGTTCAAGGGGATCAAAATCATATAGGTGTGTTTTCGTGATGGGTTTAACCGGTACACAAGTCCGGTCGGATTCAGCTCTGCACAGCATCACTATGCAGCCCAATTTATTTCTCCAAGCCCCGATGGGCGGGAGCGCATTAGCTTACTGTATAGGTGCGTTTTGGAAGTTCTAGTTCTAACCATTTGGTAACTTTAATAGTATTTAAACCCAAAACAGTCAAGAAGTGATACAAATTAAATTGATGATGATGCCAAAATCATGTTCACATCTACAGACCATGACAAAAATGCATGCAAATTTTCAAAGTGATCGGCATTAAACTGTATGAGAAGTTGCCCACACACAAATAGCCATTATATAACGTCAAATGTCCGAGACATAAATGGGGAAAGGGGGAATAACTCCGCAGTGAGTACCCTGATGGAAAAAGTAAATTATACCGGTCTTTTTATTTTTCATGCAGATGCTATATACATGTATGAAGCTCTGACCATTTGATACCCACTACAATGCACTTTTAAAGAATTTAAACAAACACTTTGGCTAAGTTCAAATGTTGAAATTAAATTGAAGAGGATTAAGGAAAACTACCCTTCAGTTACAACAAAATTTCTCACCTTAACTGTTCCTATGAATGATAAACAAGATTGCGACCGAAAATTACATTATTTCATGCAAGAAAGCTGTATCTCACATATGGTATTCTGCCATGTATTGTAACGGATAGTGACCCTGGTCTCTTTCTCACAGTTTTATACCAACGGCGCATAGAGATTTCAGGTTCAAAGACAATTTGTGTATCTATAACTGTCGACTTACCAGCTCGTCGCCAGCCTCCCAGGTCAGGTTGACGGTGTCGACTTCTGACGGAACACTTGGCAAGCTGTTGCCAAAGTCGTCATCACTAAGGTATTGAATCACGGATCCTTGATAAATTATATTTAACTGCATTCGATAGCCTGAAATCAGAAATAAATCAACATTACGAAAACACGCCTATATAAATACATTGTAAATTTTACCGCCGAAAAATAACAATTTTCAGATGAATAAGTGTGTTATTTGTCTTATTTCTGCTCAAAATGTGGGTATCTATATTTTAGAGCAGAAATAAGAAAAATGAGGTATACCCCTGCAAACCCCAGTTTTGCTATAAAAATGAGGTTCAAGGGGGTCAGAATTATATAGGCGTGTTTTCTTGATGAACACTGAGAAAACTGGTCGAATGTCTCTGAGTGATGATCTTAAACGGGAGACTTTTTGTTTTATATGTTCTAGAAAGGGTTATCCTTTGGAAGCACGGAATACACCACAGAACTGGAAAATATGGCGTGTACAAGTTTTCTGAGCCAGACTAGCTAGTTTTCATCACAAAAACACTCTTACACTAATACAGTGTCATTTTCTCGCCGAAAAAAAAAAACACTAAAATTTTAGGCTGAAAAATTGTGATATATTCCTTTTTTCTGCTAAAAATATAGATTGTGGGTACTAGTAAGAACCGCCTTGATGAGGCGGTTCTAACGAGTACCCACAATCTATATTTTGGAGCAGAAATAAGAAAAATAAGGGTTACCCATCTAAACCCCAGTTTTGCTACATAAAAGTGGGATTCAAGGGGGTCAAAATTATATAGGCCTGTTTTCGAGATGTGGCCAATTAGGCCTCATCAGTGACCCTCAAATATTTTCAAAATTCAACAATGGAATCAATGATCCCAAAGGACAAGAAATAATAAACTACACTATGATGTAGGGCAGGGAGACTGTTTGTTTACGGCCGCCACACATTCCCAGACACCAGGGTTATCCTTTTGAAGCAAGGAATACACCACAGAACTGGAAAATATGGACTGTACATGTTTTCTGGGCCAGACTATCTAGTTTCCCTTAAATTTCTGTACTGTAATCAAATTGTGTAGACTCTGATCAGACGGCGCTTTCTTCGGCTACTGATCTGTGTCTTGGCCCCCGCCCATCGGGACTTGAAGAAATAGATTGGGCTGCATGGTACTTCCACGCAGAGCTGACACCGACCGTACACAGGTACTGGTAAATCGCTTGCCCAGGAAAGTGGTGCGAGTCGGGCCGCTCTTGCATATAAACCATATATGTTTCATTTGGGTGGCAGGGCTTGAGATGTTATTTCATCTCAATGTCGTGAAAAAATCCCACAAAATTGGAAGCAACGACTCAAAATGACCTATACAGTGTTGACGGGGACGTAAAACCTCAAATCAAACAAATCCAAAACGGATATGTGTCTACACTGTTTGCCGAACACAACACGTGAATCCACTCCACATCACGAAAACACGCCTATATAATTCTTACCCCTTATAACCCACTTTTATGTAGTAAAACTGAGGTTTACAGGGGTAAACCTATTTTGTTTATTTCTGCTCTACAATACAAACTGTGGGTACTCGTTAGAACCGCCTCATAACGTGTACCCACAATCTATATTTTAAGCAGAAATAAGAAAAATATAGCTGATTGTGAACGGTGGAGTCTATATGGGCGGGGAGTTTGGAAACGTAGCGGCGCAGTGGGAACCGGCTGAGGAGAGTGTGAACATTTTGGACATGAAACTGCAATGGCCTGAAACCATCACGAAAACTGGCCTATATAATTTTAACCCCACCGCCCCTCCACCCCCCCCCCCACACACACTTTCAACCCCTCTTTTATATAGTAAAACTGTGGTTTACGGGGGTATATCTTATTTTTCTTATTTCTGCTCTAAGATATAGAGCGTGGATAATCGTTAGAACCGCCTTATCGAGGCGGTTTAAACGAGTACCAACCATGTATATTTTAAGAAGAAATAAGAAGAATACCATTGGACGACAGGGCTTGAGATGTCATTTAATCTAAATGTCGGTAACAGTGGAAGCAACGTCTCCAAATGTCATCTATAGTGTTGACGGGACGTTAAACCTCAAATCAAACAAACCTATAGTGTTGACAAATCAAACAAACACTGTATAGGTACATTTTCATAATGCAAACATTGAACGAGAGGGAATTAGTTTCACTGATACAATTAAATAGGCATCTGATATTGCAGCTATTAAGCCACAAGAATAAAGACACATAAGTACCATTGCTTAGGATTTTATTAAACAATAACATTAAAACGCCCATAAACTGTGTTTAACAAACGATAAATGGGCTGACACGTTAGAAAAAGGACCCTTAACATTTTCCAGTTATGTTCTTCGAATACATTTGCTCAGGAAGCTGACCGTTCAAGATGCACGCGTTCTTGCACGAATCTACATTTTCTGTATTGTCAACTTATGCGCAGCCTTGTCTACGCCTTCGCTGGTGGCGCCTATAATGCAAGTACTCTTTTTCCACGGATCTCATGTCTTCTTGTCTTCTTGCAATCTATTTAAATTGAAATTATAGTCGTTATTGCTAAACTCAATTCCTAACGTTGTGGTTTTTACTATCATAAATTTCTAGAGCCAGGTAAAGGTAAAAGGGGTAAAGAGAAAATTAACGAATTAGTTTGCTTATTAAATTTATCGAAACATATGCTCTTGGTACTTGTTCGAATCGCCTCGATGAGGCGATTCAAACAAGTATCCACAACATATGTTTTAATGGAGCAATGAAACACATCTCTCAAAGTTAGCCCCATTACTTCTTCTCTGGAGCTTTGTAGGTCCGAACCAAACAAACCCACGCAGGTTTACCTAATTGACCATTCTTTGTCATGCTTCCCTTGTGATATTGCTAATGAAAGCTGGGCCTATTTAACCTTTTTGTTCCAAATGGAACCACAACATCGTCATTTTACGTCATTTTACGTCGCTTCTTGTTGAGTAGACTGGTATGTGTCTGTTAAATAGAGCATTTTGATAAAACATATTCACCAATGAATAAACTGCTAAGCATATGTGGAATGAATCAAATGCAGAGCCTGATAGCCATGCTACTAATTGGGTAGCCGCTCACAAGGCTTACCGCTTAGACTAAAGAGGTACAACATGTATTTAACTTCAATACAGGCTGTTTTAGACAACTGTTAAAATTAAGTGGCAGGACAAGATTCCAGACACGGAAGTCCTGAAAAGCGCAGGTATGCAAAGTGTACATACTCTTCTGAAACTAGCACAGTTAAGATGGGCAGGCCATGTTATCAGGATGCCTGAGGTACGTTAGCTAAAATTTTCTATGGAGAACTAAATGGTGATCAGAAGAAGCGCGAGATAAGTACACACTCAAATATGTTCTAGAAAGGGTTATCCTTTGGAAGCAAGGGATACAGCACAGAACTGAAAATATGGAGTGTACAAAGCCTCCCTCAAGGACTTCAACATTCCAACAGAGTCGTTGGAACAAATTGCACAAGACAGAGCAATGTAGCGAGACCTCATCAGAATGGGTGCTAGTGACTCTGAAGCAAACAGAATCAGCGAAGCTGAGCAGAACCGCGCACAGCGCAAAGCAAGGGTTAAGGCACCGCAAACAGAGCTGTCTTCCCCTAACCTTTGTTGCTTTGTTTGTTTGATTGATTTAAGGTTTAACGTATCCGTCAACACTTTATAGGTCATTTTGGAGAGTTGCTTCCAATTTTGTGAGACTTTTACCCGACATTCAGATAGAAAGACATCTCAAGCCCTGTCGCCCGATGAAAAGATAGCGTTTATTAGCATGAACAGTCAGACTCGCAATGCTTTGCCTCGGCAGGCTTAGATCCTCTAAGCGGTTTATCATTTCTCGTGTGCGGTCGGTTTCAACCCTGCGTGGAGGCATCATGCAGCCCATCTATTTCTTCAAGCCCCGATGGGCGGGTGCCGATAACCTTTGTTGCTTTATCTACAACAGACAGTTCAGAGCTAAAGGTGGTTTCATCGGCCATCTTAGAACACACAAACGGCAATGTTTGAGCCGGGCCTTAGCATTGCCTACATGTGCACCTAGCGAAAAATCAGATCAGCCTGCGCATCCATATAGTATGACCAGAAACGTCTCTTGCTGTATGAAGGAGCATTGGGCCCATAGCTACCCTTAGAGTGCACAACGAAGACTCTGATTAGACTGCGTGGATGCGCAGGCTGATCTGAGTCTTCGTATTTGTAGGAAATGCTGTGCCCCGGTTCATTTCTCAAATGTGATTAACATTTGTAATTGTCAGTTATTAGCATGGTGGCCGAATATCCTACAAATCACGTTCGTTTTACTCTCAGTATAACAGTAATATTATTTAAGATAATTGAAGATGAATTATTGGGCTTTAGAAAATTGAAGGTGTCATTCCCGGACCACATGACGACAAATAATGATGACGTCCGAAAATGTAATGAAAACCGTACAGAAAATTGTTGACTATGTTCTGTTACTAATCCTATACTCTGACCAACTTCGACAAAAGAGTGTCAAAGAAATGATTAATCACACCTTCCTAAGGAAGGTTTGTACGTTTTGCATAGGAAAATGGCAACCGGAAGTACGAATCCTGCAGCTATCGAGACCGCAGCAAGCGCTTAGTGATAATTGCCTTTATTAATACGTAGCCCTTATTTGTAGTCCCTAATTTACTCAAATGTGTTCATAAATTGCAGGGATGTCACAAATTTCATAAACTTTTGAGATGTATAATGGTAAAATACTATAGTATACATTTTTCTAATTGACTAAGGAGGCTGTGAAGGACCACCTACAGCAATTATAACGACAATGCAGTACAATGGTTCAGATTGACAGAATGCGTTTTCCAGAAAGATTTAAATCATATACTATGGGTGGAAATGGAAAGGAAAAAACCGTGTTTTTTTTTCAACATGGACATACATTGAGTACAACATTGTACATACAGAAGCCTGTTTGTGCCATACAATCTACCGTTTAAACCATATCAGTTAATCAACGTATTGTAATGGTTACTCATAACGTTTTTGATACTACCTTATATTGCTTATTATAGTAACTGGTTGTGGTACATAAAATGATGTAACTGTTCTTAGTCTGGCCGATCAACAAGCATATGTAGAATTCACAGTTCCAATGATCGACACTCAAGCCACCTTAACAATACATGGTGACCGACTTCAAAGGGGTATTTATATATTAGAAATATGTGTAATACAAATAATTATTTAAGATAAATTTTAACAGCTATTTCTTAAACATGCCAATGCTATCATATACATGCTCTCTATACAAATCTGTATGCAAGATGTTTTCTGTTCATACGTATGTCACAGTGGAAAACGTTTTGTATAATTACATTATAAAACTGCTGATTTTGTTACCATATATATCTAATATGTTCAATGTATTGAATACAAGTATCATAAAATTTTACAATTCCATGTGTAAACAATTCATCTTAAAGTAATTTGAAAATGTGCTTATTCAAATTATAATGGTTTACCATCCACAAAAAGTTCTATACTTATGAGAGTTGAATAATTATTTCTAATAAACGTGTACAATGAAAAGAGAATGCGCTTCATACAAACTTTACAAAATTGTATAATTCGCAATGAAGTAATTTGCTAACCCAAAATACAATGTATTATTTATATGTATTTACAAATATATCTCATTTTTATCACAGTTTGATATCTAATGTTTTGAAAGTACAGAATGTCCTTGTTGCAATTATATTTATAGCCTAGACAATGTTATCGAATGCATTTTGAATATTTATTGATAGACATTTTATATACTATATTTATTGCAGTTGAATATATAATGCTTATATTCATTGGGTGTCTAAGTACAATGGAGAAATTAACTCATAGCACAGAAATTTCAGTCCGTTTGTTATATATCGAAATCAGTTTCAATTTCTTGTTACACATATTTACAGGTAAAACGAAGACATTTTTTTTCAATTATACAAGCTAAACAAATGGTAAAAAGCCAATTGCTTGCTCAAATCGCAATGCAATTTTACACAAACATTTATATATACAAAGGAATCATCATCATCATCATCATCATCATCATCATCAGAGTGTTTATTAACGTGCAGGTACAGGGGCACATCAACATAAGTGCGGCCCCTTCCAGGTAGACGGCTTGCTGCCCGCATGGTAGACATCGCACCAGATCTCCATGTATGTCTACCATGAGGGTCGATAGCTGAGAGTATATCTTTCTTTCCGCTGTTTCCAAGTCATCTTGGACCCAGGTCCATGTTTTCCATCCACCTGTATGTCAAATGCTGTCAGAAGCGTTCCACATATCCACAGCGCAGCCTTCTTGCCTTCAGGATGAGGTTCAGGTCCAAGCCGCGCAAATAGCTCACTGGACGTCACGGCGACAGTGTCTTGCAGCTTGATTTTACAGATCTGTCTGACCATTGCCCTGTCATTCCGATGCAGACGTTGGAGGTTTGGTTTTGTCAAGGCCAAGGCTCGCTGGCATGGAGCATTGCGCTACGCACATAAGATCGGTAAACACGGCCACGTGTCTTGAATGAGAGGTGGCAGGAAGACAGAACTGGTAGCAGCTCCTTGAACTCTTCCAGGCTGTTTTCACACGTGATGTGATCGAAAGATACGATCACAGCCACCGGCTGCAGAGACCATGACTTCTAGGTAACAAAAAGAAGGTACCACCTCCAGCGTATCAGGTCCGACTTGGACTTCCCATTGTGGTCTACCGTCTAAGTTTTATACACTTTTATTACAGTTTGATATTTAACATTTTGAATTTACAAAATTCCTTGATTACAATCATGTGTACATCAAAAACTTTATTATACAATGAATTTTAAGAAATTCAAGCCAAAAGAAAATATCCATTCAGATATTTACACACCCAAAACAATACAAGAGCGGGTGGGGTAGTATGATAACAATTATGGACAAAGTGTCTCATTGACTTTATTGGAAGGCAAGTCAATTATTAGACACAACAATAGGCAAATTATGGATAGTAGAGCAAATGTTACATTTTGCAATTGTATGATATACTTATTGTCTGAATTCTACTTAAACAAGATGTGTTTATGAAACACTGATGCCCTCAGACAGCGCATGTGAAATATTAAAAATAGAAGTGGAGGCAATGATCAGGAATCGATACAATTAACCAACAGCTCCCATCCGAGGCACCAAAGGTAATGAAACACAAACATGAAATGACAGACCCTAATGGAAACATCAATAGCGGAAAGCCAAAACGACAGTTACTTTCCCACATAATGGCCAATTGGCTATCCAAAACAAAATAATATAAGCGACACAAACACCCAAAGACAAACCATAACAAAAATAAATCGCGACAGAGGAACCGCCATTGAACGGTCCGTGAAACGAAAGCACTATCACTAACCAATCAAACGGTAGGGCCGATTTTCATGTTTCCAAAAAGTAGGTCAAGGTCAAACATTATGTTACCACTAGAAATTCTTGTGACATAGAATGCTCATGAGAAATATGGAAGCCATACCACTTACCTATCGAAAGTTATGGCCAATATTAAAGCTTTTAAAATGTAGATCAAGCGTCTAGGGCATGGTCACGAGGTAAAAAACAACTATGGTACCACTGGAAAGGTCTTGTGACAAGAAATGTTCATGTGAAATATGAATCCATGTCAATTACCATTCGAACGTTGTGCCCAATGTTAAATGTTGGGCGGACAAACAAACTGGCAGACAAACCAAAACCTATATGCCCCTGTATGTAATAATGCATTTCTACTGTTTATTTGATAGAATTAGCGTGAAATCGCAAAAATAAAATTGTTCACGTGCTATAAGGATGCACACTGTATATTATCTATGGCTAATTATGACGCATACGATATATTGGCAAATACTCCCGGGGTGCTGTTCTGACGCCCGCTAGGATCACATAAGGCGTGAAAAAGTAAAAAAAAAAAAAAAAATAATAATAATAAAAATACTGTTATACCGAAAGTAAAACGAGGATGAAAATTTTCCTTATCGCCACCGTAATAAATGACGGACGAACTATTGTTATTATAAATACATGTACTATTTTAACAAAACAAATGTAAAACGTGCAGTATAAGGGCGAGGATCACAGCCGCGTAAAATTGTTTTAAGCGCCCCAGTGGAATTCGTTTCACTTACCGTTCCAATGCGGTTCTTCTGTCGCGGTTAATTTTTGTTTTATGGTTTGTCTTTGGGTGTGTGTATCGCTTATATTTTTGTTTTTGTTTTGGATAGCCAATTTGCAATTTTGTGGGAAAGTAACTGTCCTTTTGGCTTTCCGCTATTGGTGTTTCAACTAGGGTCTAGTTAGTTCGTGTTTGTGTTGCTTTCCCTTTGGTGTGTCTGATTGAAGCTGTTGGTTAATTGTATCGATTCCTGATAATTGCCTCCACTTCTATTTTCGTTATTTTAATGGGGATTACTATACGGAAAAATTGCATTTGAGGAGGTAAACCGTCGGTTTTACGGTCGCATATCCCGTTTTACGACCACGCTGGCGCGTTGCCTTAAAACGGAATTTCCGCCCGTAAAACCGCTGGTTTATCTACCGAAATGACAATTTTGAATACAGATGTCCCACCAAAAGGATGGCGCTATCGCACGCGGGCGGTGGTTCCAAATGGATGCTTGTAAAAGATGCCTATTCGTTTTCATGAGCAAAAAATCACCTGCCGACAAATGATTCCAAGTTATCGTATTCATGGACTAATGACATGGAATATGAAATGTGCCGCGCTAAGCCTAAATGGGCCTTCGACTGTATGCTTCAAGCGAAGACTTTGATCAGCGTGCGCGGACGCGCAGGCTGATCAAAGTCTTCGCTGCGTGCTGAATGGCTAGACATTGATACAATGATTCTTCACGCTGTCTGAATAAGATTGTGACTAGACTTATTTTGGGCGCTGTATGAGCATGCTCGGAGACCCTTTATCACTTGCTACGGGGAAAATCATATCAAACTCAGACTATTAACCTCACCTGTTTCACCACAGGAAAGTCATATAAAAGCAATAGTCGGATTTTATAAATGTATATTATATAAGAATATATAGAGAAGGCTGTCAGATATATTGAAAGAATGATTTTCGAATGATTCTACCAAGAGATTTGCATCATCGACCTGCCGCTAATTCAGATTACTAAAAAGATGATGTACAGTTACACGAAGCAAGTACATGTAGTTCGCAAAAATAAGTCGACACATTTGGTAAGTTTGGAATGCATACCCCGCCCCCAAATCACATCCACGGAACACACGTACGAATTATGTGTTGGGTTTGCCAAATAGTGAAGTGGATGGCGGCGTCTGATCAGCGTCTGGTCAGCGTCTGGTCAGAGTCTGGTCAGAGTCTACGCTGTTTGCTTGCTCACAGTTCAGAACTTTATAGTTTCAGTCCCCATTGAGAATACACGTAAAGACAATCAACCCAACAGTGTTTTGATTAAGAATATCCGACATTTTCATTTCAGTTAATTCTATTTTTGACATGTTCGTGAATAATGTAATTATTTAATACTCCAAGAAACAAATGTTGTGGATAATAAGAATCGGCGAGGCGATTTAAATGAATGTCCACGGCATTTGTTTTTTTGAGTAATTAAGAAAAAAGTATCATTTTTTCCTATTATAAAACTCCGTATTGGGATTCTTTATAGCGGCAAATGCGTTGTAGAGGCCAGTTGTTAACAAACAAATACGGTCGTTATAGCGCGGGTCCTCTGCATAAAGTAAGGTTTTCTCGAGATTGTTACAGTGGTTAGGGAGAACGAACATATTACATACACATAAAAAATCCGGAAAATCATTTTTTCCGGGATGGGTGTTGCTGTTACAGTAAATACATGTATTTTGTTGCCCTCGAATTCAGTTCTCCCCCTCGGGAGCAAACTGTTTCAAATAACAGCAGACCCTGTCACAGAAGTATAAAATATGAATTGCTATTATTATTTAGGCGATTCCTTTTTATTGCAAATATATTTAGTATACATTACGCACTTGCGTAACGTGCGTAATACTCACTCGCCTATGTGTTGATTCAGGGATATGTAAACGTGATGATCGCTTGCTTTGCTCTGCTTCGCTTGCTTTAGTGTACTCTGCTCTGCTCTACTTCGCTTTACTTTGCAGTACTCGGCTAATTTACTTAGATTTCCTTTGCTTTATTCAACTTTACTTTATTCTGCTTTGCTTGGCTTTTGTTTCTTTGCTCGCCTTTTATTACTGGTCTATACTTTTCTCTGCTTTGCCCTGCGTTGGTGACTAGCAACAGGTGTTCATATACTGCAGATTTAGGACAATTCAATGAGGTTTTGCTGATTTTAACTAGAGACGTTATGTTGTGGGTACCACATAAGAATCGCCTCAATGATGCGAGTCTAATAACTACACTCAACATTCCACGTGTCATCCGATTATTTTCCGTGATTAGTTACCCTCATTAGTTCGAATTTCTGCTATCTCGAACGAATTTCCATGGCCCCAAAGGTATTCGGTCTATTTAGATTGGATATAATGTCAAGTCACTAACCGTTTATGTTCAACAGAAATACAACCAACACCTCTTTGATACATTCAAACATAATAATCAATTTGTTGTTTTTTTTGCGGCTGCAATGTCATGTTTTGCGATTGCTATATTGTTATCAAAAATCGACCCAGTGTTTCCAATTTAGACTGAATGTTGGCATAATGCAGATGACTTAAGCACCGCCAAGAGACGTCCGTGAGAAAATGCTGTTCCATATTCAAATAAAAATCAAAAATGAGTTCCTTTAAGAGCAATGAAAAGATTCATAAGAAAGAAAGTGGGTCATACTACGGAGTTTCGGCTAATAAAGCCTCATCAGTGACCCTGTAATGATCCGGCAAAGAAAGCCAGAGGAAACATACTGCAATTTTGCGAATTTCGAATAGGCAGTCGATTCAAAGACTGATATAAATCAAAATGGGGTCCAAATAATTAAAAGCCTGTCTAGAATATGAGTCTAAACCAATAATTTATTTCTGATTCTCAGAAAACGGTTTCGATTGTTCCACAGAACTTGCCGATGAAATTAAATCCTATAACTAGTACGTTCTATATATTTACTTTATAAACGAACATGTCTTTCTCTTTACATTTCAATAATTATACTTTTCACACAGGAATCCTCCATGTACCAGATTTATGAATTGTTACAAGCTACGCTCAGGGTAATACCCGTTACTACCCGAGTAACGGGCGTTTCGCATCAGAGACGTTTCGCCCAAAGCGGTCTCAAGACTCGAACCGGTTTGATCCTGGCCGTTTCATTCCGCAATTATACTATGCATATATATGACCTGAACTGGGTATATTTGGTCTCTGGCAGGACTCTAAAAAATTCCTATACTTTCCGGTATTTAGCGAGTAATTTCCGTAAAAAATGTTAATCATTTCCTTAGTAGCACCATAGTTTTTCCCTAACTCAATGGTATTTGCATAAGTCAACAGAAGTATTTCAACAAAATTTAATATAAACTGCTCAGTGGAAACGTGGAACAAATAATTTGAACAACAACGTTTGAAACCAGGGAATTTCGAAATTCAGTCAACAGGTCCTAATGTTACTGTGTGTATTACCTCCCATTGTTCCCCCCAAAACAGTAATTTTAGTTGCTTCCCATGGCATGTTCTTTCAATTATGTTTCAAACATCGTCAGTGTTTGTTGAAGCGCGAATAAATTACAACAATAAATAAGCACAGTAAACAACACAATCCAGCTGATATCAGCGGATTCCGATATACACCCAACTGTTTCCCCTCTTTACTCTGCTTTCACCTGCCTTTTTATCCTGTGCTGCTTCCCTTGGCATGTGTATACATTTTATGTATTTATTTATTACTTTTTGACCTAGTCAGTGTTAAGCTACATTAACATTTTGCAGCTCGGATATATTTCAGTTATGAACAAACAATTAACAACTCCTAGAAAAACAACTTTCAATATCGAAATGCATACCCAAGTTGACTCAAGAGAATATAAATTATCTACATGTAATGAAACCCGAATCAAATGATAAGGCGAGCATCTGAACGCTCTCTGAAATATTAAGCCTTTTATGAAATGCAGGAGTGGGACATGGCCCAGAGGGACCTTTGAAACCCTCTTGCAAAACCTCATATTGACATGTAGCATATCCCCTAAATTTCAGAAAATTTTGGTGAGCGGTTCCTGAGGAATCGACCAGACAATGTTGAGGCGAATCTTGCATGCCCAAGGGTGTTTTTTTAATTTTGAAACCCTCTGGTACAACGTCATACCCATATCTATCGTATCCAAAAATTTCAGAACAATCCGCCCAGTGGTTACTGAGAATGCGACCGAACCGAATTTTAGCGGAAATAAATATCAGAGTTCCCATTAAATTAAATAACCTGTCCATAAATGTTTATAAAGCAAACATAAAATTAATTTGCAATAACCCATTTTCATCAATTTACATGTAGTTTGCTGGCTGTCAATAGCGAATCCTGTAGCTACATGTTCTATTACAGCCACACAGTGGAAAGAGATCATAAATATGCAAAGACAACTGAAAATTGTCGACTTTACATTTTTTTTCTGTGCTAGATCACACACGTTCGACCAATTAATGCCGCTGACATCAAGAATGCGTCCGAACAGAATTTTAGCGGAAATAAATATCAGAGTTCCCAATTCAATAAATCCTGCAGTTACATGTTCTATTACAACCACACAATGTAAAGAGTTCATAAATATGCAAAGACAACTGAAAATTGTCGACTTTACATTTTTTCTGTGCCAGATCACACACTTTCGACCAATTAATGCCGCTTACATCAAATATTTCAAAAGTTCCCCAATGGAATCTATTATCCAAAGGACTTGAAAATAAGATCTGCAATTTGGGTAAAGGCATGGATACATTTTACGTTGACCAAACAGTCTATTCACGTCAGTATTTTTTCTCGTTTTATTAAGGTTGATTTTTTAAAGCTAGGAATACTCCGCAAAAATTAAAGCTGTTGAATGAACACATTTTCTTGGCAAGACTAACATGTTTCGGACAATTACGCCTTACCAGTGGCCCTCCAATATATTCAAGCCAGATTTAAAGTATTATATTCTTTAAGCCTGATTTCTAGTCAACAAATGCAAAATTTGCCTGTCGATTAAATTTGCAATCACCTATCAGCACTCTTAGTGCTTTGATTTTTACCCAATCAGAAACGTCCCGAAATATGCGGGTTAACATTGTAGTAATGGCTTTCAACCCCTCGAATCCCACGTTTATAAAAAGAAATTGGGTTTACAGGGGTAAACCTTATTTTTCTAATTTCTGCTCTTAAATATATATTGTGGGTACTCATTAGAACCGCCTCAACTTTTGAGCAGAAACTTGAAAAATCTATCATAAAATTTTCATTTTTTCGGCAATAAAGGTTACAAAGTATTTGTATAGGCATGTGTTCGTAATGTTTTTCATTTGATATAACCTAAATAAATCTTCAATAACTCAAACACGGATGGGTTTTATTCCTGGGCTTAATCGAACTCATCCTTGAATCCCAAGAGAATCCGTTCAACAGCTCCAATTATCCAAATATTCGGGTATGTTAGGGCGGTACTCCTGAGTTTGCTTTCAAAAGGTATGTTTTGTGTACTCATTATAATCGCCTCAGTGACGTAATTTTGATGAGTACACACAACATACATGTGCGTTTACCTGATAAAATATAGTAAAGTCAGTCGATCTTCAGTGGCTCGAACACCTTTGGGACAAAGATAATCTGTTCGAGATAGGGGTAGTCCGAGCCATTGAGGGTTACTGCTAGTAGCATAACGGGGTAATTCTGGAACCCGTTTTCGGTGTTCTGTAATAAAAATGTATTCTCAGTGTGCTCATAAGAATCGCCTCTACATACAACATACATCTGCAAGATATAAGTCGAAAAACGCCTTAATTATCCAACACTTCTTCTTATGTAGAGGAATTCCCTAGGGACTACAAAACAGGTTCGACTCAGTCATGGTTAAACGTGCCATAGGCGTCCGAGCCATCGCAATTCTACTGTACCAAATTATATTATGCCTCAGAAGCTGGCGCTATGTTTAAACCTCAGTGGTTCGAATTACGCCTATCTCAAATGCATGTTCATGTTCCCAAATGTATTTGAGCTATTGAAGTTGGGATGTACTTGGTAATGCAAACTTTGCGTGACTTATGACGTTACGTCACAAAATTCTGTTGTTCAAAGCTGTGCCAGTCACACGTGTACAACATCTTACATCACGAAAAAACGCCTATATAATTTTGACCCCCTGAACCCCACTAGTATGTAGTAAAACTGGGGATTACAGGGGATACAACTTATTTTTCTTGTTTCTGCTCTAAAATATAGATTGTGGGTACTCGTTAGAACCGCCTCAATTTCTAACGAGTGCCAACAGTCTATATTTGGAGCAGAAATAAGAAAATTATCATAATTTTTTATCCAAACATTTTCGTTTTATTCGGCGGGAAAATTTACAATTTGATGGTATAGGCGTGTTTTCGCAATGACCTATGAAATATACGTACGTTTTAATAATAAAATAATTAAAGATACTTACCGGCAATAGTATGAACTTGGTTTTCGTCAATCCATAAAGATAATTTACTCTTCGCCGTACATTTTGTCATCGTCGTTACCACTATAAGTAACGTGTACGTAACGTAAAGGTTGACGTTCATAGCTCGCAGTCCCCTCCGTCAAGTTAGTAGGACTAACTTTTTGAAACAAGGCAGACAGTTCACCATTATTCTTAATTCATCTCCCGATTAATTGAACATCTTTTCTGGTGCCGTATTATTTTAATTTCACATTAACATTTTCTACCGAATGCACAATCTGTGTTTTCTTTCTCTTTCATGTCAGGTATTCCGTAAAATCCTTAATTGTTTTAAAGATATGTACTGTATTCTGAAAAGATAATTTTGTACTTATTTTTTTCGGCTCTGCAGAAACTGTACTTATCTTTCGCAAACTTCAGGTGAGCAAGGCTGTGCAGGTAACCCTACTTCATGTAGAGACAAGTTAGGCTTGGAAGGACTAAAATGACTTTATTACTTTTGATCACATTTCGAATACACGCCTATACAAATACACTGTAAACTTTACCACCGAAAAGACTTAAATTTTCAGACGAAAATTTATGATATTTTTTTTTATTTCTGCTCAAAATATAGATTGAAGGTACTCGTTAGAACCGCCTCATCGAGGCGGTTCTAACGAGTACCCACAATCTATATTTTAAAGCAGAAATAAGAAAAACAAGGTTTACCCCTGTAAACCCCAGTTTTAATATATAAAAGTGGGGCTCAAGGGGGTCAAAATTATATAGACGTGTTTTCGTGATGATATATAGGTTGTGAAAGGCCTCATTGAGGCTGTTCTAACGAACATTCACACTGTAGTGTGGAAAAAACAACATCATCAGAAAAATCATCATACGGACAAGTCCCTGAAATGAACATCCTAAACCCCACTTATCATAGAGTAAAATTGGGTTTAAGGGGGTATACATTATTTTTATTTATTTCTGCTCCAGAACATAGGGTGTGGGTACTCGTTAGAATCGCTCTAACGAGCACACACAATTTCTGTCTGTTTGCATTAAAACATATGAAAAATTATGAAAAATAATATGACGTATTTTCATCAGGAAAGTAACTATTTTGGAGATGTGGAAAATTGCACAATGTGGCACGGGTGTGCCACCGTAATGTAAAAAAATGCACAAGGTTACACTGGTAGGTTATACTGATAACACGCTTCTGCAAGACAATGCTGTTTCTTCGCACTAAAATGCATTTATGTTGAGTTTCAGATGCAAATGTGATACTTGTTTGTAAGTTTACTCTAAAATAGGCTGACATGGTTCGAACCACAACACTTCATTTTTAGCAGAACTAAGTAAAACAGTGCACAGTTACAGACACCATATAAACTACGGTTTACAGGGATGAGCAAAAATCACGAAAACACGTCTATGTTATTTTGACCCCCTTAATCCCCACTTCCACTTTTGTATAGTAAAACTGGGGTTTAAAGAGGTATACATTTTTTTCTCATTTCTGCTGAAAAATATAGATTGTGGGTAATCGATAGAACCACCTCGTCGAGCTGGTTCTAACGAGCTCCCACGGTCTATGCTTTGAGCAGAAATATGAAAGAAGAAATCTGAATTTTTCATCTGAAAATTTTGATTTTTTTTTTTTGTGGTAAAATTTCAATATATTTGAATAGGCGAGTTTTCGTAATGAAACGGACTTGTTAAAAATTGTCCTGCTGAATATTTATATATGCCACACCCACTACCGATTATCAACCAATCAGATTACTTGATGCAAATTATTGCAAGAAATTCACAATCTGAATGGCAAACAATGTAGATCCTGATCAGATGGCTTCGTCAGAAGCCATCTGATCTGGATCTACATTGTTTCAAAGATAAGGCATATCCGGGATTAGCAGGACAAGGGTTAAAAAGGCACAAGTCTATTTAAGTACCTTCCCGGCCATATCCATTTTGTAATACATTTTTTTACGCTTTAATTCGTCCATTATAACGAGAATTGCATTCTAGTTTGGGGTCTCAAAACTAAGACAAAATATCAAACTTTCATTCACAAAATTTCACTTAAATTTGAGCCATAACATATTCATAACATAACATTTTCATTCGCTAAATTATCTTAATGAAAAAAAGCGCATGTTATATTCTCGATTTCTATTATGAAACATCAATTCCTACATTCTTAAGCACAAGCAAAACACAAACTATCCATAACGATTAACTTTGTTCTGGGTATTCTGACTAACTATGAATCTCTACTATCAAGGTAAGTATACTTAATGTAATTTCAAAACCAAGTTCATTTGCATAAGATCCGCCTACAAAATCTATTTGGTCAATATCATCCCATCGAAGATTATCAAAGGATTACTGCGTTCAACTTCTCATCACGAAAACACGTCTACATAATTCCGACCCTCTTGAACCCAAATTTTATATAGTAAAACTGGGGTTTACAGGTGTAAACCTTTACTTTTCTTATTTCTGCTCTAATATAAAGATTGTGGGTACTCGTTAGAACCGCCTCATCGAGGCGGTTCTAACGAGTACCCACAATCTATATTTTGAGCATAAATAAGAAAAATATCACAATTTTTTATCTTAAAATTTTAGTTTTTTTTCGGCGGTAAAGTTTACAATGTATTTGTATAGGTGTGTTACGTATTTTTTTTTTTTTTTTTTTGTTTGTATGTTTTTTTTTTTTTTTTGTTTTTTTTTTTTTTTTTTTTGCTTATTTCATTTCAATAACGCTCAAGTGTTCCCTTTTCGCTGAAATCTGATTCATAAAAATTTACCCAAACCACTCGGATACATGTTTTCCCAATTCTCAATATTTCGTTCGACAGATCACCAATATACGCATGACTACCTCTCTTCTCACTTTCTGGCACCTGGGCCAGCACGATCAGAACAGAATCCTTTCTTCTGCCAGTAACGTTGTTATCCTGCCTGAGAGAAGTAATTGGAACTGACCACTCATTTGAACAATTTGGCAGCGATTTTTGTCTGTCTAACAAACATACAGATGTCTCTCAACTAATTGCTACTCTTTCGTATATCTCCGCCTTTGTTTTTGCCAATAAACGCTCAAAATTAGAAATCAACCCGCTTCACTGTCAGACGCACTTAAGGTGATAACATTTACACGAAAAGGGGAGGTAACGCTCGGTTAAATTGACGTTTGTTCTTTTCTCTAATAGATTTTTGTTTGTTTAATTTTGGGTTTAGCGTCCCCGTCAACACTGAATAGGTCATTTTGGAGTCGTCGCTTCCAATTTTGTGGGACTTTTACCCGACATTGAGATGAAATCACATCTCAATTCCTGTCACCCAATGAAACCAATATAGGGTTTATAAGCATGGACGGTCCGACACTCGCGCCGCTTTGCCTGGGCAGGCTTAGATCTTCTAAGCGGATTACCAGTACTCGTGTGCGGTCGGTTTCAGCTCTGCATGGAAGCATCATGCAGTCCATATATTTGCCGCGATGGGCGGGGGCCGAGTTTCTCTAAGGGGTGTTCATTTCATTATGATACCAAGCCGTGCATTTCATACATTTTATCTCTAGAACAAGATATTTTTTTCGGATTAATTTTTATTATAAGTGTCTTATTTCAAGCCCATATACAGATTGTGACTGGCTCGTAAGAACACTCATTATTACGAAAACACGCCTATACAAATAAATTATAAACTTTACCGCCGAAAAAAAAAAAGAAAAACGAAAATTTTAAGCTGAAAAATAGTGATATTTTTCTTATTTCTGCTCAAAATATAGATTGAGCGAACTCGTCAGAACCGCCGAGGCGGTTCTTACGAGTACCCACAATCTATATTTTAGAGCAGAAATAAGAAAAATAAGGTTAACCCCTGTAAACCCCAGTTTCACTATATACGTAAAGTGGGGTTCAACAGGGTTAAAATTATATAGGTTCTATAAAAGGGTTATCCTTCGGAAGCAAGGAATACACCACAGAACTGAAAAATATGGAGTGTTCATGTTTTCTGGGCCAGACTAGCTAGTTTCGGCCAATTAGGCCTCATCAGTGACCCTCAGATATTTTCAAAATTCCACAATGGAATCAATGATCCCAAAGGACAAGAAAATACAATCTACACTATGATGTAGGACAGGGAGACGTTTTACCGCCGCCACACATTCCCACACACCAGCTGTAGTGAAGTTAAATATGTTCTATAAAAGGGTTATCCTTTGGAAGCCTGTTTATAGGCCTGTTTTTGTGATGTTTTTTTTTTAAAGATAACAAGCCTTGCATTTCAAAAACTGTATCTTTTAAACAATTTTTTTTTTTTCAGATTACATTTTTTGATATGTGCCTTATTTCAAGCCCATGTACAGATTATGGGTGCTCGATAGAACGCTCATTACGATAGGCATTTAGGAACCAGAAACAAAACGCTCCTTTTTTCAAAGACTTATACCCCTTTGAAAAAGTTCGGCTTTCCTCACGAAAACACGCCTATATGATTTTGACCCCCTTGAACCCCAGTTTTATGCAGTAAAATTCGGGTCTACATGGGTAAACCTTATTTTGTCTTAATTCTGCTCTAAACGATAGATTGTGTGTACTCGTTAGAAGCGTCTCGATGAGGCGGTTCTAACGAGTACCCACAATCTATATTTTGAGCCGAAATGAAAAAAAAATATCACATGTTTTCGTCTTAAACTTAACGAGTACGCACAATCTATATTTTGAGCAGAAATAAGAAAAAAAATATCACAATTTTTCATTTAAAAATTTTCATTTTTTTTTTCGGCGGTTAAGTTTACAATGCATTTGTATAGGAGTGTTTACGTATTGGAAAAAGTACGGTTTATATATTTCGGCGTGTCTATTCACCTTATATTAAAATAACTATTACACATCAATAAACACTCGAACGCAGTAATCAATTAATTCCATAATAAACAATGAAACATTAAAACGCATTTAATACGTCAATGAACACTCCAAATTTATTTCAATTTTTTGATATAGTCAATATGATTAAACAGATAGATGAAAAGGAATCCAATACGCCTTTACTATTAGTCACTTTAATTCTGGTATCCTTTTTATTCCAGTATCCCCTGAGTACATTACGCAAACACGCCTATACAAATACATTGCCACCTTTATCACCGAAAAATAAAAATATTATGATGAAAAATTGTGATATTTTTCTTATTTCTGCTAAAAACATAGATTGTGGGCACTCGTTAGAACCGCCTCGCAGAGGCGGTTCTAACGAGTATCCACAACCTATGTCTTAGAGCAGGAATAAGGAAAATAATGTATACCCCTGCAACCCCAGTTTTACTATATAAAAGTGGGATTATAGGGGGTCAAAATTATATAGGAGTGTTCTCGTGATGATACACCTAAAGTGACCAATTCTAGTCCTAATGTACAGGTATATATACCTATGGTCGGTAAAATTAAGAGTCAGATTTTTGTGGATACCTGTCTACGGATGCATGTTTGAATGCATTTAGCCAGCGCTCAAAAAAATCCTACGATAACATTTGTGCGACCAGCGAAGACTCAGACCATATGAACATCCGCGTAGTCTGATCATTAGTACGATAAAACACCCGTGCAATATAGTGCCTCAAAAATGGCGACTTTTCTGATGAGAATCCGTCACATGTTTCTTATTTTTACCGCAAACATAGGATGTGGATGCACGTTAGAACCGCCTCATTCTAACGAGTACCCACAACCTATGTCTTGGAGCAGAAATAAGGAAATTAATGTATACCCTCATAAACCCCAATTTTCCTTTATATAAAATAGGGTTTAGAGGGGTGTTCATTTCACGGACTTGTTCACTAGCCTTCGCTGTTCACAAGAGCCTTCGTAGCAACAAATAAGGTGGGTATGTTGTCATTACGCAGACACGCCTATACAAATACATTGCCACCTTTATCGCCGAAAAAATGAATATTTTAAGATGAAATATTGGGATACTTTTCTTATTTCTGCTAAAAATATAGATTGTGGGCACTCGTTAGAACCGCCTCATCGAGGCGGTTCTGACGAGTACCCACAATCTATATTTTAGAGCAGAAATAAGAAAAATAAGTTTTACCCCCGAAAACCCCAGTTTTACTATATAAAAATGGGGTTAAAGGGGCCAAAATTATATAGGCGTGTTTTCGTGATGGATAATTGAAGTAGATTGCACGACCCGCAGAAAAAGCAACCGACTGAAGTCGGTTTTTTCTAAGAGTGCCCTAAATTCACCGTGTCATTCTGTCATTCTGTCATTCTGTCAGTCTGTCAGTCTGTCATTCTGTCTGTCCGTCCGTCCGAACCCGTTTGTGAAAATTGGTGATAGTGACTTAACCGCTTGGAATATTTAAACAATTTTTGGCATACTGATAGATATCAATGAGATCTAACCAATGAACTTCCGAAATATTACATTCCATTTAGTATAGCCTCGCCGAGGCGAAAAATGTGAAAATTTTCGAACATATTTGAACTGCTTCTCCTCGGAAACCGTTAGGCCGATTGAAGTCAAATTTCATATGGAGCCTCTATGGGATGGGGGAAACCAAAATTTGCTCATGGGGTCAAGGTCACATGACCAAAATGGCCGCCAAGCCATATATGGTTTGTCTGTCTGTCCGTCCGTAACCCGTAAGTGAAAATTGGTGATAGTGACTTAACCGCTTGGAATATTTAAACAATTTTTGGCATACTGATAGATATCAATGAGATCTAACGAATGAACTTGCGAAATATTACATTCCATTTAGTATAGCCTCGCCGAGGCGAAAAATGTGAAAATTTTCAAACTGCTTCTCCTCGGAAACCGTTAGGCCGATTGAAGTCAAATTTCATATGGAGCCTCTATGGGATAGGGAAACCAAAATTTGCTCATGGGGTCCAGGTCACATGATCAAAATGGCCGCCAAGCCATATATGGTAAAAACCCTTTAAAAATAGTCTTCTCCAGAACCACTGCGCCGATTTCCACGAAACTTGAAAAATAGCACCTGGGATGCAGGCCTATCATAAATTGCTAAAATGGTGACCCTGGGTTGACCTTGACCTTCTTTGGGTCCGTCCGTAACCCGTTTGTGAAAATTGGTGATAGTGACTTAACCGCTTGGAATATTTAAACAATTTTTGGCATACTGATAGATATCATTGAGATCTAACCAATAAACTTACGAAATATTACATTCCATTTAGTATAGCCTCGCCGAGGCGAAAAATGTGAAAATTTTCGAACATTTTTGAACTGCTTCTCCTCGGAAACGGTTGGGCCGATTGAAGTCAAATTTCATATGGAGCCTCTATGGGATGGGGGAAACCAAAATTTGCTCATGGGGTCAAGGTCACATGACCAAAATGGCCGCCAAGCCATATATGGTTCGTCTGTCTGTCAGTCCGTAACCCGTTTGTGAAAATTTGTGATAGTGACTTAACCGCTTGGAATATTTAAACAATTTTTGGCATACTGATAGATATCAATGAGATCTAACCAATGAACTTGCGAAATATTACATTCCATTTAGTATAGCTTCGCCCAGGCGAAAAATGTGAAAATTTTCGAACTGCTTCTCCTCGGAAACCGTTCGGCCGATTGAAATCAAATTTCATATGGAGCCTCTTTGGGATGGGGGAAACCAAAAATTGCTCATGGGGTCCAGGACACATGACCAAAATGGCCGCCAAGCCATATATGGTCTGTCTATCTGTCCGTCCGTAACCCGTTTGTGAAAATTGGTGATAGTGACTTAACCGCTTGGAATATTTAAACAATTTTTGGCATACTGATAAATATCAATGAGGTCTTATCAATGAACTTGCGAAATATTACATTCCATTTAGTACAGCCTCGCCGAGGCAAAAAATGTGAAAATTTTCGAACTGCTTCTCCTCGGAAATCGTTGGGCCGATTGAAGTCAAATTTCATATGGAGCCTCTACGGGATGGGGGAAACCAAAATTTCCTCATGGGGTCAAGGTCACATGACCAAAATGGCCGCCAAGCAATATTTGGTAAAAACCCTTCAAAAATAGTCTTCTCCAGAACCACTGTGCAGATTTCCACGAAACTTGATAAATAGCATCTGGAACGTAGGCCCATCATAAATTGCTAAAATGGTGACCCTGGGTTGACCTTGACCTTCTTTGTGCCTAGGTCAAACTTTGACACATATGCTTTTGTGTTGGATTTTATCCTGCAAACGATTCAGAATACAGTACTAAAGTATAAGATATATTTTTGCTCCTTACGATAAGGCGTATTTATTGGGGGAACCGTTTTATGTCCAGGTCACATGACCAAAATGGCCGCCATACCCATATATGGTAACACTCATAAAGCTAAAAGCATCCGGCGGGTCGTGCACTTCAGCTGAAGCACTGGTTTCTCGATATAAATCTATGTTTTGGGCATTCATTGGGCCGAGGCAGTCCTAATGATTACCCACAACATAGGTTTTTATGGAGAATCGACAAAAACTATCCTCCAATTATTAACAAAATTACGAACCTTTTTCTGTTGCTATGGGGCTTTTCTGTAGCCCCTGTAATATCCATAGAGCCTTAAGCGAAAACTGTTGTTGTATTGGGTGGATGTGCAAGCTAATCCGAGTCATTACTGGTATCATAGGTTCAATTGCCCTGCGTTGGCTCTATAATCATTAATTAGCCCTGTTCTAACTGAATAAATTAACTTTGCCACACCCGTTTTTGATAATCAACCAATCAGATTACTTGATATAAAGATTGATTCAAATTAAAATGGTAAAATTCTGCAGTAAATATCATGCAAACCCCATTTTCTGTGTGGAGTGCTGTGTTGCAGTGGTAAAGCATCAAGTTTGAGATAGACAGGTGGCCGGTTCGATTCCTGCAAGCGCCAATTGTTCTTTCCTTGAGCAAGAGACTTTGTTCACATTGGTTTGAACTGGTTCCTACCCAGGAAAAGAGGTTTTCATGGAAGGTAAGTTCTAAATGCGTCACCCTCTATAAATAAATTCGCTTACTATTATTATTGTTATTATTTATTTAGGGAAAAGTATAGTTTCCAAGAGGATGCAATTAGTCCCATATTTCCCTAAACGTCCGACATCCTTAAGTTTCCGACAAACACTTCATAAAGGCATTTATTCTTGATTATTGAGGACTATCATTTCATTACATAATATTATGTAGCTCTAAACGCTGACTGAAGAGAAGTCCCCTGTCTTCAACAGGTAAGGGGCCTACTTGGGGAAAATCAATAATTGACTAACTGTTAACTAGAGTGTACCTTATTGTTTTTCCCCTTTAGTGCCTCAGTCAGGGGATTGAACAGGAGCTACTAATCACCCTATTAAAGGCTGCCTTTGATCTGCTATATACAGTTTACCACAGGCAGCAATAAAACAATTATGAACACACGGTGTGTCCTACTGTCTAAGAATAAATGCCTTTTAGTTTGTCAGGAAGCTGTTGCAAACGATGGGGAATGATCGATTTTGAAAAATTCTCGAAAACAAAATACGTGATATATTCAAACTTCAGCTTGAATTTTTTTTTTAGGGATAACCCAAGCATCCCTTGTCCGCCATCCTTAAA